>JAJJMC010019642.1:13107394-13158951 GCA_023531435.1 Papaver californicum
GTTCGATCAAGATTTGTTTCTCCGGAGTACCAAAAGCAAGCATGACACCGTTATGAACATAAAGTCCCAAAGTATGGTCAGTTGGGCTTTCGAAGGAGGGGCACAAATAAAAAAAACATTTAAGAGATAACTAGATACCTATAATTGGTGCGGAGTTGTTACACCTCTTACACATCCTCATTTGGTCAAGGGGGACAGTGCATAGTCAAGTTCTTTCATTTCGGAGTTCTTCGAAATAAGCTTTATTCTAAAAGGAGATTCAAAGATCCTGCATATCCGCTCGGTGTGTGAGATTGACGCATTCATTCTCAATGTCAATCGATAAAGAATATGCATTTCAGTCATACCAACAAAGTAGTTCATATATCCTTGATATATCACAAAGGAATGAACATCATTATAGGGTTCTTTTGTACAAACTAAGTATCTTGAATGCGTCGTTGTACGAGAGAATAACCCAAATGAATTTTATTGTACTTTTTTTGTTCCCGAAGTAACTCTCATCAACTAGCACTATTATGATGTGAACCATTAGAAATAATTCATCAAATTGGTTAGATATAGAAGCGATTGCTTCATATGGATCTAGACAATCTTATTTTTTTGAACATGAAGAAATAAAGAAGCCAATGCAATTTTCTCTCATGCCTACAACTGACTGCGCATTGTTCTAACTTTTGCTACTTAAAACCAGGGGGACCAGTATTATCCTAAGGGGGGACGAAACTAGACCAGCATTCTGTCCTAGAAGATAAAAAGCTTCTCCATGGACTAAGCACACGCTTTCCTGTACTAAATGCAGATTCATAGGCAAATGAAGACACATGCATAGCTAATATATATTTTTTCTATATGTGAAAATATCATATACTTGGTAAAATTGGCATGCGACCAAGACAATATCTCAAAAGTGGCACCACCGCCTGCTTCACATGCTTCATTATATCCATCCATTAAATATCTATTCAACTATTTTTCCACATCAATATTACATGGGTTTTGTTTATTCCTTTTCTTCCTTGACTCAAAAAGATCCTCAACACTTTGCTCTTACACAAGCGCAATATCTGAAGTGTCATAAACAACAAGACTACTTGACCCCTCCTCATTAACTGAATACACAGACATATACTCTTCAAAGAGTTTCACCAAATCTTGTTTCACCTTTCTCATAACCATATCAAGCATGTAATCATTGTTCTCATATAAACACTAAAGAGAAAACTCTAATCCTCTTTCTTTCTCCCGTGGATCCAAAAATTGAGCAAAAAAAATTGAGCAAAAAACAAGGCAGAATTCATATTTTCGTACTCACCCCAACAACTATTGTACTTCTTAAACATAATACTAGTCATACTTGCAATAAATGGGTCTGATGTAACATTATCTCTAAACTGAACTAACTCTTCATGAATGACTACCAATTGCCATAAGAAAGCATGAGTTGTAACATGTGTTAAAACATAAAATTTGACTGTAGCATCGAAAAATACCTTTAAACACTTCACAAGACATCTTGCATAGGCCCAATCCTCTGCATAAGAAGCATGTCGCCTAGAATTTTTCTTCTTGTTGTTGTTTTGCTTCTTTCCTTTTGGATTACTAACCACAACGTCTTCCCTGTCAGATTCAGAAATAGAAGAACTAGAAGATACATCTTCTTCAATGTCAGATAAAGTTATATCTTCTTAGAAAATATCAGGTGAAGCAAGAGATCTATCTTCTTGGAAAATATACTTATTTTTGTTGTCCCTATCATACTTTTATAACCTTTTAAAATCTCTTTTATACTTTTCTGCAACATCTAACATCAAGTAAGTGCTATTCCATCTAGATTTCATATCTAATATCAAACCTTTCTTGCAATCAACTTTCTCTAGAGCAGCATAATGTCTAAATTTAGCCAACCTAGCAGGAGAACTAAGAACGTACTTAACAACTGACCTTATCCTCATAATTGAATTATTATAAAGTCATACTGCATCTCTTACCACAATAGCAAGAACATGGGAAACACATCCTACCTAATAAGAATGAAAAGTCAGGAAATATTAGTTAATACTAATATCAATTTATAACAGTTGAATTAGAAATAAATGAATAACACTAGAAAAGAAACCAAACTTAGATGCAAGTATTTACCTCTAACTTCTGCTCATGTCCAACCAATCATACTTTGCTTTAAATAATCCATTGCAACAGTATTAACACTAACATTATCAAGATTCACACCAAAAACATCTTCAAGACCCGACTTCATTCAACATTTCCCCAACATATTACTAATTGTAATTCCAGTGTGACCATTAATTTAGAAAAACATAAGTATTCTCTTTTGCAACTTCCACTTATGATCAACATAATGTACTGTTACACACATATAGTTGAAGTTGTTTGGTTATGTCCATGTATCAGTTGTGAGAGATACCCTTTGTTTTCTTTCCTTGAAGTACTTCTTTAAACTATTCTTCTCTTCTAAATGGATTACTAAAAAATCCTTGTAAATAGTCATATGACCTGGAACCTTGAATCTAGGCTCCATAGCTTGACAAAATTCCCTAAACCCTTCAGATTCTACCATTCTAAATGACATCTCATCCTTGATTATAAACTCCATTAAAACCCTTATGCACATATCATAACTACAATTCAACACTAATTAATTTAGCATCCTGACTTGGTCTTGGGGGAGGAAACAACATCAAACCATTCTGATCCTTCCTCATGTTAGGATTCTTGGGGCATCTTTTCAAATGATTCTTCAACCCAGAAGTACCATTTCTACTTGTATCAGCAGCAAATAGATTCAAACAATGGTTAGATTTTGCTTTATGTTTACTTATCCCTGTGAAATCATCCCATACATCAGATGTGAGTCTACTCTTCTTGCTAACTTCAGCAACTACATCTTGAGGCTAAGTTGTAGGTGTAGGTACAAGTGTAGATTGATCTTCAATTTCATGTGTAGATTCAGTTGGTAGATTAGATGAACCAATTTCAGTTTTTGGTGTTGGTGTAGCTTTAATTGAATTATCCATCAAATGTACCCGAGAAATTTAAACAATTAAAGGGAATTCTGAAATCTGAAACGATTCAAATGAATATATTATACAAGTAATTGTAATTCTCACAAGTTAGAAAAAAAGAGTTCACTGACTTCAGTTTAGTTCATATCAGTTCATATCAAAGGCTCGAGATAGAAAGTACTATACAATCATCAAATGCACAAAGCAAACAGAGAAGTAAATCTCAATGGATATCTGATATGTAAGAGAAATCCATTAACTGAATTCACAATTACCAAACAAATTTGAGAAATGAATATCATATCTGTTAACAAACTATATGCATACAAATTTTGACTTAAGGGAGTTAAGTCTAGTTTACACTTTACACTTTACATTAAACAATATGTTTACAAAATCAAGTATACAGACAATATGCATACAAATTCAAATTGCCACAACTATTAAGATATACAAATTTTAAAAACTTCTTACTTAGAACAGCCAACACTACTAACATTAAAAATCCACATGATTCAAAGTAATCAAAATCATCACATAACACATCATCAACCACTTTGTTGTATGAAAATCATCTCAAAAAGATAAAGCTGATACTCAAAATAACTTGACAAAATCTCATAATCAATATCAAACTCTATTATGTATCACAAGCCAGGGAACAAAATACCTCCATTGTTTTGTACAAAGATATATTAGTACATGATAAGCATAAAAAGACAGATACCTTCTTTGAAATCATTTTTTAAAGCAAAATACTAACACTCACTCTGCTTCTTTGCTGCTACTGGAGCTTTAACACCTTCTTGGGAGCCTGCAACAATAAACATTAACACCAAGAGGTTAGTCTAGATTTTATTTCATGAACTAAACAATGATGAAACTAAAAAAGATGATGAAATGGTGATAACAAGGTTGAAGATCAAAAATATTTAAAAATTTACAAAAACAAAAAAATCAGTTAAATGAGAATATAAGATTAAAAGTTAAAACTAAACTGAACCATACAAATCAAATGAGAGTAAGAAATAAACAACATAAGATTTACCTTATTATAACATGCAGTTGAATCAAGTAGAGATGTAGAGCAAATCTCTGAATCCAGAATCCCTAATATACAAAATTAAAAAATTATACAACCATGAAAAACAAAAACAACCAAAACCCAATTCGAAATAACATATATAACATAAGATTCATACCTTGTGATTATCTGAAATCCTTCAAATAACTTTGTTCTTGTAAAGCATTTGATTCATTTGCATCTGTTAATCACTGCTTGTGAATCTGTGATGGAGAAAAAGTAGAAGAATATAAAAAAGAAGAATCTGGTGGATGTGGTCGTGATGAATCTGTTGATCGAGGTGATGATTCTCTGAATCTCTGCCTCTCCTCTCTAGTAAAGACGTGATTACGTGTAGTGAACCCTCGAAGAGTAGAAGTGGCTAGAACTGAGAAAGGGGAGAAAATTATTAGGGTTTAGTTAGGTTCCTTATATACATAGGAGATTGGACGGCTAAGATCTAATATATTTTGGGATATATATACGTCCTAGAATATCTTGTTCTAATCGGTAAGGCTCGACCGATTTTACATCTAATACCGTACACCGAGCCGAGCATCCTACGGTTTTGATTATTAATACCGATGTTGACCGTTGGATTCTCGACTCGCTCGCTTATGGTCCGGTTATGATTGGTTCCAGCACGGTTCTGTCAACTCGTTCGATTACTATGCAGCACTAGTGATGGGCACTTAATTTATACATTTTTACCGGCTAATTCATATTTGCTAATGCTTGATTTGTAATAATTTTATTAGTTTTGTGATTTTATAGGTAGCTTACATAAAATCCGAAGTTACGAAAAAACTCGACTCAAACGGGTAAAATTTTCATCTGCTTGACACTGGTATATAAAATCCAAAAAGTTGGGTCTGGTGGACTGTTGGATGACGAAAAGAGAAGTTGGGACGTCTTGGATTGGAAGAGTCTGACAGCGTCAGATGAGAGAAGAATATGCGGTGAGGTCAGCAAGTATTGAGAAGGTGAGCATGAGACAGAAAGTTGAGAGGAAGGTGGACGTGACCTTGATGGGTCGTAGAAGAAACAAAAGAAAGTGGGCCAAGAGTAAGAAAATGGGTATAAAAGAAGAAAAAGTATGACGTAGTTGGGAGTTCGGATTAGGTTCTATTTTTGGGGATTGAACAGAGAGAGGCAGTGAGGTTTGGCGGCTGCGAGTAGAGGTTGCGTGAGAAACAAGAAGGGACAAGGTACAAACGGAGATAGAGAGAAGACGCCCGTGATCCTCCGTTTTCGTTATAACATCGGTTTAATTTTTTCCTCTCTACTTTTGATATTTATTTTCATGGGTTTTGAGAAACCCACAATCATGTCTTACTGATTTCGTAACTAGGGTTTTATGTTGAAACCGTTTGGGTATTAGGCTAATTGAATTGAATTATTTAGCACAAAGACCATTATGATTTGAATAAGATTAATCTTGATTATTATTTATTGATTTATCGAAAAATTAGTTGTTGTTTCTAAAACAATGACCACTTGGGATGGTCTTGTAGAGGTTTTTGTTAAGAAATTCTACCCGCACCATATGACTGTTGTTGTTCGTCAGTCAATTCAAACCTATAAACAAAAAAATTAGGTGAAAACCTACACGATTATGTAGAAAGGTTTAACGAATTGTTATACCAGTGTCCATATCACGGCTTTGAGAAAGCCTACATGGCCAAAATCTTGTATGAGGGCCTAGATATTGAAACACGTATGCAGGTAGAAACAATGATTGATGGAGAATTCACCCTTCAGGACCCAAATAAATGTTTTGACTTGTTCATCAAGTTAGCTGTGAAAACTAGGCAACAGGCTTCGATGAGAGAACTAGAAATATCTAGGAATCCTATTATAGGTTCGATAGAGTTGATAATGAGTAAAATATCCTTAGGAGTCTAGAGTCCTTAGAAATGAATCAAGGGTCATAACATGCTAGGTACGAAGAGCAAGCCCATGCTCTTTATAACAACTCTAGGTTTGAAAACCGCCAGCAATATGACCCATATTCTGAAACCTATAACCCTGATTGGAAAAACCATCCTCATGTTTCATGGTCTAAGGGCCAGAATCAAGGTCAGTCTAGTAATACTCAGGCTCCCCCAGGTCTTGGCTATATTAAGAATCCTTCAGGACCAGCACAATTCCAGAACCCTTCGATAAGAAGATTATGAGTTTAGAAGAGTCTATCACCTTTTTATCTCATAACACTGCAAAGTTTAAGCAATCGGTTGAACAAAGTTTAGAAGATAATAAAAAGATGATTCAGGCTAACTCTCAGGCTATTTCCGATTTACGAAACCAGTTTAGTCAGTTGAATGAGTCTTTGAGAGAGATTTCCTAGTCAGACACAACCCAATAGAGGAGTTCATGAAGTATCTTTAGGGGAGAAACCATTGAATCATGTGAATTCTGTGACAACCTTTAGGAGTGGTCGAGTGGTAGACAGTAAGGTAACCATGCCCGATAGTGAACATGTTGTAGTTCACCCTTCTGAGTCAGTAACTGATGAGATTGATGGAGTCTTTAAAATTTTCAATGCGGTTCCCGCTAAGACCGATTTTGTACTCAGAGCCCCATTTCCACAACTTCTAGTGCCAAATAAGAAGGAATCCAACTTTAATGATATATTGGAGATTTTTAAGCAAGTCACATCAATCTTCCTTTATTAGATGCAATTAGGCAGATTCCTACCTATGCCAAGTTCCTTAAGAATCTGTTTACGCGAAAGCGGAAGCTTAGTGTTCATAAGAAAGCCTTTTTATCTAGTCATTTAAGTTTGATTATCCAGAACAACACAACTCTTAAGTACAAAGACCCAGGTTCCCCTACCATTTATTGCACAATAAGTAACTACCGTGTTAAGAAAGCGTTAGTTGACTTAGGAGCCAATATGAACTTACTTTCGTACCATGTGTACCTCTAGATAGGACTTGGTAACTTAAAACCTACCCAGATAACACTTCAGTTAGCTGATAGGTCTGTGAAAATCCCTCGTGGTATTGTCTAGGATGTTCTTATTGAGGTCGATAGGTTTATTTATCCTTTGGATTTTGTTATCCTAGATACCCAACCTGTCTTTGACCCAGGGAACCAGATACCTGTAATATTAGGTCGCCCGTTTTTATCTACATTTAATGCGATCATTAATGTCGAAATGGTATATGAATTTATCTTTAGGTAATATGACTACTGAGCCGAATATTTTCAATATTAGTAAGAAACCCCCTGAGCTATATGACACGTGCATTGAAGAGGTGAACATGATAGGAACATTAGTTCAGGATTCATTACCAAATGTTTTATTTGAAGATCCATTAGAGAGTTGTCTATCCCATTTTGTCTTAGATTTTGATGATGATGGCACCATTGACCAAGTAAATGCTTTGTCAGACTTTACCCCCGTGTTAGATACTAATAGATGAAAAGTTAAGTTCGAACCACTACTATTTTCTAATTTTACCTTAATTCTTTCTTTAGAAGAGCCTCCTAAGTTAGACCTCAAACCATTACCAGATACTGTAAAGTATGTGTTTTTAGGCCCTTCTGAGACTTTGCATGTTATGTAGCATCCGACTTGGATAGGGATCAGGAAAGTAGGCTAGTGACTGTACTTCAAGACAATAGAGAAGTTTTAGGGTGGACCTTAGCAGAAATTTAGAGTATAAGTCCAAGTGTTTGTATGCATCGGATTTATTTAGAGGATGACACCAAACCTTCTAGGGAGACACAATGTCGAATGAACCCTAACATGAATGAAATAGTTAGAACTAAGGTGCTTAGGTTGTCAGATGCGGGTATTATCTACCCCATTCCAAACAGTAAGTGGGTCAGCCCCGTTCAGGTTGTTCCCAAGAAATCAGCTATCAATGTAGTCCAGAATGATGACAATGAGTTAATCTCAACCCGAGCGACAACGTGTTGGCGTGTTTGTATTGACTATAGAAAATTAAACAAGGTCACAAGGAATGACCACTTTCCCCTTCCTTTCATCGACCAAATGCTAGAACGATTATCTGGACATAGTCATTATTGCTTGTTAGATGGCTACTCTGGTTATAATCAGATTGTTATTGCCCCAGAAGACCAAGAGAAAACCACTTTTACTTATCCTAATGGTACCTTTGCTTATATATGTATGCCTTTCAGGTTGTGTAATGCACCCGCTGCTTTTCAGCGTTGCATGATGAGCATATTTTATGACATGGTAGAACGGTTTTTAGAGGTATTTATGGATGATTCTTTAGTATTTGGTCATCTTTTGATGAGTGCTTGCATCACTTGACATTAGTGTTGACTAGGTATAAGGAAAATAATTTAGTGCTTAATTGGGAGAAATGTCATTTCATGGTTCAATCAGGAATTGTTTTAGGACATATCGTATCTTCTAAGGGTATAGAGGTAGACAAAGCCAAAGTTGACCTTATTAAGAATTTACAGGTTCCGAAAACCTTAAGATATATTAGGTCATTCTTAGGGCACGCAGGTTTTTATCGTCGATTCATTAAGGATTTTAGCTTGATTTGTAGACCTCTTTGCAATTTGCTTGCAAGAGGCTTTCGAGAATCTTAAGACTTTATTCACTACCGCCCCCATAGTCCAGACACCTAACTGGAAACTACCCTTTGAGATCATGTGTGATGCTTCGGATAATACTATTGGTGTTATGTTAGGACAACGAATAAACAAATTACTTCATGTGATTTACAATGCCAGCAAAACTCAAAATGATGCGCAACTGAACTACACCACCACAGAGAAGGAACTATTAGCCATTGTTTTTGCCTTAGAAAAGTTAAGATCCTATCTTTTAGGGTATAAGGTTATAGTCTTTACTGATCATGCTGCTTTGAAGTACCTTTTTCTAAGAAGGATACTAAACCTAGATTGATTAGATGGATCATTTTGTTACAAGAATTTTTTCTAGAAATTAGAGTCAAAAAGGGTACAAAAAATATAGTAGCAGACCACTTGTCTAGGCTTATTGTGGATTCCCCCGATGATTCCCCTCATGTGGGAGATAGTTTTCCTAATGAACAAATTTTATTCGTTTCCCCATTACCTTGGTTTACGAATATACTGAATTATATTGTTACTGGTCGAATGCCTCAACACTGGGGTAAACAAGATCGTTCTAGGTTTTTAGCCGAGGTAAAAACATTTCTTTTGGGACGATCCTTATCTGTATAAGTATTGTCTAGACCAAATTATTAGGAGATATATACCTGAGAGTGACTAGTCCAGTATTATTTCCTTTTGTCATGATCAGGCTTGTGGGGGTCACTTTAGTGCTAAGAAGACTACTGCTAAGATATTGTAGTGTGGATTCTACTGGCCTTTGTTGTTTAAAGACACCCACAGTTACTGTGTTGCTTGTGAGCATTGCCAGAAGTTATGAATCATTTCCCATATAAATATGATGCCTTTGAATCCTATTTAGTAATTGATGTCTTTGATGTGTGGGGCATTGATTTTATGGGTCATTTTCCTAATTATTTTGGCTTTTTTTATATCTTTGTCGTTGTCGACTGTGTGTATAAATGGGTTGATGCGGTTTCATGTAAAACAAATGACCATAAGGTTGTGGTCTAGTTTTTGAATTATAACATATTTTCACGTTTTGGTACACCGCGAGCTATAATTAGTGATGGAGGGTCACACTTTTACAATTGACCGTTTAAGCTTTTGATGAAGAAATATAGTATTACCCATAAAGTAGCTACCCCATATCACTCACAGATTAGTGGGCACTTAATTTATACATTTTTACCACCTAATTCGTATTTACTAATACTTAATTTGTATTAATTTTATTAGTTTTGTGCTTTTATAGGTAACTTACATAATCCAAAATTACGAGAGAAAAAAAACTCGACTCAAGGGGGGTAAAATTGTCAGCTGCTTTCCACTGGTATATAAAGTTCAAAATGTTGGGTCTGGTTGATTGTTGGCTGACGATAAAAGAAGTCGGGACGTCTTGGCTTGGAAGAGTCTGACAGCGTCAGATAAGAGAAGAATAGGAGGTGAAGTCAGCAAGTATTGAGAGGGTGAGCATGAGACAAAAAGTTGATAGGAAGGGGGGCGTGGCATTAATGGGTCGTAGAAGAAACAAAAGAAAGTGGGCCAAGTGTGAGAAAATGAGTATAAAAGAAGAAAAAGTCTGACATAGTAGGGAGTTCGGATTAGGTTTTGTTTTGGGGGATTGAACGGAGAGAGGCAGTGAGGTTTGACGGCTGCGAGTGGAGGTTGCATGGGAAACGAAAAGGGACAATGTAATATTCTATACTTTTATATCCGGGTTTTTAGTTCGAAACCTATCCGAAAATGATTGTGACCTAATTCAAAAATTAATAACAAAAGTAAATTGTTTATATGACACCTGAACACCCAAATGTCACTTATTTGTATATGTTAAAGGTAAATTGGTCATTTAAGAAAAACAGAAATAAAAATAGGGAGACACGTTTTGTTTGAAGGCTCTATTATCATCCTCTCCTCTTCCTCCTCTTTCCTTCTCTACTGAAAATGAAAAAGAAAAGAGAAGGAAAAAACAAATGATGAAATCATGCATGAATGAGCTTATTGCTAAATGGAGTTGCAGATGTCGATGAGGTTGGCTGGTTTCATAAATGAAGTATAAAAATTCTTTCTACTTGTTTCTCAACTGGAAACTGTTCTGAGGTGATCGTTGTTCTTGATCAACTAAAGAAAACAATTCATACTAACTGATGGGTTTGTGCTATTGTACATGATGCTTGATTTGATCAAATATTTGGGTACAGTTTCATCATTAAATTAAAATTGTTATAAGCATAGTGAAACTAGAGTTCACACCAACTTAGGGTTTTTGTAGAAATTTGATGACTCAACTTTAAATTCAGTTGATATTAAGTCATGGGATAGCTCCAATTTACATCACTTTCATGTTTATGAATTTAAATTGTGTGAATTGATTAATTAGGGTTCCTCATGTGAATTTGGGGCTTTTCCCCCAATTATGTTCATACTGTCTAATTTTTGTTAAATGCTTGTGTGGGTTTGTATGCATTCATTCAATTTAGGTTGAGCGGTAGTAATAAGCTTAATTTCTTATTGATTTGATAATCTACTTTGAAATTGCCTAAGTTTTCAACTGATGCATGGGTAAGAAGTGGGTGACGTTGAGTGCTTGGGACTGTGGTTAGTTTGTTGAAGTGTTAGAATTGATGCTGGTGATTGTAGGAAAGTGTTGTAGTGGTTTTGATATTGCTCTAACTTTCTGCAGCATCCGTATATGGTAATTAGAAACAGTTGCATACAGAGTTTAACAACCTTTTGAATAGTTAGATTTAATGTGACTTTGCAAACTCCATATGTTAAGCTCAAATTTATACTTCTACTAAGTACAGTAGTGATAGTGATGCAACTAGCTAAACTTGATTGTGGTTGGATTTATCACTATTTTTAGTTTGATGCATCGAATGGACTTACAATTTTCTGTGTTCCTTTCTCTATTAAAATACAATTGAAATGTTCATTAGATCATACTACTTTCCATGCTAACAAAGCGGGCTGAAAAAATAGATTGAACTGCAATTTCTTTTGTTTCTAGTGGACTAGCTTATTGGAATAGATAAGCATGCATTTCATTGTCCATATGCAGTAGTAGTGGATATATTGCTAATTTGTCTTCAACATTTTCATGCTGTCCCTTTTCCCATTCTTGGTATATTCTTTGGCATTGGAAAGATTATTTTGGTTGGCGCTAAACCAAATTTATTTAGAAATGATACAGCAAAGTAGAAAATGTTTGCTTTAAAGCACCAGGAGCAGAAATAGATAATAATTGCAAATGCTATTGCCGGAAGATGCTACGGTTCAATTTTATAAATAGTTAGTTCATTATGTAACCTACTGTTAGTTCGTAGTCTTTTGATAAGAAAGGAAAGAAAAGTATGTTTTAGTGGTGACTTAGTTAGTCTAAGTGGTAGTACGTCTTAGCTGTGACTAATTAAAAGATACATTTGCAAGTGATTTGAAAACTTAATTTAAATCTTGGATTGAAATATTGTTTTATGCATATATATATATATACATATATGCATCCAGATGTTCTCCAAGCATATATCTAAAAATACATTCATACCACTTTTAATTAGTTGACTTTGCTGTGAATTTGAATTGGAAACTAACAGTTGACACCATTTGGTTGGCGTTATTATGATCACTGTAAGTAACTAGTTAGTGCAGCTGATAGGATATGCACATTTGATCCTACTTCAAATTTTGGGTCGTGTATTATATGTTTGGGATCAACAATTTATGAAGTTCTGTATTACAGTGAACTGATCTATTGATTTTTATCATAAATCAATCATTAAAGCTTGAGATCTTAGGTTAATAATCTATTATTACCTAAGTTGATTTTAGCTAAATTAGTGATACTGCTGGCTAAACATTGTACAAATTTTGTATGAATAATATTAGCTATTGTATCTTACTAAGCCCACACAATGATATGAAAGGTATTTATAGATAGAGACGAATTAGAAGCTTAAAAGATTGTCTCTGCCTTTGTTTGCAATTGAAAATGAATTCCGTTTCACGTTGGCCTTTGACAATATTGTCGCTAAATTCTTTGTTTCATTTTAACGACTCATATTCCAATTGAAAGATGAGTTCACTAACTCAGTATTGACAGTGTGGAAATTCTGGAAATGGACATGGACAGGGATGCCGTAGAGGTGATACCGGTAAATCATTTTATTTCTTTTCCTTAAAAGTGTTTAGTTGCTCACTGGGTCAGTGACTTTGATCTAGTTATTTATTGGGTTGCATACTAACTATTTAAATTGATGTAGTAAATTCCTCTACTATACTTGCCAGTTCGATTTGTTGGTTAATCTAGACTTGCATAAGTAAACTTTACTTGAAATCAGTTTTACTTGACTAAATTGTGAATTTGCATTTTGGGAAATGTGAATTGTTTTGGATACCTTTGGCTTACTAGAACACTGTAAATGAAATTTCTTTACTTAGAGAGATAGTTGCTGCATCTGTGAGCAGTTCATACTTTCTATCGTTGGGGATGATTGCTACTTAAAACAAGTAGTTCATATCATCAAGTAAGAGATAATTGCTACCATTGAGGGTGGTTCATATTATCTAAATAAATATTAGATGGACTACGGTCGTGCTTGATCCCTCCGAGCAACGGAGAGGGTACGTGGGCAGCCGCTATGCGGTTCAGCACAACTGCATAAGGTTGTTCATATCGTCTAAAAAGGGTTGGTTGTTGCTTGGCAGTTCATACCATCCATTTGGAGATGATTGTAACCTTGGCAGTAAGAGGTAGTTGCAGTACTGGTTGTTCATACTACCTTGAGAGATGATTATAACTTCTTCGAGGTTGTTCATATCATCTAATGAGAAATGAAGGGTGATTGTTGGATGCCAATTCATATCACCAAATAAGACTTGGACATGATTATTGCCATTTAGAGGCAATTCATATCATCTGAGAAGAATGGTTGTGGTTTATGATGACAGTTCATACTATCGATCTGGAAATGATTATTAACTCTTTAGAGTAGTTCATATCATTTGTAAAAGATGGTCTGTTGAGCTTGACCTAGTACTGCGAATTGCCAGGCCCGCTCGGGCTCTCACCTACAGGTGGCTATCCGGAAGACCGTCGCTGGAACGATGACAAACAACGGGACTGATCATCCCCACCCGTCGTTGGAACGTTGTGTGTTGTCAGGCCTGCTAGCTCCCACTTACGAGTGGCAACCCGGAAGACCATTAGCTGTAACGGTGGCTGGTACCCGACCCCTCAGGCAGGATGTTATATCTTCATGATGAAACGATGTATATCATATCTAGGATTCGGTGATCCTTGAATATAAAATGTGGGGTGTTTTGTAAGAGATGATTATTACCAAATGTGGTAATTCATATCATCTGTCGGTAACGATAAATGTCGGAAATAATATCAAAAACTGCAAAGCAGTTTGACGGATTCGATGAAGCAAGAAAATATATAAAGATTATGTTTGCCTGCTTATAAAGCGGTTTGAGAAAAATCGATGAACATTTGCTTGGTAAGATCGAATTGGTTCAAAAAAATTAAAGTACGGTTTCTCGAGTGGCGTATTGGGAAGTTGGAGCTGGTCTAATGGATCGAAACCCAACCCATTGGAAGCAAAAAAAATTCGGCCCGTCACAGGCAAGGTAAAAACGGAGATAGAGAGAAGATGTAGAAGATGCTCGTAATCCGCCGTTTTCGTTATACCATCAGTTTAATCTTTTCCTCTTTACTTTTGAAATTTAGTTTCATGGGTTTTGAGAAACCCATAATAATGTCTCACTGATTTCGTAGCTAGGGTTTTATGTTGAAATCATTTGGGGTATTAGGTTAATTGAATTGAATTATTTGGCAGAAAGATCATTATGATTTGAATAAGATTAATCTTGATTATCGTTCATTGATTTATCGAAAAATTAGTTGTTGTTTGACCGGTTTTATACGATACAGTAACCTATGCACGTAATAAATTGGATCACAAATATATTTGTATTATTATTTGATATTCCATGCTTGGTTAATTTATTTGATGGGGTATGCTTAGAATAGCCAAATATTTAGGAGTTATGTTTCACTTGAGTAATTAAAATAGAAATAGTGGTGGATACTACGAACCCTGATTACCGACTCTCTCTGCGAATTTGCTTTACTAGTTTAGTTTGATTTTCTTATTTCATTTTCAATTCTAAAAATCCAAAAACATCTTTTCTGATTAGTTTGTTAGAGACATTGATTACAGTATTGTCCTCGTTCCCTGTGGGTTCGATCCGTATTTGCCGCTTCTACATTGTAGAGGTTGTGCGATTGCGGTTATTATAAATAGGTATTTCAAAACCCTACCACCTAGTCAAATTGGCGATGAATTTGAGAATCCCTCAAAGGATTAAGCCTGTTAATCACAATAGAGATATTTGATGGTTTGTTTCAGACACACAGTAATTATGACATGTACTGCAGTATGGTATTGAAGCTAATTCTTCTTTTCTGGGTTAGAGTTCAATATGTTGTTAGCTTACTGTTTAGGTAGTGCTACCGGTGATTCTTCTGAATGGTTCTTTTGGTGATTAATGGTGGAGTCTGTGCAAAGATTCTTTGATGGTGATTAAAGATTTTCATGGTGTTCGTGAAACGTGGAAAGTTTCACAAATCTTCTTAGGGAAGAATATGATTTAAAGACTTTTATCAATGTCATAGTGTTTTGGTCAAAAGAGATGGTTTTATGAAGATGGAAGTTCGAATGCGAGTTTCAATTTTAAGGGTATATAGACATGGTGGTCAACTCTTAGAAGATGGAAGTGATTTTCCTGTGATCGTCCCATGCTCGAAAGTATGATCATATGTGGATATTTTTAGGAAAACCGTGGGTTTCCTATTTTAGGTTTGTTTCCATATTGAGTTGAATATCCTAGGAAAGATAACCCTCCGCTCTTGTGGTCATTTTATGCATTTATATTTTTGGTCAAACATGGACGCTTTGCCCTGTGCCACTCTTGTGGCCTTGATGTGGTATGTTTGCTTGGTCGAATATGGGCTCTTTGCCCTCTACCGCTCTTGTGACAGTGATGCATTTAATTTCAAGAAAAAAGAGTAAATAAAAGACTCTCTTTTATTAAAATATGAAGCCTTGGCAACATTTTTTCATACACGGAATTGTTCGCGCGTGTAAATTTTTTAACCACTTACCATTAATAGAATATTTGATTTTGGACCCGTCCATCCGTTTCAACTGATAATATCCGCTTCTGAGGCTTTTCGAATCATGTAAGGTCCTTCCCAATAACTGTAAATTTTTGGGCGCGTGTATTCCGTTGTACATGTTGCGCGATTTGGAGTACTTAATCTTTAACTTTGAAAGTTCTTTCTCTAACCTTCCGGTTGTAATGGTTAGCGATGCGTTTTCTGTAGGCTTCGAGCGAAGCGCTCAGTGTGGGATCTTTTTCCTTTATAGTGTCGAGGCGGGCAAAGAGGGTAATCTCTTGCCATTGTGATTCTTGCTTATGGGATAGCGATTTCTGTTGGTAAGGTGGCGTCCTCTCGGTAAACTAGCGAATAAGGGGATACTCCGGTTGAGCTGTGCTTAAATATACGTTATGCCCACGACGTTAGCGAGAGCTGTTCGTGCCACTCCTTATGGTGATCATGCGCGGTCCTACTCAAGATTCTTAGGAGGGTTCATTAGTAGCCTTCGCCTGGCCGTTCTATTGAGGATAATACGGAGTAGATGTATGCAATCGGATATTGTACTGGTTAAGGAGATCAAAAACATCCTTCTTGATAAATGATTTGGCATTGTCAGCTTTGATGATCATCGGGACTCCAAATATGCAAATTATATATCCTTAATGAATGCAACGATAATCTACTTCCACCCATTTTGAATTGTACTCGGTCGCGGTAATGATATACTTGTGACGCTTGGAGGAATTTGGATTTATTGGTCCGATCAGGTCCAATCCCCAGTTGTGAAATGGCAAAGGTGTGACAATGCTATATGACTGGGTATGTGGTGCATGGATCATTGGCCTGTAAGTTTGAAAACTTAAGCACTTCGTTACATGCGATGTTGTATCGCTTTCCATAGTCTGCCAATAGAAACCACCTTCATAGATTCGTAAGGATAATTTTTGCGTCCAATGATGTTCCGCATCATGGGACTTGGTCATAACCTCAACCGCTTATTCTCTAGATAAGCACCTCATGATTACGTTTCCATATCTCTTTTTATATAATATATCTTCGTTTATAAAAAATCTACCTGATTTTCTCTGTACCTTGAATGTTGACTGTCTGCACTTGGGAAGTTTACCATTTTGGATGTAATCAATATACAACTTCCTCCAATCAACCTCTTCTATCGTACACACTTCCGCGGATGTGGAGGAGCTTGGAAATCTTATCAACCATGAGGGTGACATCAGAATTGCCAAAAAAACCTTACCTTGTAGTTTGATTTGCAGTTGGCACCATTCTCTCTCTCGACAACAACAGGTCCATAGAAACACCATTATCATCAACAAGTGGAACAATAAAAATTTGAAAACGTTCAAGGTTTACAAGCAACACTGTAAGAGCAAAATTCAGATTCAAAGTGAAGTGACAGTACAAGAGCCGAATTCTATATACAAGTTTAAGACTTATAAGAGCGAAAAATCAAAAGAAGTGAATTTTTGTGAAATTTATGACACAAAAACAATACAAGTTGTAAAGAATCAAGTGGTAAAGTACTTTCTCCATGGCCATATTAGTTTCAATGTGTTTCTTTTTTTATCTCAAAAAAAATATCAGAAAAAAAAAGATATTTGTTTTTATTGCTTTATTGTATATTTATTTTTGTATTCATTCTTTAAGACCGTGAGAAATAAGAAATCTATAAAAAAGTTTCAAGCAATAAGAATTTAAGGGAAAAAAAGTTAGAAATTGTCAAGGTTTTACGAAGTTCAAGAGTTCATCATCTACAGTTGAAGTTGAAGCTGAAGAAGTTTCTATGGGACGCTATGAGAGTTGTGTTGATTGTAGATTGGATGAGAAGGTGAGTGAGCATTCCTATCCTTGCATAATGGTTGATTTCTTCGTAGAGATCATCAGAAAAAAGGTTCGTTTCTTCTCACGTTTCTATAGGATATTCATATATAATTCGGAAGGTTTTCCCTACCCACCATTCAATATGTGCAGGATTTATATCTTCATTCTTGCATGCACACATGAGAGCCATAAAGTTCGTCATTTTAGTGCAGTATCATAAAACCCTATTGGTAAGGCAGAAACATTCGATCGCTCTCGAACCTGAATTCTTTCATATGGTGGTTTTCTCCTAATTCATGAGTTATGCATGAGAATAATGTTTTTTGATACATCTAACTTCTTATTATTAGTGTGCAAAAACTTTATGTCCTCTTAGCTCTTTGGATGCATATGATTGTGAAGTATTTGGAAGTTGGAGTAGGTTTTGTGGGTAAATCTCTTGTAAACCCTCACGAGACTATAACTCGTCCACTAGGGACACCTAAGAGTTTAAAGACTTGTTACACATGTTAAGTGTAACCGTATCCTCAACGAAAGGGACTTGTATAGTTTAGCTTAAGATTAATTTAATTTAGTTTGCTCGAGGACTAACAAAAGGCAAGTGGGGGGAATTTGATAGGTGCATACAATATATTATTTGAATATCGATTTCTTATGTTTTTCTTAACTATTTCTCTTGTATTTTTTGGCATATTACGTTTGCTTTTAGTTTGTAGGTATTTAGAATCACATGAAGTGAAAAAAGAGAAATAGAGACTTATGACGTTACTTAGAAACATTGGATGTGGATGGACTCAAAAATAACAAGGGTCGAAGCCTGTAAAGGGTGAAAACAAGAATTTACTAAGGGCAGATATCCAACCTAATCTATTACTCAGGAGTCGGGGCCGCCATCACTGTTTTATAAAGTAATAGTTAAAGGGGTGCCTGGTGCCTAAATCCTACCCAATTCTTGACCTAAACCTAGGTCGAGCTATATCATTAGCTCATATTCTTTTCTAGGTCAGAACCTAAACCAGACTAGCATCACAGGTCTCACACCGGCGAAGCTCAGGCAGTGAATTGGTTCGATAGGTTGAATCGAGTTCAAGAACAGGGAGAACAAGGGCATGCTACTGTTGATATGAGACGAATAATAAATACAGGTTATGAAACTTGGGTTTGTTGTAGAAGAAATTGTTTGCCGAGAGAATGAGGAGGAATTGAAGTTTGATTGAGAACAATAATTCAGACGAGCAACAGACAGTGAAGAAAACAGTTAAGGAGAGAATTCAGGCGAAATTAGATGGGTTTACTGTGGTCTTGTGAGGAATTAAGAGATTGTAGAGACATAGGTTCGAACAAGAACAATAAATTGAAGATTGGGTTTTGGTTTTATTTCGAATTCAAGAAGCAACAGGCTCATGGTGGTATGAATCAAGCTATACGGCTGATGGGTAATGGTGGTGCTTGAGTTTGTGGTTTGCAGAGATCTAGTCGAAGTTAGAAGATGTTGCAGCAGGTGGGTCTGTTGGCTGTGATGAACTTGATGCTGTTGCTGTGCTGCTTCCATGAAGAAGAGAGATTGAATGGATGATTGAGACATGAAAGATGGTGAAGAATAAATGGGATTGAACGGAAAAACAGTGAAGAGAGAGTTGCTTGCTGTTGGGATAAGAAAAGAGTGGACTTTGTGTTTCTGTTAATGCTATTGAGTAGTGAATGCCAAAGAAGTGCTTCTGGATGTGAATGAATGAATGGGTTTATCTTGAATCGTTAAGAAATTGCAGGGAAGGAGAATTGGTGAATGACATAACAAGCAAGCTCATGCCGGAAACACCATCAGTCACGCACAGCATTTGCTCGATGAAATTCCCCAATGAGCTGGCTGTGAGAATGTATCCAGTTTTGGACTAATGGGCTTTGTTGTGGCCCTGATTTGGGCCGTGAGTTTGGATCTGTTTGTACTAGGATTTGACAAACTTGCCAAGGGGTTTGGACGTGACCTGTATTTGGAAAATTGAAATTAAAGACCTAGGGTATTTGAGTTATACAAGAAAAAAGGTTATATAAGGGAGAAAGTTATATAAGAGCAATTTGAATAAGAGGGAGAGATATCTATGTTTTTACCTAGTTCTTTTTTCATCTTTTTTACTTTTTTTTGTAGGTTCGTGCAGGAAGAATTCTCACATCTAGCGTTTACAATTTCTTTTCTTCTTTAATTGTGTAAACTTCAATTTACAAGTAGCTAATTTTATTGTTGGTTAGGGAATAGTTGGATTTCTAAAACATGATTCTTTGAATTTATATATTAATTTTGTCTCAATACTATCGATTATGATTCACTACAAATATCTCATTGGTTGAATGCTTGTTAGTTAAGTTGCAAATTGATTGAACTCGCATTCATATATAAAGTTAATTTAGGGTTTATTATACGCAAAAGTGATACTCATTGAATACAAGTAGCATAGTGTGGTTATTGCTTGTAGTGTTACATCATAGTAATCGTCTGTGAATTATCACCTTTGTTAAATTGAATTAGTCCGCTTTCCATGTTCAATTGTATTGATTAGCCTAATTTCATGATTCTTAATGCTCTTCGGCTTGATTAATGCTTTTACACGTTAGGTTGTTGTCTTGGTAGAATTCATATTCGCATCTTTTAATGTGTTTGTTGATGATTTGAGGAAATTTGTAGGATATTCCTGCAATCAAGGTATTCAAGGGCTTTTGATAAAACAAGATTAACTATCAATTTTAATTATTAGTAAAAAAAACATGTTTATGAATGAGAGCGAAACCTTGACCAATATTCTCAACTCTTTGATTCTTTTCTATAATTTATTAGCTTTCTTAATTAGTTTAGTTTACCTATATTAAATCTGAAAATTTCCCCCATTTACATAAGTTTTCAAAACATATAACAACCAAGACCTCCTCATGGGAACGATCCTTTTTTACCATTGCTTCATAATAAATCATAAGTAGTGAGAAAGTAATAAATAATTTTGACGTACAGACGACCACATCAGTAGTCGTCGGCATAATCGGATGTTTCCAGTCTACCCGCATGTCTCCTCTTATATTCTTTATATCGTCTCTTCTGTTTCTTTCTTGCTTAAGCAACGTGCCAATGACCTACCGGGTACTCTGTGGTATAGAGCTCCCCGTATTACTAGAAATTGTTTTGATACTTTTATCGGAATGACATGTTTCCATCGACTTTTGTCAGGTTTTCTAAGTATATCTTTTGTCAATCATCTGTATTCCCAAAGGTCATATCTTCTTTCCATGTGCTCGGCAATTCTCTCCTTTTTACCGTCACGATTACTTCCTCTTCATTGTTTAGTTGGATTTTCGCCGGGAATGTAGCCAATGCATCCGTGTGCCTGTTGGAGTTTCTCCCTATATGCTCAACTATGGTCATGCCCACTTCAGTCATTAGACTCTGTCCTTCCGCTCGATATTGTGCCTAATGCGCTTCCTTCATTTGAAGTTCTCCATTTACCCGACTAACAAACAATTTAGAATCTTCTTTGATCTTCAGGATTCCGAGATTAAATTCCTTCGCGATTCTTAGTCCCAGTATCAATGCTTCGTACTCGACGATGTTGTTGTTGGAATGAAAAACCAGTTTGAAAGCATATGATAAGAGATTTCCTTTTGGAGTTTCAAATACAATACCGGCTCTTCCAATTTTTTCATATGACGACCCATCAAAGGACATGGCCCATGAATTTTCTGCTTCCGCATCTGCTACTTCCCATAGTCTTGACGTCTCCTGGATTCGTCGTCATTTGGGAGCTATACGAGAGCACCTTGCCGAAGTAGGTGAATTTGCTAGATTGAAGGCGGTGACTAAGGCTAGAAAAGAGGTTGAAAGGCTTTCCCAGGAGCTGAAGCTTACAACTGAAGTTCTTAGAGTAATGGAGAAAGGGTACTCTGAAGGTACTAAGCTAGTCTTCAAATATTTCTTCTAGATTTACATTTCTTTATGAAACACATTTATGGTTTTCTTTTGGGATTTTGAGTACAAATGTTTTTTTTTTTGGAAAAGTTACTTGTGAAGAGATAAACCTTTTGAACTGGATAATGATGTTTGAATTGATTGGTAAACTTAAAAAAAAAACTAATTGTGAATGCAGAAACATTGCAATCATTTTGGAGTAAATACAAATATTGCATGAAAGTAGGGAGATATCTATGATATAATGGTAAAGTATTCAAGCTTTGCAAGCTCTCAGCCACTTTCCATGAATTATTACCCCTTCTGGTTTGTTATTGTTCATGAGCTTGTAGTGACCGCCTAGCATGGTCTCAGTAATTACGTAAGGTTCTTCTTCAAAGGCTAGAGGAACCGATGCGAGGAGTTGTGTGCTCTTAGTAACTTTTAGGACCGTGTCCCCAATTCCAAAAGGTCCAAATTTTAGTATCTCTGAAAACCCTTTTTTTGGGACGGCCAAGGGTTGTTGGCGACGTCTCTTTTCGTCTTCAATAGTAATGCATGCGATTTACGAGCCTTCTCATTCTCAGTAAAAGCAATTTTCAACCACTTCATAAAGTATTGAAACAGATCAGCTTCCCATTCACATCTTTTGGTCATGACATGGTTGTCTTCTAGGGAGAGTCCCCGAGTTTTGAAAGGACAGGGGATAACTGATTGCAAAGGGGTTTGTGAAGTGGGATACTTGGTCGAGTTTTGGATTTCGAATTGAATCCCCCATCTTTGTGAGGATTCCCTATTAGGGCTGCACAGAAACCAACCCGAAAAACCGAACCCAACAAAACCGCGGTTTATTTAACTGAACCCGACTGTTGCGGTTTTGTATATGGTTTTCAAATTAAATAATTGTTTATGATGGTTCGGTTCACGGGTTTAGTTTAAAAACTGACCGAACCCGCCCGTATAAACCGAATTATCATGGCCATTGATTATGCTTCATCCTAGCCCTCCATATACTACCAATACCTTAAAACTAGAAATACATCTCATTTCTAAATTCTGTTTTAATCTTCATCTTCCTCTCGACGTCGCTCTATCACTGCCATCAGGTGATTCAGGTCTTCTGACTCTTCTTTGATTCAGTCCATGACCATCCACTACCTTATTAGTTATCACCAACAACTTCTTCTTCTTCTTCTTCAATCCTCACCATCGACAACAACTATTTATTCTTAACAATCAACAAACAACAGACAAACTAGGTATGTCAGATTTTGGGTTTTGATTGTATAAATTTTAATCATCTTTTTTTTTGGGGATGGTTATCAAAACCCAAGCCTTATTTTGCTTCGTATTTTGCTTTCCATTTAATTGGAACATGAAATACATTTGAAAATTAGGGTTCATATGATTTTTGGGGATTTTATTTTCTATCATGAAGTATTAGTTTAAAATTTAATCAATTAAGTTTATAAAAATGTTTGTTAATATGTTTCAACAGTATGACTGTTGAATTTGATTAATTTCAATTGAAATTAGGGATTTATTAGTGTAATGCCCTAATTTCATATGCATCAATTCAAGTGGAACTGTGATTCATATTTGGTGTTTTTTGATGTTTCTTAGGGGGCTTAATGGGTGTTTCATCAAGTCAATCTTTAGTTGTTTCCAGCCAAATATCAAGTACATCTGCAGCTACACCTGAAACTCAAGTTGAATCTACTGGGACACCTGAAAATCAAATTGCACCTCAGATTAGAACTGAAGATGTAGCCCCAGTTGAAGACATCAAGAAGTCAAGATCCTTTTATGATGTATGGGTGAAGGACCTCACAAGGTTTGATCTTAAGACAGCACAATGTAATCATTGTAAAAATAAATTTTCTGCACCGGCTAAGAATGGGACATCTAGCTTAAGGATTCATGCAGAAAGATGTTCTAAAAATCTTGATAGAAAGAAGGAACAGAAAAGTCTTATGTTTCCACCCCCAAAACCAGGTGAAAATGCTAAACTACTTGCTTCCTCTTATAGTTATGATAGATGCAGAAGGTGTTTAGTAGAATTTATAATTAAGGAAGAGCTTTCATTTAGATTGGTTGAGTCAGAAGGTTTAAGGGCCTTGCTTCAAGAGCTTGAGCCTAGATTCAAATGCCCTGGTCGCATGACAATTTACAGAGACCTTTTAACCATTTATAAAGAAGAGAAAGAAATGTTGAAAAAGTATTTCAAGGAAAGCAAGCAGAGAGTATCACTCACAACCGATACATGGACATCACCAAACAATTTTAACTATATTTGTGTTACAGTTCATTATATAGATCAAAATTGGAAGTTGCAAAAGAGAATTATTATGTTTTGTTTAGTTAAAGGTCATTCAAGTAAAACCATTTGTAGGATGTTAGAGAAATGTTTGTTGGATTGGGAACTTGAGGATGTTTTTGCTGTGACAGTTGACAATGTTAATGCTAATACTGTCGCAATTGATTACTTGAGGACTAGTGTGGTTGGTTGGACAGGTGCAGTCGAAAGAGCAGCATACTTGCATGTAAGACTTTTAATATATATAGAGGATTAAATTTGTAATTCACCAACTGCAATTTCTAATATTTCCTAGTTTTTCATTCTTAACAGGTAAGATGTGCTGCCCATGTTCTTGCTCTTGTTGTAAGAGATGAAATACTTAAATATAACAAGTCGATTAAGAGGATCAGGTCAGTGATTAAGTATGTTTGTAGTTCTCATTATAGGTTGGCTAAATTTAGATATTATGCTTCTTTAGAAAAAGTTGAATGCAAGAAAGGCTTGATCTTAGATGTGAAAACTAGGTGGAATAGCACTTATCTTATGTTAGATGCTGCAGAGAAGTATGAAAGGGCTTTTAATAGGTTAGGAAAGGATGATAAAGAATTTTGAAAGAAATACATTTTCCCCGAAGATAAATTTGATGCTTTACCTGATATTCGTAGTTTTCATATAGTTGATGATGACCTTGAAGTTTTATCGTTTAGTTCTGAATCTGATAATGAAATTGTGAATACTAATCCAAGAGGTAGGAAGCAGAATAATAAAAAAAAAAAAACAAGCCTAAACAGCATGCTCCCTACCCTGAAGATTGGTCTTATTCCAGAGGTCTTGTAAAGTGTTTGAATGTATTTTTTGATTCTACTGTAAAATTTTGTGCTTCATTACAAGTTACAATACATAATTTCTTATGGAAATTGACAATCATCCATGAACAATTAGTTGATTTTAGAGATTATAAAACACCAGATTCTTATATTACAAGTATGGTTCCTCTTATGTTTAAAAAGTACAATAAGTATTGGGATAGGTATGAAGATATGAAATTCTGCCATGTTTTTTTCCCGGGTGCTTGATCCACGAGCGAAAGAAGGTGGATTAGAGTTTGTGTTTGAGTGTTTGTATGAGAAAAATTATGACAGGATTAATAGTATTATGATAAATGTGAAACAAGAACTTGTGAGACTCTTTGAATAATATAAGTCTGTTTATTCAACTGTTGAGGATGGGTGAACTAGTGATTGTAGTAGTATTAGTAGTAGTATAGATGACTCTCCAGTTGTTATGGTAGATGATTCAATTGAGGCTATACTTCATTCAAGGGCGAAAAAACATAGGAAAAACCCATTTGTTAAGGTGAACTCAGAGTTGGATAGGTATTTGATGGATGATTGTGAACCAAGTGATCCCAATTTTGACATATTGGCTTGGTGGAAAGCCAATAGTAAAAAGTATAAGATCCTCTCACACATGGCAAAGGATATATTATCTATACCCGTGTCTTCAGTTGCGTCTAAATCAGTATTTAGTACAGGAAAGCGTGTGCTTAGTCCATGGAGAAGTTCTTTGTCTGCTAGGAAAGTTGAGGTATTGTTCTGTACGCAAAGCTGGTTAGAAAATCCCATTGTTCTTGATTTTCTATGTGACTATGTACCGGATGATAGCTTTAGCGTCGAGGAAGGTAATGCAAAAAAAAATTCTTCTTTTTTGGTTTTTTTACTTATTAATTCGAAGTTGTTAAAGATTGTAACATAAAGTTCATTTCTGGTTCTTGCAGAGTTATTGGGTCCTATGACAGAGGTTTTTGATCCTTGAAGATGATTGATAAATGGGACTTAAATCACTTGTTTCACTCTGAGTTGGTCTTGTTGCATCCCTGCAACTTGGAAATAATAGAATTGTACAGTTGTTTCACTTGTTTCATGATGTTTATTTTGTGTTTATTTTGGTTTACTATCTTTTATTGGTATTTGGTAAACTATATTAAAAGAACCTTAATGTTTTTACGGTTTAAATATATTTCAGGAACATTTCATTTCATTTATATTAAAACAACCTTGATTTATCAGGAACATTTCATTTGATAGTTGATACGGTTTAAACCGTAAAAACACGCCTATGGACGGTTTGGTATATGGTTTTGAGTTTCAAAAACCTCCTATGGACGGTTTGGTAGTTGGTTTTGGTTCAAAACTGAATCGACCGCCCGATGTGCAGCTCTAGTCCCCAGCCATATTCCTTATCGTTCGTGTCGACCATGTCCTCCAAAGGAGTCTTGAATCGAGCATGAATATATTCCATAAAGAACAGATTCATGCCAATCATAACATGATTCGGGCAGCAAAGATATCCTTGCGTTGCCCTTTCAAGAGGTAGAGAAGCTCGCACATGTGTTCCACCAGAGATCGAGCTGTCTGATTGATCGACTTCTCTGAGAGAGTGAAGTTTCTAATAAGAAGGGGACTCTGGCGGACTCCTTCAGCTTCTAATTGTAATTCTCCCGATTATATCTTTCCTTTTGAAGATGCGCTTCAAATTATTGCATTCACTGGTTGGGTGATTGACATACCGATGATAATAACAATATTTCGGATATTTCATCTGCTGGCCTGTAGGAAGCCGTCGTATGGTGGTAACTGAATGGTGTTGTCTCTTGTCCAATCTTCAATTAATTCGAACACTTCTTCCATTGGAACTTAAAAATATGGCAACATGCATTCGGCTTCACATCTTGCTCCTGTTATTGATGCCGTTGAGTCTTGGTTGTGCCTTGAGACAGAGTCGATTTCCGAGTTGGTGTTGGTGTCTAGGTCAGATTATAAGGAGAATGCTTAGTCTGTGACTCTGATTTAGATGTCGCTTTCCTCTTAAACCCCTCGTTTCCGACAGCACCATTGATGGATGGATGGCATACTATTTGTTAACTAGTTGTCGGTTTACTCTATTATCTCCACGACCCTCTTCTCTGGCGGGGCTGGTTCTCTCTATCAAGGCAGGAGCAGTTGTGGATGATCACTTCGCGGCTTCATGCAACTCATAGAAAGTCTGGAAACGTAAATTTTCTAAAATAGCACGATAGATAGGGATCATACCGTTAATACAGAGTTTTACCAATTGATGCTCCGTCACATTTGGATCGTGACAATCCAGCGCTTAAATCCTGAATTTCTTTATGTACTCGTTAGGATGCTCATTATTCCTATGGAACATTCTTTCCAGACCTCACAAAGTGATTTATTCTGAGACAAATAAATAATCCTTGTAGAATGCGCTGACCATATTTTCCCAGCTAGAGATGTTGTTGGGAGCAATGTTGTTATACCATGTGCAGGCTCACCCAGTGAGCGATTATAAAAATTCTTTGAGACGTAAAACATGAGTATATTCATGTCCCCCAAGTGATTCTAGGAATCGAGAGACATGTTCTCGAGCATTTCAAAATCCATCATATAATGAGAAAGTTAGAGATGAGTAACTGATAGACACATTTATGTGTCTAATTTTCTCTCAACTTTTATAGTGTTAGAACTCATTTTGTACTAATATTCTGTTTTTATGTAATTATAGGTATTTTTGGAAAATAAACATTGTTGGAAAAATTGGCTCGAAAAACTACTAAAGGCACCCATATGTTGGATCAGGGCACCTCAGGCACCCATTCTTTTCAAATTCAAAAGAAAAATTCTTGGCGGGAATATATCATTATCACATGTGAAGATTCTAAACGTGATTTTTGGGTATTTCTGAATCAGTTTTAGGACAAAAATCTATTCTTGCATTTTAACGGGAATTGTACACAAGATATATATCAAATTCCGTCCAAAATATTCTCACCAAAACAAGTCCCGTGGAAGAAATAAAAGCTTGATATTCACGTCTTGTTTTGAGAAACAAAATAATCTTGGATTTGGGTTGATTAATTGATCGAGATAAATATGGAAAACACGTGAATCATGTCCTGGAAAGAGAAGAAAAAAACCAGTTAGGAAATCATCGAAGAACCTCTCTTGATCTGCCGAGATTTTTGGAAGTAAATGGAAGATATTTTGAGTTTTGAAAGCTTGGTTGATTAATGTAGTATAAATATAAGACGTGGGTGATCATAAAAAGGGGGGTCTGGAAAGTCCAGAATCGCAAATCAGAAATCCAGAAAAATTCTGCTCGTGATCATGATGAAGAAGATGAAGATTCCGTTGCCATAGGGTTGAAGCATCCGTGGCCAAAAGTTTAAAGATTACGTTGCTAAAGCTTTTAACTTTGCAATGTTTATCTTCATTTGCAACATTTAGTTCCGGTGAAACAGTTATCCCTAACAGTGAGTCTATAACGTTTATAAACGTTGCAAACTCACTGTTTTCATTATTTTCACTCTTTTTCATCAATTTCGAACACTTTGAGCTATGTACCAAACTTTTGAGGGTGTTTTGAGCAAGATGAGCTAAACCTCATATGCTGAGGTGACGGAGGAAGCCATTGTTTCAATAAAAGTGGTATATTTTTATTTTAATTAATTTTTGCAATTTCTTTTATGATTATTTGCCTTGATGAATAATTGATTTAATGATTTTTGTTAAGCAATTGTGATTTCGTTAGATGGTACATGCTTTGGCCTAGGTTTTAGATGTTCCATGCTTTTGTTATAAAATTGTTATTTTGAAAATCTACTTATTGCAATATTTTAGAATCAAATTAAAAGTAAGAATTGCATGAATATTAATTAGTTTGAATCACTTTAATTAGTTAATGGTGAAATCCATAACCTCAGTATTTGTTAATATTATTTTTATATTTTTTTGTATATTTTTAGTTTAAAATTAATTTATTAAATCTAAATTCAATCTTCACAAGTTCGAGAGTTTGAAACCCTATTTACCACAATCTACAATCACATCAATTTTTGGCGCCGCCGACGAGGACTTATTTTCAGATTTTTTTAGGTTAGTTAGGTTAGTTAGTTTAGTTAGATTTTTATTTTTTGTTCTATTTTACGTATTTGGGTGTTGTTCTTTGTATTACAGGTTTTGGATCAAAAAGAAATTGGAGCTAAAGACTATATTGATTGATTAAAGACTTGGAATCGAAGACAAATCGAAAAGAACGGAAAAAGACGAAAAAATTTATTTTTTTATTTAATTTTTTTTTAATTTTTTAGGTTTTTATTTTTCTTTTTAGAAAACTGTATTAGGAAATTCTTATTATTTTTGTAACTATTTTAGGTATGTTTTTGTTTTTGGACTTTGAACTTTTGGACTTTATTATTATTTTTTAAACCCTACGGAAGGGTATTTAAATATAAACTATAACAAGGAAGGACGACAATTACGATATTGTCTCGGCCCATCGGGTTCGTGCACTGACGTAGGAGTTGGTGGCCCGAGTCGACTTCAACGGTTCATCGCCCTTCTGATACGGGAGGTAAGACTCTAATCACCCATGAATCCCCTGTCAGTGGGTTTTCTGTATTCCTTCGTAAAGCATACATGTTGAGGACTTGAATACGGAATTTATTTTCTAGTAAAGGGCAAGGACTGGACATATAAGATAAGGACTCGGATTTCATCACCGTTTCCTTCTTGCCCGCCTTAGGAACACGTTACCTAATGCGAACCTAAGCCTAAAATTTGACTAGAAAGAGACCTATAAGGTAACGAGATTATTGGAAAATCATTCAAAAGGACTGTATTGGTTACTTTGTTAGCCTAACTCAAGGTTCAAGAAGATTATTTTAAGTTGATTAGAGCCGCCTTGTAACCCAGGGAAAAGTGCCAAAGAGACAGGGTTATCAAAGCTCCTTAAAGCTTATCATGTTTCTCTTCGACTTAATCTAATTCAGATCGTTCTAAGAGGTTTGCTAAAACTGTAACTAGTTACCTTTTGGAAGAATAGAAGCTGGTATACAAACAATCTAAGTGGAGCCATCATGCTTTTTGTTTGCTAGATGAGTCGGCCTTGTTTGTGTATGTTTAGAACCCCTTCCTGTTAGGATTTATTTTCTTAGATTTTTTGTAAATGTATTAGGAAAGTTTTGTTAGAAACTGTCGAGCTGGTATTACAATAAATATCCGACTGAGTTTCAAAGCAAGCATTACCCTTACTATAACCATAGTGTGGATAGTACTTGGGACCACTACCAACCTTGTGAAGGTTATGGTTCATACCAAGGTGATCCTAATTACTATTCGTACATACACCCGTCTTATGAACATGAAAATGAGCAAAATTCGAGTTCTTTTCCTTGGAGATATGCCCTAAAGCATGTACAATCTAGTACTTATAATGAACCTATTATGCCTCTAGAAGAATCACACGAGCAGTTACAACCTAGCAATCTTTATGATCTAGTTGTTTCTTTAGATAATTCCATCAAGGAGTTGACTGAGGATACAAGAAGAATCATAAAGCAGATGACTAAGAATACAAAGCGGATGATTAAGGATAATAATAGGTTCATATTAAGTGTGAACGAAAGTTCTGCAAAGAATAATATTGCTCAAAATGATCTTAATTTCCAATACAGTGATACCCTTGATAATTATTCACCTAGTCAACAGGGCGAGGATAGAATTGGTAACACTACTTATTTAGACGAGGTTCAAACATCTTCATATTATTATGATGATGAGGATAGTATTGGTGAAGAACTTGAAATATACAGGCAGAGTGATCAAGAAATTGTCACTCCAATGGTGCTTCATGATGATAGTGTTATTTCTGTTTCAAATCCAAATAATTTTAATGATTATTCACCTATTCAAAAGGAGGAGGATTTGACTAGAGATACCATTATTTTAGACGGTGCAGAATTTTCTTGTTTTGAAGCCGATAATGGTTTAGAGGAACGAGTTTGTCTTGAGACTAGTGATTTAGAGTTTAACGATTCGAAGACAATAGTCTCTTACGAAGATGATAGACTCTTAGAGAATTCTAATGTGATAGAGGATGATTTGATTCAGGTTGATAGAATAGTTTCCCCAGTGGATTTTGTTGTCCTAGATACCCAACCTTTTCAGGTCCCAGAGGCTAAAATACCAGTGATCTTAGGTCGTCCCTTTTTAGCTACATATAATATCGTCATCAACTATGGAAATGGAATAATTAATTTTTCTTTTGGTAACATGACTATTGAACTGAATCTATTTAGTATGAATAGACAACCTTCTTGTAAGATCTATGGTTTAGAAGAAGCGAACGTAACTAGTACTTCAGTTCAGAAGTCTTTACCAAACACTTTGTTAAAAGATCCATTAGAGAAATGCCTAGCCCACTCTAGGTTTGATGTTGATGAAAATAACGTTATTAATGAGGTGAATAAATTATTAGATTCTGCACCTTTGATGGGCACCTATAATATATGGAAAACTAAGTTTGAACTTCTACCAGTTTATAAATCTACCTTATTTACTTCTATAGATGAAGTTGAGTGTAGTTCTGACCTTAAGGAACCTAAAATCCAATCAACATTGTCTAGTCCATCTGAGAGTAATGTCCACCCTAAGTTTGGGGGTACCGATGATTCTTGTGATTGTCAAGTATCCCTGCTTAAAGTACTTCACTTGGGACTTGACATATGCACCTCTACCATTTTTCAAGATCATCTTCAAACTAGATTCCCTAAGCCTGTTGATGTCCATAAAGAAGTTCAGTTATTAGAGACCCATCCTCTGGTTGATGTGGTCTACCCAGGAAATAATACCAAGATTGACTTTGTTTGCCCACCAAAATACTTTCTTCCATATGTAGGAACGTTTGAATTTCAAATGTGTCAGTTATTAAGTTTTGAGACTAAGCCTAATTACTTTAGGAGATTAAAGTCGACACATTTGCTTAAAAATGACTATTATTTTAAGAGTAGTCAACTGTGTGGGTCAAATATGATTTACTTTGAGGATCCACAAATTTTCAGGTTATTATTATGTGCCTTAAATTTATCATTTGAGTTTTTCCAGACTCTAGAACCTGATCACTAGGATCCTACTTATGGGGAAATTCAGCTTAAAGAGATTTATCTAGACCCTTTCATAGAGCCCGAACCTGAACCTCAATTAAATATAGTTTTCTTAAACAAGAAACTAGATAGGGATAAGAGTGTGCTCGGTTTGTTCACTTTCTGGGTCTGCTGCAGTTTCCTTCTATTTTGGATAACATTGTTTTATTCAGATGACCCACAGTTGTTCCGACTATTGCTATATGATTTAATGAGGTGATTAATTCTTTCTTAGTCTGGCTGAAGACTTTTTTTAAACTTAGCACTTCTTGGGAGGTAACCCATGTTCATGCGACACGGTAATATCTTTCATTAACTCCTTTCCTTCGATTGGTAATAGTTTGTCCTTGTTCATATATTTAATCATTCATCTTTAGAACATTGAAGACAATGTTAGATTTAAGTTTGGGGGTCAGAGAGAAACTTTTAGTGTAACATGAAACTCCAAAGTCTAGAAACTTATGAATTATTTAGGATGACACTAATCATTCTAGGTAGATGGAAACATAGCTCTTATCTATAGGAATTGGTGTGCCCAGCTGAATGGTCTATTCATATCTGAATGCACTCAGGTGTTATAAATAACATGATAATCATTGATTAAACATATATCGGAATCATTATAATCATATTACTTTCTGTTTTTATTTTTACAATTTTATGTTTCTCTAAGTGATTTGGTGGGGCCCTAGTATTGCCATGAGGTCGTAGCTCGGATACATTAGAATTTTAATTTTGTCAAAAATAAAAAATAAAAAATAAAAAAATAAAATAAAAAATTGACACTTTGATAGCAATATGTGTGTTTTTCTCTGTCTCCGTCGCCTAAGCAAGCGTGGAATGCAGGATCCATGGGAACTATCATATAATCTGCTGAAAAGGAGCATGCGCTTAGATTCAAAAGATCTATCCATGTGTTTGAATTTGATTGATTTCGAGCAATGTGAATTTTTATCCAGCTTTGGATGTTCAATGATTATTTGAGTAGAGTTGCATTTTTATATGAATTTTAGTACGCTGAGTGCAAACTCGTGTACAATAGTTGGATTCATACAGGGTAATGATTCTTATAGTCGTAAAATTTAGTATGCCAACTAAATAACTTGTTTAGTGTCTATCCTCAATTGTTCACAGGTAGCTAGAATTTGGAGCAAAGGTTTTGTGGGTATACCTCTTGTAAACCCTCACGAGACGAAACTCGTCCACTAAGGCCAATTAGGGGTTTAAAGGCTTATTACATATGCTAAATGTAGTCGCGATTCCTGCGAAAGTGAGTTAGGATATTCTAGATTAGATTTGCTCGAGGACTAGCAAATAATAAGTTTAGGGGTATTTGATAGACACATTTATGCGTCTAATTTTCTCTCAACTTTTATAGTGTTGGAACTCATTTTGTACTAATATTGTGTTTTTATGTAATTATAGGTATTTTTGGAAAATAAACATTATTGGAAAAATTGACTCGAAAAACTATTAAAGGCACCCAGAATTGATAAAGGCACCCGTATGTTGGATCAGGGCACCTTAGGCACCCATTCTTTTCAAATTCAAAAGAAAAAATAGCTTGGCGGGAATATATCATTATCACATGTGAAGATTCCAAACGTGATTTTTGGGTATTTCTGAATCTGTTTGAAGACAAAAATCTATTCTTGCATTTTTAACGGGAATTGTACACAAGATATATACCAAATTCCGTCCAAAATATTCTCACCAAAACAAGTCCCGTGGAAGAAATAAAAGCTTGATACTCACGTCTTGTTTTGAGAAACAAAATAATCTCGGATTTGGGTTGATTAATTGATCGAGATAAATATGGAAAACACGTGAATCATGTCCTGGAAAGAGAGGAAAAAAACCAGTTAGGAAATCACCGAAGAACCTCTCTTGATATGCCGAGATTTTTGGAAGTAAATGGAAGATATTTTGAGTTTTGAAAGCTTGGTTGATTGATGTAGTATAAATATAAGACGTGGGTGATCATAAAAAGGGGGGTCTGGAGAGTCCAGAATCGCAAATCAGAAATCCAGAAAAATTCTGCTCATGATCATGATGAAGAAGATGAAGATTCTGTTGCCATGGGGTTGAAGCTTCTGTGGACAAAAGTTTAAAGATTACGGTGCTAAAGTTTTTAACTTTGCAACGTTCATCTTCATTTGCAATATTTAGTTCCGGTGAAACAGTTATCCCTAACAGTGAGTCTGTAACGTTTATAAACGTTGCAAACTCACTGTTTTTATTATTTTCACTTTTTTTCATTATTTTCAAACACTTTGAGCTATGTACCAAACTTTTGAGGGTGTTTTGAGCAAGATGAGCTAAACCCCATATGCTGAGGTGACGGAGGAAGCCATTGTTTCAATAAGAGTGGTATATTTTTATTTTTATTAGTTTTTGCAATTTCTTTTATGATTATTTGCCTTGATTAATAATTGATTTAATGATTTTTGTTAAGCAATTGTGATTTCGTTAGATGGTACATGCTTTGGCCTAGGTTTTAGATGTTCCATGCTTTTGTTATACAATTGTTATTTTGAAAATCTACTTATTGCAATATTTTAGAATCAAATTAAACATAAGAATTGCATGAATATTAATTAGTTTGAATCACTTTAATTGGTTAATGGTAAAATCCATAACTTCAGTATTTGTTAATATTATTTTCATATTTTTTGTATATTTTTAGTTTAAAATTAATTTATTAAATCTAAATTCAAATCTTCACAAGTTCGAGCGAACGATATTTTTCTTACCACTATTAAAAAAACATCAGTAACCTCCTGGTAAAGGGATCTCCTGGATTCCAGGCAGGTAAGAAGGTTGATGCTGATGGAGCTAGGTCTTCCTTGCCATGATTCTGTAGGAATCTCTCCAAATCTTTGCGGGTAACAAAGTTGGGCTGTTGATTCCTCTGCAGTGGTCGGTCAGTGATAATATGAACCTCACTGACCCTTTGAGTCCTTGACTTCCTAGCATCAATGGTTGTTGTAAAGTTGGTCTTGGTTTGCTTCGTCAAGCAATGGCGTTATTATGGGGAGAGTTGCTCCGTTAATATCTTAAGACAAGCGAGTACCGCATTCTGGCAAGAACTTCCTTATCTTCATCAAATCAACAATAATGGGCGGCGTTTGAACATTCCTAGCATTTTCAGCTGTCTTGTCACCAGGAGAAGGTGTGGTGGTAGCATCGGTAGTAGCATTGTTGTGAGTAGGGTCGTCAGTGACAATGGTATTTTCATAACCGCCAGCACCAGCACTACCTGAACCGGCAATAAGAGTTGTAACTGCTCAAGACCTAGGATCCACCAGTTTGAATAACTGAAAATTGGATTTTGTAATTGAGAGGTTGATCTCCCACTTTGTCCGCCAATTGTTTTAGGGTGAAAATAAATGTACTGTAAAAGAGTACTTTTAGGTAGATTCGAGAGATCAAGCTCAAACAGGCGAGCCAAACCAAGAAATGGACGTTCACGTCCTGCTTCGATCACAAAGGTGGAGAAGATTGGGCAGATCTTAGTCGAGGGAAGAAAAGAAGGTTGAGAAATACCAGTGTGATAAGTAATTATAGTGGTGTAGAGAAGAACAGATTATCCCTGTGATGAATCGCTAATTCTGTATATATTGTCTCTTAATTCTCTCTTGTTCTTTTTTTCGAATACATGAAACCATCTATTTATATTTTTGAGGAGACACACTGATTTCTCATAAGTGGTGGTAGTTACCAAAGAAGTGGAGGAGTAACGATTGTGGAGATTATAGTGGAGTCATGTCCGATAATAGGAAGGACTTGTATGACCACTACTCCTTGTACTCCTAATTGTCTTGTAACTGTCTCACTACTTGTTACCTTCTTGTACGTGGATATATTACCACAACGCACGATTTTCGTAGACCGCCAGACCGATACCCCAATGAGAATCCCCCCATGTGTTGTATTTTATATCTCGCAGAAAAATAGTAGAGTTATGAACCACTACTATTTTGATTAGGTCAAGTCAAGTCAATGACTTGCTAAGTCAGTGGTGCAAATTGCACAACTTACTGAATTGATAATGAAACTGATTAGTGTCAGGTTTCGTAAATTTAATGGTCATGTTTTAGCTCTGGAGTAACATGGCGTAATTTTAATAACCATAAGTCAGCTTAGAAGTGACAAGGAATAAATTTGAAAGTATTTGAAGTTGAGATTGTGCATAAGTTCTTAAGGACCAGTTATGGCGCACTTAAGAATCCCGGGTAAGAAGGCTTAATAGATAGTCATATAAGGCTAGCACCGGAATTAGGCCAGTGGTAAGAAAAGATAATGCGTCGCTAAGGGAAGCAGCTATCAGAGGCTAGAGCTAGCTTCAATGCTAGTGGGAATATCGCGTCCCAGGAACGCTGCTAGGCAAGGTTAGCAAAATTATCACGTCCCTAGAGACGATGCTAGCAAAGTCTAGCAAGGTTATCGCGTCTTCGGGGACGCTGCTAGCAAGGGCTAGCGCCAGCCTCTTGGCTAGCGTGGTTGTCGCGTCCCCGGGAATGCTGTTAGCAAGGGATAGCGCCAGCCTCTTGGATAGCAAAGTTGGTGGGTCCCCGGGGACACTGCTAGGAAGGGCTAGCTTTGGAGCTAGCGAAGGTTGACACGTCCCCGGGGACGCTGCTAGAAAGGGATAACGCTAGCTCTTATGCTAGCGAAGTTGTTGCATCCCTGGGGACTCTGCTAGAAGAGTTTAGCGTTAGTTTCTTGGCTAGCGAGATTGTTGCGTCCCTGGGGATGCTGCTAGCATGGCTAGGGTTAGCTTTAGGCGTGGCTAGTGCTATCCTGGTGCTAGCACGGAAGAAAGCTATGGATAGCTTAACAAGGAGACACATTGCATCTTTGGAGGTATTGCTCTTTGATTATGACGCGTTCAAGAGGTACGACACATAATTTGTGGCTTGTTTTTTAGCAAAATGCTAAAGTGGCGTATTTAAGCTCAGGACAATAATTTGTGATGTGTTCTTTGCCGACGAAGCATTAAGCTAAAATGTGTCGTTGGGGATTAATCATTAGATATTCCCATATTTAATAAATGTTATTGAAACATCGGTGGTCATTCGAGTCGATTTCAAGGAATTCAGTTGTGGAATTTATGCGACTTGGGACTGATTCAATATGACATAAATATTGTAAATATTAGAGAAGCTACAAGATCAATTTAGAATGCTCATAGTTATTTTGTAGAAGTTGTATTCTTAATTTACCTGCGGAATATATGCAAAGATACAATATTTCATGTTTTGATATAGATTTAGAGATATACGCCTAAATATGCACATATACCTCTATGTTCCTACGGCAAGGCAGAGGGCGATTTTATAATTTCATCCCTTGTTAAAAACTCACCATCTACACACTCTCAGGTCATTTATGAGTAATAAAGAGTTATTTCTTGCTAAAAATTGCCATAAATTTCCACCAGGGTTTTCTCCTTGTTATCCTCATGACATTCAAGGGAGAAGTTCTGAAACCTTGTGATGAATCTCCCGATTTCTTCTCCGAATCTTTGGTTACATCTGCTCCGATCAATCACAATGACTTTTTTCTTTGCCGAGTAAAACTTCCTTAAAAAAATACGGTCATTGGAGGCCATGATTCTATGTTCCCAGGTTTTAGGTTATCATACCAGGTGAAATCTATGTCTGGAAATGACTTGGGGAATTCTCTTAAACATAAGTTACGGACGGACGAGTATGCGTTCATTATTGATAGAAATCGACTGAGGTGCTCACGGGCATTTCCCTGTCAATCATAGGTCTTGAATTTCAGAGACTTATACTCCTCCAGGTACTGGTATTCAGCTACTTCATAAGAATACGGTGTATTCATGAAATCATAATTGTCATACTTTACCACTTGGTAGTTTTTCTCATTTTAGGTTAAATTTTTTGCGGGTGACTACTTCTGTCACCCGCCAACTGACGGGTTGGGTACGGGTGGGACCAAACCCGACCCACCCGACCCGATGTGCAACCATACTCCTAATAACACATATCTTCCTAAACTCTCTTTTATTACAAAAGTGTCATTTTCTCTATCTTGACTTTAACTTCTCCTTTTATTCCTTCCTTTTCCTTATATTTCCATGGATATGCCTCTAGGGACTTGCGCATAGTCTCCAAGTCCCCAAGACAGTTGTAGGTTTGGGCCTATCTAATCGAGAAGACTCTCTTTATCCATGTGTAGTCATTTTTTAGGTATCAACAACTAGCAACCATGAAGAAGGTGTGGAAGTGAAGACATGAGGCTGGTTTGAAAAATGGTTTAGAGAGTTGATTTCTATGGTTTCTTGAATGGTGTTCTCGGGTATGTCTATTAACTCTTTTGTTTGGGTCTTCTCTTGTGGTTTGCGGAAAGAGATGCAATGATCTTGATATGATGAAAGTTTTTTGGTGGTGTTGGCTGTGGATGTAGCCTATAAAGATGAACCACGTTGTTGATGGTGGATTTTTTGCAAAGGATAGAATTGTAAAATCGCCCTCTGCCTAGCAACAGAAACATATAAATATCACGTGTATATTTTTGACTTCGTATCGAAATGTAAAACACTGTATTTCTACTTATATTCAGCAAGAGAATTAAGAATACAATCTACAAATAACTATCCGCGTTCTATATTGATCTTGTAGTCCCTCTCATATATACAATATTTACAATATTTATGCCCTATCGAACCAGTCTCAAGGCGCGTAACTTTCCATAGATGAATTTCTTGAACTTGTCTCGATTGCGCATTAATATTCAAATAATATCTATCTATTCTCGGAATAGCTAATGCATGATCCTCGAAGACGTATTCTAGCTTAATACCTTGTTCGTAAATAACATATCACAATTTGACGTCATGTCCTCAAGAATACACGTTACGCTAGCATCGTTACCCGAGGGTGCATCACTGCTTGTGCATCGTCCCTCCTAAACGCATCACAACTCTAGTACCGCTCCCTAAGGGTGCGTCGTCTTGCTAAGACCGTCCCTTAGGGACACGTTATCAACTCTGGCGATAGCCTAGTGCCAGCGCCATCCCCTTTCTTGTGGCGTTATCTTATCCAAGACGCCTCCCGGGATGCGTCACTACCATCCTTCATCGGAGGCGCTAACCTGAGATAGCTATATCAAGACGTGTCCTTAGGGATGCGTCACTACTTGGCGTTGGCCTAGTGCCCGCGCCAGCCTACGTATGGCGCTAGCGCCATTCGTTGGGTCTTGTCCCTGAGGACGCGCCCTTCTCGTAGAGCTGTTCCTAAGGGGCATGTCATTGCTTATGATGCTGGTCCTTGAGTGCGCCATGACTGGTCCTTGAGAAATTTCACGTAATCTTGGCTTTGAACACTTCCACATTTTTGCCATGCTACTTATAAGCTAGTACATCACCATTAAACTTACTAGACTCAACACTGGCTAGTCTACTTAAACAACTTAGTGAAGTGAGCAACTTGCCTCACTAATTTAGCAAGTTATTGACTTGATTTAATCAGAATAGTATTAGTCCATGACTCTACTATTTTCTACGAGATATCAAATACAACATGGGGCGATTCTCATTGGGGTATTGGTTTGGCGGTCTACGACATCGTGCATTCTGGCAACACATCCACGACAAGAAGGTAATAAGTAGTGGGGATGTTAAAAAATTGTTGAGAGGATGAGGAGTAATGGTCATACACTCCAATCTCAACGATCATCACTTCTCCATCTCTTTGTAACTTCCACAACTTCCGAGAACTCAATGTGTTCACTACAAGACTATAAATAGATGGCTTCATCTATTTGACAAAGAGAGAGAACAGAGATCTATCCCAAAGATAGTACAGTCTTAAACTACACACTACTATTTTTCATCACACAACGATTTCTCAACCTTGCTTCCCTCCCCTAAGATCAATCTATCATCTCTGCATTTGTGACCGTAGTAGGACCTGAACGACCATTTATTGGTTTAGGCTTGTCCTGTTCGATTTTGATATCTCGAATCTACTAAAAGTACTCTTTTGCAGTACATTTGTTTTCACCCTAAAACACATGTATATCTCGTGTTGTGCTTGTTAATATTCTATTTCTCTTATTATTTCTTCTTATTTGGTTCAAATCACCAATTGCCCTTTGTGATTATGTTTCTGCTGCACTCAGGGTGCCAATTTTGTCCAACAATTTTCTCCCAAGAGATGAGATGCAATGATATTTTGTCAGCAATATGATTCAATCCACCGGTATTATCTCTAGCTTTCCCTTTTTTAATGACAACAACACAAATCAAAATAGTAACCAATTTTTATTACCTATGAAATTCAACCATTAGATTTTGCGGAGCAAAATTCGACCGCAAGATAGAAAACTATTTTTTTTATGTGTGAACTATTGACTATATTCATTGGATTTCCTTAAAATTAAATTTTCCGAATTCGGCAAAAAATGCAATTTTTATAAAAATCAAGATGAAAATTTAAAAATATCACATCTTTTGAAATATATAACGGATTTTGATAAACTTTATATATTTGAAAGTTTCTTGAGATTATATACTCATCGAGCATAAACAAGAGCATCAAATTTTTATATTTTAACATATTTACTTCTCATTACTATTTATATACCTTTTTTCTCCAACACTTTAACAAACTTTAAAGATAAAATAAAAAACTAACGTCACGTACGTACACTTTTCTTGTGCTTTATAGTTGCGCTATTTGTTGGAGTATGGCCTTTGAGGACTTGTCATGTAATACATTTCCACGGTACTCAAAACAGTGTTGAACTGTGTAAAATTATCATTTTGAAAAATAATTTTATTGGGCTAACCTTATAGCTAGGGTTGTACATGGCCGGTTTCGGTTCGGTTTCTAGCCAAACCAGAACTGAAACCGTTAATGTCGGTTTCTAAAAATCTTACCATTACCGTACCATTAACCATCGGTTCGGTTTCTAGCCGGTTTCGGTTTATTACAGTGGGTTTCGGCTAATCGACTGTTATGTAAATTTCCTGAAACTGACAGTTCAAATCTTAAAAGGAAAACAGGTCACAGTTCAAAGATTTTTAAACCTACCTACGACATTTATATTTCATACACATTCAAAATTCATAAACATTCTGAAACACAATATAAACATTACATCTTCATTCAGTTTCACCAAAAACTTAAAATAAATAAATAAAAATGCTAATCATACTAGATAACCGGTTTTTCACTGGTAGTTCGGTTCGGTTTTGAGCACAAACCAAAACCGAAACCGTTAATGTCGGTTATTATTTTTTTTTACCAAAACTCTTCCACTACTAATCGGTTCGGTTCGGTTTCATCCTAATCGGTTCGGTCCGGTTTTAGCGGAAAACTGTTACCATGTACAACCCTACTTATAGCCATTATCACTCGTTGGTATAAAATAATACTTCTAGAAATCTAGTTCTAGTTTAACTGTGGTTGGAGATAAGGAATAATATTTAGTTAAAAAATATAAAATTTAATTTATATGTATATATTTTTTTAAATGGTAAAAAATATTGGTATCGACGATTATTAAATTTAGATTACACTGACATCATCATCCAAGTACTTTATTATAATATTATAGTGACAAGTTAATTTGAAAGTTTTTACTGTGAGCAACGTTGTTCAAATTTATTTTATTTTATTTTGATAAATTTTAATTTTAATTTTAAACAAACAACTGCGCCATTCTTTTAGAGAAGAATAAATTGCTGGAAAAAACTATCGAAGAGCGACATCAAAGTACTAGAGGACAATAGGGACATGACTCATTCATGAAAAAAATATTTATGAATATAGCAACCAATTTTCATAATTAATACTACTACTAGTTCCCGAAACCTTTACAATCCGATCTGACCCGACAAATGAGGGTTGATAACTCGACACGTATTTGAAAAAAATAAGATCTGGTCAAAAATTCAAAATTAAAACAGTGTCGAAAAAAATCGCATTTAAGGGGGTTCGTTGTGTATCTTGACAACAAGTAGTAATATGCACAGCACAACCAAACTATTAATGAAGTATACATAGACTGCTACATAGATACATAGTGCAATATGTTTTGTCTTCCGTTACAAAGTCTACTGATGATTCGTACAGTACGGAGTGTTGTTCCATCATTCGTGTATATTTAAGTTTGCAAGTATACTACTGTATTATTAACAAAAATAACAATTGAATGAATCTTCAGTCGGATAGAAATTGCAGCCGCTAAGTTACTTGGGAATTTAAGGTAGAAATTGCCGTAAATTTTGCCAAACTTCGTATGATTGATGACGGTAAGTTGGCAATGAAGACTAATAGCCCCTATAACAGTCTTGTGTCACGGCCCATTCATTTTTCCATATGGGTTGGCCCATGATAAGAGTCTAGGTCCATTAGAAGAGCCTAGAAAATTAGAGAAGTCCACATATTCTAGAATATTCTTGGATAAAGAATATTCCCTTGTATATTCTTGTAAAGTATAGAATACTCTATAAGATAATGATTCTAGAACATGTTCTAGAATCCTCCATAGCATACTATATAAGGTGGAGAGCTCATTTGCTCAAATCATCCACCAACAAGCTCTTAAGCAATTGTAACATTCTCTCTCTTATAATCAAATACTCTATCTCACTTAAAATCTCTAAGTCTCCAATTCTCTTGTGTTCTTTTAGGCTTACTTGAAGAGTTCAAGTGCCGCACGGTCTAGTCCAAAATCTTAGCCCGTGACAGTTGGTATCAGAGCGAAGCTTAAGACTCAAGAATGGCTGACGTTATTAGCAACAACACCATGGAGAAAGGTGTCGATGGCCAGGCCAAGAAAAGGGGCAACTCCAAGGATGTGTAAACAAGTCTTGAGGCAAGAATGGTACGTATGGAAAAGCGAGTGAGCGATTTCCTTATACGCGCCGAGGAAGAGTTTCTAACGAAGGAAACTCTTGAAGGGTGGAAAGATACCTTCGAGGAGGCCACAAGCAAGGCGGTGGACGGTATCAAGATGGACGCAGAAGCTCGAATCCAAGATGCGGTGGAGGATGCCGTGGAGGAGGTGAAGGCCAAATTGCTGTCAGTTGAGCAAGAGCTAGAGGCGGTGAAAGGAGAATTAGTATTATGCAAAAGGGCTGCCATAAACCAAGCCATGCACGAGGGGCTAAGCAGACTCTCAAGAGAGGATGCTCCCAAGCCAACACCGTATAATGGGAAAAGAGACACGAAGGAGATTGACTTTCATATGGAGTTGCGAAAGGTATTTCGAACACCTGGAGATGGAGGATGATGCAAGGAAGATAAAAAAAGCTACGGTGTTTCTCACGGAGAACGCCTTAGCATGGTGGAGACTTCGAAGCCAATAGATTCAGCAAGGTATGGTTACTATCATTACTTGGTCAGATTTTAAAGCCGATCTTAAGAAATACTTTTACCCGGAGAATGCGGCTTATGAAGCAAGAGCGAAGTTGAAGTATCTTCGTCAAACGGGTACAACCAAAGAGTATACCGAGACGTATACAAACTTGTTGCTAGAAATACCTAACCTGTCTGAGGAAGAGAAGCTCTTTAACTTCTTGTGCGGAACAAAGCCATGGGTAAAACAAGAGCTGGATCGCCGTCGTGTGCAAACGCTGACCGAGGCAATAGCTGTAGCCGAGACCTTGATCGAGAATACAAGGCCAAGCTTCGAAGAAAGAGGGAAGACTTCAAGAAGTCACCATGCCAAAGGTGGGGAAGCGAAGGAGGATAGAGACAAGCATACCTCAAAAAAGTATCTTTCGTGGAAAGACAAAACTTCCGAGCATAAAGATAAAGGTAAGCCCTCCTACTCTTGCTTCTTATGTGATGGAGATCATAAAGTCCGTGATTGCCCGATGAAGGGTAAACTTAGTGCGTTGATGGAGGAAAATGGATCCGACGAGGAACGGGATTCCATGATGAGTTCGCTCCAAGTGCTAAGCAGTGTCCAAGCTAAGACGGAGAAATCCAAGAGCAAGGACAAGACTCTCATGTTCGTAGACGTTAAGGTGAATGGGAACACCTCCCGCGCCTTAGTGGATACGGGAGCCACACACAACTTTGTGTCCAAGAAAGAATCATTGCGGCTACGCATGAAGTTCGCTAAAGGAGGAGGTACCGTGAAGGCGGTGAACTCAAATGCGAAGCCACTAGTAGGCGTGGCACGTGGTGTAGAGATGCATCTCCACAAGTGGGCGGGATCTGTCAATTTCTCGGTGATCCCTATGGATGACCTTGACATGGTGTTGGGGATGGAGTTCATGTGCGAACAACGTGCCATTCCAATGCCACCTTTTGACTCCTTGTGTATACTCGGAGAAAAATCAACACACCTTATCCCGGTGACTAGCGAGAAGAAGAAGACCACGATGTTGTCGGCGCTAAAACTTTCAGAAGGGTTTAAGAAGGGTGAGGTAACCTTTATAGAAACAATGAAGGAGGAGGAACCGACTACTCAAGTTGAAGAAGTTCTGAAAGGCATGAAGAAGGTTCTCGAAGAGTTCGAGGACGCGATGCCGAAGGAGCTGCCCAAGAAGTTGCCGCTAAGAAGGGAGATCAATCATGCGATCGAGCTGGAGCCTGGCGCTAAGCCTCCCACAAAAGCACCTTATCAAAGGTCCCCACCTAAGGTGAAAAAAAAAACCTTGACGCCAAGTACTTTGGCCACTTCTTATGCAAGTGCTTTCCCCGGAGCATACAAGACCGCGAAGGATTGGCAGCAACAAAGAGACTTAGCACACGCCCAATTGATGAAGGCGGCTAAGAAAATGAAGAAGTGGGTCGAAAAGAGGCGGCATGTGGAGTTCCAATCTGGTGACATGGTGTTTGTCAAGCTTCTGCCCCAACAATTCAAGTACACTCGGCCGCTACACAAAGACTTGTTACGCATGTACGAAGGGCCGTTCAAAGTACTAGCCAAAGTGGGAAAAGCTTCCTACAGAGTGGAGCCCCCATCAAAGATAAAAATCCATCCCGTCTTCCACGCGAGCAATCTAAAGGCGTTCAACAAGGACGAGTAAGACGAGAGTCGGAGAGTATCAAGACGTGCACCTCCCATTACAACTTCTTTCGACAAAGCTGTAGACGAGATACTAGCTGACCGGATTGTTCGAAGGAAGGGAGTGCCGCCTTGCAAAGAATACTTAGTGAAGTGGAAAGATGCATCCATACAAGCGTCTCTCTGGCAATTCAAGGATGCGATCAACCAGTTTCACAATCAAGCCGCGACAAGGACGTCGCGAGAATAGGTGGGGGGGAATGTCATGGCCCACCGATTTTCCCACATATTGGGTTGGCCCATGACAAGAGTCTAGGTCCATTAGAAGAGCCTAGAAGATTAGAGAAGTTCACATATTCTAGAATATTATTGGATAAGGAATATTCTCTTGTATATTCTTATAAAGTATAGAATACTTTAGAAGATGATGATTTTAGAACATGTTCTAGAATCCTCCATAGCATACTATAAAAGGTAGAGAGCTCATTTGCTCAAATCATCCACCAACAAGCTCTTAAGCAATTGTAACATTCTCTCTCTTATAATCAAATACTCTCTCCCACTTAAAATCTCTAAGTCTCCAATTCTCTTATGTTCTTTTAGGCTTACTTGAAGAGTTCAAGTGCCGCACGGTCTAGTACAAAATCTTAGCCCGTGACACTTGGTTCTTTTGTAATTTCGGTTGCTTTTTACGCTGGCCGTTTTTCTTTTGAATCTCTTTGGGCCGCGCATCCTCTATACCGAAAATCCTCAGTCATTGTCCCTGCCTATCATAGAATGCTACATGTACGTCACTCTAACGACTTATAACTTGTTGTGTAGTAAAAAACTCTATAAACCGTCATTTTAAACTACATGATAACTGCTCTCACACACTAAAGGTGAGCCCCTATCTCAAAAAAAAAACAAGATCCCATTTTTTGGTTTAAATGTGAGTGTGCGATTTTTATGTAGTTTAAAATGACGGTCCAACAAAACCGTTCGCACACATAGAAACCGTTCACACACATAAAAACTGGGATCCGTTCCTCAAAATTGGGTCTCAGTTTTAGGTTAATTGTGAGCGTGCATTTTTTTATGTAGTTTAAAGTGACGGTCCAACAAAAATTTTGAACTGTATAAAAACCGTTCATACATAAAAAGTGGGTCCTGCTCTTAAAAAAAAAAAACAGAGGTCCATCCCATCACCTCTATTAGATTTTTGGAAAATATTCTTTAACAAAAGATTAAAATCAAAATTACATGTGATATCGGTCCACAAAGAGAAATATATTAGAGAACGAGCCAAAGGTAAGCTTGAAGTTGAGACTGAGCCAAGCTATTCATATACCTAGTAGCTGGCCTTTCCTTCCGCCTCTCAATAGGACGAGTATTCTCTGTCCCTGACACTATTCGTTTAAACCTCCATCATAAACACTTCTTTCTATTTTGTTATCAATGATGAACGAAGGAATGATGTTACAGATCTATTAAACCCTAGTTTGCACATATATCTATATAAAATACCTCCAATAAGTTTTGAAAAAATAATAAATATATGCAATTTAATCCTATCCTAAATAGATGGAAGAACTATGATTTGTCAACTGAATCTTTTCAAAAAATAATTAAAAAAATAACTACAAATTCTTTAGTTTTCTAATTTTCCTTGATTACGAATTCATATTCTAATTTGTAATCAAGGAAACAAATTCTTTGGTTTTCTAGTTTTCTAATTTGTTCTTTATAAAGAAAATAATTTTATGAACTGGCTTGAATTCCATAGTTATTGATTTTATAAAAATGATTAATTTAACCATACGATAAATTAAATAAGGTATTATAATAATCTAATGGTGTGGGTAAAGTTTATGGTTTATTTATGTTATTTTATATCTTATATGTATATGACCTATGATTTTAAATTTGGATCGTACAATTAAAAGTAGAAGATAGAAGGAAAAAAAAGAAGAAAACAAATCTTGATTTCTTTCTGTAATTTTTCTTTTTAACTAGATGGCCGCGTACGGGGGAGGGGGGATTTGATCGAATTTGACCGGATTTAGTTTTAACTAGAATTTTCTATTTTGTGACGGAAAATAAACTAGCAACGATATATTCGTTACTAATTATTTTTGTTTGACATGACAGTTATACGCCATATTTTTGTAACTTTTTATTTTAATTTGAAGCAATTGAAGGTGAAATTGATGGAATTCAATATGTTTGATGTTGTTAAAGTATAATTGGGGACCTCAAATCTCTGATTATCAAATCAATTCTATGAAAAGATAATCAATTTCGATCCAATTTAATCGAACTGAATGAAACCGGTGTAAATTATATTAGGCGATGATTTTTCAAGGTTTTCAGGTCGAAGTAATTGATGACCAATTCAAGTTTTGATCGATTCAATAATGCTTAATGATAGTTGGGGATCATAACTCTTCGATTATCAAATCAATTTTGGGAAAAAAATGATCAACTCATGTTCAATTGAATCTTAAAAAAAAACGTTGCAACACATTACATTTTTAGCTCCCATATTATAATCACATAGAAGGACTCCCTTTGGTCGTCCAATAAATTAATGTGAATTAACCAGTTACTCATGGAGTTAACTATGTTAACCAAAAAAATAGGAAATGTACATGTGGCATCCTATGGTAGGAGGGAACATATAGACATGGGATTTTCCAGTGCAGAGGATCTACATCCATATTTTTGTCAATTCATTTGTATTTCGTATGATTCAGATCCTTTTTTGATGATTAGTTTTTCTCCTTAATGCATAAATTTTTAAGTGGTGATTGTTTTCAACACTTGATATTTTTATTTTCACATGATTTGGTGTGTAATCTCTCGTTTTGAATTTCTAGGAATTATTGTTTAATCCATTTTCAAGACCCATTTAGTGTGTAGTCCACCCCCCAACTCAGTTTAATCGCTAGTCCAAAAATAAATTTTTGGACCAAATGTTTTACTCGCTGGTCCTACTCACGTGTGAGTTATGAGAGGCACTTTTAAAATATTTCTAATTTATCCTTTCTCTAACGCACATATAAATCGAGTTGAAATCAAATCTTGTCAGATTTTCTTTTCTTTTTTTCTTCAGCTCAGGTCCGAATTTCGCTCTCTCTCTGCTTCTACTGGTGTTCTTCAGTTTTAGGGTTTCGATCTCAAATCTCCAGGTATTTTTCTAGTTAATCTTATTCTCTGTTCTTTGATTTATGTTATACTTTGTTTTGTTTTTTGTTTTTTTTCAACTGAAATCATGATAATCAACTCGATTACACGATTTTGTTGTTTTTTTACACTGAAATCATGATGATTATCGTTTTCTATGATGTACATTTTGTTCAATTGCATGTTCGATCTCATTTTTGTTCGTGTTTTATTGTTTATGTTGATTTTTGAAAATGATTTTTGCAATCGTTCTATTTTGTTCATTAGATCATCGTATTCAGTTTGTTTACCTGTAGTTTGATAATATATCTGATTTTATTTTATTTTATTTTTTCAGGAACTCATGATTTTTGTTCTTTTTTCTGGATATTTGAATGATTCCTCAATACATATTAATATGTACTGTTTTTTATAGTATGTTATTTTTGTTATATATACTGTATACTATACAATTTTTGAATCGGTACATATTTGTTTGCACTGCATATAATATGCTTTTCTTTTGTTTATTTTGTGTGAATCTATAATATGTGTGATACTTCTAAATTAGTACATATTTTGTTGTACTGTAGATTTAGTGTTCCTATCATCTGAAAATATATGTTCGATTTTCGTGTTTGTGTTGTTTTATTTGGATCATATTTCTACAGGTTCAATATATCTGGTGTTGATTCTAATCCAAATACCTCTTGCTACTCTCATGTATACCACAAGCAACACCATATTCCATATTTGGTTACGTTATCTGCGACTTTGGAAGATTTGAAGTTTACTATCTGTAATACATAGAGCTGGTTGACTCCACCAATTATTGTTAAGTTGAAAATGGATTGAAAGTCCCTGTCCTTGCCGATGTATCGCTTCAAGGGATTGCTGCATTACATTTTATGAAGAATTCAAATTGATTTGAGTTGCATGTGGATGTTGTTTCATCTGGTGTATCTAGTTCTTCGAGAAGTGATGATGTTGACAACAGTGTTGAGTTGGTTGTGAGCGCTAGAAACAATTATTTGAAAGATGGTAAATAGGTTGCAAGTGTTCTTTTTTCCGATGGTTGGGAGAATGTTTTTGAAGATAAAAATAAGATCTCCATATTGGTGTTGAAGCTGTTCGGTTAGCATGTGAGAAATATTATTTGAGGAATGGATATAAGGTTACAAAATTGAAGAATGAATTTGAGAGATTCACGATGGAATGCATCAATGATGGATGATTTTGGATGCTTCATGTGATTGCCATGAATGGGTATTTAGATGTTTTTAAGATATATGATCACGTGGAAAGGCACACTTGTGGTGATGGGTATAGGTTGAGGAATCCAACTGTTTCGAGGAAGCTTGTAAATCATTTAGTTCATAAACGTGTCAAGTATAACCCTCTCATAAAGCCGCAAGAGATTATGAATTATATTAAAGTTGAGGGAGGGATCAACATCAAGTATCCATGCATATCATGCATTATACTTATCGCATCAAATGATTTTTGGTGAAGATGTAAAGTCATACACTAATCTTGCTTGGTGGTCCACTGTTGTTAGGGAAAACAACCCTGGGTCTTATATTGATTTTGATTTCAACGACGCAACAAAGAGATTCAACAGACTTTTTATTTGCTTTGGAGCTTGTAGAGAGGGTTATAAACTTTGTCGCCCAATGATCTATTGTGATGTAAAATTTCTTAATGGGTGGTTTAAAGGAGGTATAATGGCTACGACATGTCTTAACGGAAATCAAGGTAACTTTTTTTATATGGTACATATTTGATATGTTTTATATGGTACATATTTGATATTTACTGTTTTTTATGTACCAACACAAAGAGAAATTAGGTTGTTTTTAGAGTACATATCAATATATATTATAGGATCATACACATCATACATGCAGTACAGATTAATAAGCACTGTAGGTATTAACACAATATGAAGTATCAAACATGAAGTACATATTGATATGGGATTTTCATTTTTTTCCAAGGTTTTATCCTTTTGCATATGCATTAGTTCTTGGAGAAGATAATGATAATTGGTATCGGTTTATGGTCAACTTTAAAAAAGTTGTGGACCATCGTTCGTATCATTTTTTTGACTGACCTAGGTGAAGGGTTGTTGAATGTAATTCCGTAAGTTCTCCATGATTCTTATCATTATTATTGTTTTTTTCACTTGATCACTTGAAAAAGAACTTAACCATCAGTAAATCTAATGAAAAATATAATGAAGTGATGGACTGTTTCCAAAAGGAAACATATGCGCTTTCTCCAGCAAGATACGAAGAAGGTCTTCAAGAACTGGTTTATCTAGGAAGGCAGTAGGTTGCTGAATACTGCCGTAACATTCCTAGAGAAAAGTGGTCTAGTGCATACTTCCCAGGATGTAGGTATGGTCAGACTTCTTCAAGCATTGTCGAGTCTTTTAATAACTGGATTTGTTGTGAGAAGAAGTTACCTTCCTGCGCTCTCTCTGACACAATCAGGTTTTTATAAGTTTCTTATAACAGTACAAGTATATATATACTATTTCTTTATTGTGTATAATATGTTTGTTGTTTTTAAATTTATTTTTCGTGTAGGCTACGGGTAATGGAGTTGATGTCAGAATGTTGTGAAGAAAGTTTTTTGATAGATCCGGAACTTTTAACTCCTGTGTATCAAACCTTGCTTGAAATACACATTCAAATTGGTCGTCCTTGGAAAGTTAGTAAGTCATATGCTCATTTCTTTGAAGTGCATTCCCTAAGATTAGCATTGACCCATAATCTCCATCATCTGAATTACTTTTGTTTTTGTTTTAGATAACATGTTTTTTTGACGTGTGATATCCATTAAACTAGTTTCTTATAAGTACTGCAGGAAACATATTACTATATACTTTGTAGATTATATGCTTGTTTTGTTGTGTGCAGGTCTCATACGATAGATCTTCAACAAAAGAGTTGTACTTGGAAAAGATGGCGTGTATATGGTTTCTCATGCTCGCATGCTACTGCGGCTATTGCTGCATATGGAGGAAAGTTCCTTGATTATATCGACGAATAATTCAAAGTTAGTTGTTATCGCCAGCTATATTCAATAGCTATTAGAATTGTTCCTAATTACGACAGGTAAGTGTTTAAGCAGTACATATCAAGCATAAACTAGGGTTTTTTTATCAGTACGTATATTTTAAGGTAGTGATAGACACATTTTAGTGTCTGAATTGCACCTTAATTTCTAGTGAGTTAGTATTCGATTTTTTATCTATTACGTGTTTTTATGCTTTTGTAGGTACATTAGAAGAATAAAGATTTGTGGAAAAATTGGCTCAAAAAGTGTTCAAGGCACCCGGGAAAATGGATCAAAGCACCCACACTTTGGATTGGGGCACCCCTGGATCGGGTCAACCCAGCGAGTCAACCCAGCGAGCTGGATCGGGCCGAGTCACCGGGTCAACTCATCGGGCTCAACTGTTTCTACTAGCAACATAAAATCAATGTGTAATTTGGTTTCTTTCGCTTCCAGATTG
>JAJJMC010019642.1:13168951-13196123 GCA_023531435.1 Papaver californicum
TCTGCTGCTGCTGCTGTTCATCACGTAAAGGAGAAGAAGAAGACGCAGACTACATTCAGAAAGAGTCGCAGAACCCGTTGCTAATACATTTGAAGATTACAGCGCTAAGAAAGTGTCATATTTCCTGTAGCTGCTTCTGCAACATTTTATTTGAATCAGAAACACATCTTTGTAACAGTGATTGCGGTAACATTTATAATCGTTGCAGTTTTTCTGTTTCATTCATTGTTGTTTATTTTCTTCTTCCAATTATAATTGTGAGCAAATGAAAAATATGAGGAGCTAAACCCCATCTCTGAGGCGATGGTGGAAGCTATTTTTTCCAAAAAAATATGATAATATTTATTTAATTAATTTGTGCAATTATTTGATGATTATTTGCCTTAAATAAAAATTGATTTAATAATTTTTATAGAGTAATTGTGATTTCGTTAGATGGTTTATTGCAACATTTTAGAATCGAATTAAAATTTAAAATTGCATGATTTTAATTATTGAATTTAATCGTTATAAAAATTGAAAAAATAGTGGAAACCTAGCCTCAGTGTTCTCTCAAATTGATTATCATATTTACTTGAGTTTTTATTATTTTTAGTCTTAAAAATTAAATTTAAATCCAAATCTTCACAAGTTTTAACGAACTTTTCTTACCACTTTACGAATTACATCAATTTTTGGCGCCGCCGACGCGGACTTGTTTTTAGAATTGTTTTTAGATTTTTTTTTTTTTTAGGTTAATTAGTTTAGTTAGATTTTTTTTTATTCTTTTTTACTTTGTTCTATTTTACGTTCTTTGGGTATTTCTATTTTTGCTACAGGTTTGGATCTTGGATTGAAAGAAAATAAAGCCAAAGACTTTGGTGATCAAAGACTTGAAGTTAAAGTTAAAGACTTGGAGTTAAAAGTTAAAGCTTAAAGAACGGAGAAGAAGACAAAGACTTTTACTTTTAGATTTTATTTTTATTAATTAGATTTTATTTTTTTAGATTTTGTTTCTTTAGGATTTATTAATTAGGAATTTTTATTATTTCTGTAATTTTCTTTTATTTTGGACACTTTTTGGACTTTATTTTGGACTTTGGACATTTTATTAATTTTTAAACCCTACGGAAGGGTATCAAATATAAACTGTACAGGGAAGGACGACAATTACGATATTGTCTCAGCCCCTCGGGTTCGTACACTGACACAGGAGTCGGTGGCCCGAGTCGACTACAACCGATTCATCCCCCGTCTGGTACGGGAGGTAAGCCTCGATCAACCCACGAATCACCTGCAAGTGGGTTTTCTGTATTCCTTCGTATGCATATATGTTGAGGACTTGAATACGGAACTTATTTTCTAGTAAAGGGCAGAAACTGGCCATATAAGATAAGGGTTCGGATTTCATCACCGTATCCTTTCTGCCCGCCTTAGGAACACGTTACCTAACGCGAACCTAATCCTAAAATTTGACTAGAAAGAGACCTATAGGGTAACGAGCTTATTGGATAATCATTCAAAAGGATTGTATTGGTTACTTTGTTGGCTTAACTTAAAGTTCAGGAAGATTTATTTTAAGTTGATAGAGCCGCCCTGTAACCCAGGGAAAAGTTGCCAAACAGGCAGGGTTATCAAAGCTCCTTAGAGCTTATCCTGTTTCTAATCGACTTAATCTAATTCGGATCGTTCTGAGGGATTCGCTAAAACTGTAACTAATTGCCTTTTGGAAGAATAGAAGCTGGTCTAGAAACAATCTAAGTGGAGCCATCATGCTTTTTGTTTGCTAGATTCAATAGGTTTGATTTGGTTGAGTCGTTCTTGTTTGTGTTTGTTTAGAATTCCCTTCCGGTTAGGAGTTATTGCATGCCCAGTGAGCGTGCCTGGAGAAGAGATTCTATTGGTCGTTTGATCAGTGACGGAAGTAGAAACTCTACCTTTGAAATTTAGAATTTAGGAAACCCTTCTTTTGAGAGACGAAACCTTAGTTTTGAGAATTTGTCTCTCAGTGAGGAAGTCATTCCTAATTTTCTAGTTGTGCCAGAAATGACAACCTTGAAAGCTTTGTTGAATCCTACTAGGACTTCTCGTCCATCATGTATCAAGTTAGCTGAAACTCAAGCAAACTATGAGTTGAAACCTGGGATCATACAGATGCTCACAATCTTCTTAGGGAAAGAAAATGAAAATCCTTATTTTCTATTAGGGAATTTGAAGAAATATGTAGTACCCTAAAAATTCACAACATGATGAAGATTTGAAACTTAGGTTATTTCCTTTTTCCCTGAGAGACAAGGCCAAATCTTGGTTATATAGTTTGTCATCTGAATCCATCGAGACATATGAACAACTTACCGCTGCCTTTTTAGCTAAATTTTTCCTTAGGAACAAGATATTAGCTCTTAGGCAAGAAATTTCCACATTTTGGCAACAAGAAGGAGAATCTTTGTATAGGTATGTGAAAAGGTTCAACGAATTAGTAGAACAATGTCCCCAACACGGTTTAGATGATTCTAGACTTGTCCAGATCCTTTATGAAGGGCTAGATTATCCAACAACGACCTTGGTTGAGTCATTGTGTACAGGGAGTTTTGACAGTAAAAATGTTGATGAGGCAAAGACATTTATGTATGAAATTGCCGAAAAGACCCATCAATGGGAATGTGGTAAGGAACCCCAGAGAAAAATTCTACTGAGCAGAGTTAATGTCAATAGGGTAGATGGAATTTTTGAATCAAATGCTAAATTTGCTGTATAAAAAAAAGGTTAGAAGCCTTAGAATTGAGTCAATCTGGTTGTGGAATAGAACCCAAGTCATATTGGGAAGGGCAGAGTGTTGAAGAGCAAGCCCATGCTCTTTACAATAACACTAGATATGATAACCGTCAAAAGTTTGACCCATATTCAGAAACCTATAACCCTGGGTGGAAAAACCATCCAAATGTTTCTTGGTCTAAGGGCCAAAATCAAAGGTCAGACTAGTAACCCTCAGGTTCCCCCAGGTTTTGGTTATACTAAGAATTCTTCTAGTAAAACACAATTTCAGAATCCGTTAGAAAAGACGGTCATGAGTTTAGCAGATACTGTAGCCATATTAGCTCAGAGCACTAAGGATTTACATCAGAACACTAAAGAGTTTCAGCAGTATGTCAATCAAAGTTTACGAGAAAATCAAAAGATTTTTCAGGCTAACAGTCATGCAATTTCCAATTTAGAAAACCAGGTTGGTTAAATCGCTGAGTCTTTGAGAGAAAGAGAAAAAGGCAAGTTCCCTAGTCAGCCACAACCCAACCCTAGAAGAGTTCATGAGTTATCTTATGGTGAGAAATCATCAAACCATGTGAATTCAATTAAAACCCTTAGGAGTGGTAGAGTGGTAGATAATAAGGTAACCTTGCCCAATAATGAACATCCTTCTGAGCATATAGCTGAAGAGACTGATTAAGTCTCTAAAGAGTCTAATGCGGCTCCTGCTGAGCCTGATTTTGTACCCAAAGCACCATTCCCACAACTTCTCGTACCAACTAGGAAGGAATCCAACTATAATGATATATTGGAGATTTTTAAGCAAGTCAACATCAATCTCCCTTTATTAGATGCAATTAGACAGATTCCTACTTATGCCAAGTTCCTCAAGGACCTTTGTACACGAAAGCGAAGCTTAATGTACAGAAAAAAGCCTTTATAGCTACTCATGTGAGTTCAATCATCCAAAATAACACAACTCCTAAGTACAAATACCCAGGCTCCCCTACTATTTCTTGTACCATATGTAAATACAATGTGGAGAAAGCGTTACTTGACTTAGGAGCTAGTGTGAACTTACTTTCGTATCATGTGTACCTCCAGCTAGGACTTGGTGACATAAAACCTACCCAGATAACACTTCAGTTAGCTGATAGGTCTGTAAAAATTCCTCGTGGTATTGTCAAAGATGTTCTTATTGTGGTCGATAGGTTTATTTATCCTGTGGATTTTGTTATTCTAGATACTCAACCTGTTCCTGACCCAGAAAACCAGATACCTGTGATATTAGGTCGCCCGTTTTTAGATACATCTAATGCGATCATTAATTGTCGAAATGGTATAATGAATTTGTGTTTTGGTAATATGACTGTTGAACTGAATATTTTCCATATTAATAAACAACCGCATGAGTTAGATGACACGTGCATTGAAGAGGTGAACATGATAGGAACATTAGTTCAGGAATCATTACCAGACATCTTATCTGATGAAACATAGAGAATTGCTTAACCCATTTTGGCTTAGATTTCGATGATGATAGCACCATTGATCAAGTGAATGCTCTGTTAGACTCTACCCCTATGTTAGATACTAATAGATGGAAAGCTAAGTTCGAACCACTACCAGTTTCTAATTCTACCTTAATTCCTTCCTTAAAAGAGCCTCCTAAGTTGGACCTCAAACCATTGCCAGATACTTTGAAATATGTGTTTTTAGGCCCATCTGAGACTTTGCCTGTAATTGTAGCATCCGATTTGGATATGATCAGGAAAGTAGGCTAGTAACTGTACTTCAAGACAACAAGGAAGCTCTAGGGTGGACCTTAGCAGACATTAAGGGTATTAGTCCCACTGTTTGTATGCATCAGATTCATTTAGAGGATGACACCAAACCTTCTAGGGAGATGCAACGTAGACTGAACCCTAACATGAAAGAAGTAGTTCGAACTGAGGTGCTTAAGTTGCTAGATGCGGGTATTATCTACCCAATTTCAGATAGTAAGTAGGTCAGCCCCGTTCAGGTTGTTCCCAAGAAATCAGGTATCACTGTAGTCCAGAATGAAAATAATGAATTAATCCCAACCCGAGTGACCACGGGTTGGCGTGTTTGTATTGACTATAGAAAATTGAACAAGGTCACAAGGAAGGACCACTTTCCTCTTCCTTTCATCGACCAAATGCTAGAGCGATTATCTGGACATAGTCATTATTGCTTGTTAGATGGCTACTCTGGTTATAATCAGATTGTTATTGCCCCAGAAGACCAAGAGAAAACTACTTTTACCTGCCCCTTTGGTACCTTTGCGTATAGACGCATGCCTTTCGGGTTGTGTAATGCACCCGCCACTTTTCAGCGTTGCATGATGAGTATATTTTCTGACATGGTAAAACGGTTTTTAGAGGTCTTTATGGATGATTTTTCTGTGTTTGGTTCATCGTTTGATGAGTGCTTGCATCATTTGACATTAGTGTTGACTAGATGTAAGGAAAAGAATTTAGTGCTTAATTGGGAGAAATGTCATTTTATGGTTCGATCAGGAATTATTTTAGGGCATATCATATCTTCTAAGGGTATAGAGGTAAACAAAGCCAAAGTTGACCTTATTAAGAATCTACAGGTTCCCAAAACCGTAAGAGATATTAGGTCATTCTTAGGGCATGCAGGTTTTTATCGTAGATTCATTAAGGATTTTAGCTTGATTTCTAGACCTCTTTGCAATTTGCTTGCAAAAGATGTTAAGTTTGTCTTTGATGATGCTTGCTTAGAAGCTTTTGAGAAGCTTAAAACTTTACTCACTACCGCCCCCATAGTTCAGGCACCTAACTGGAACCTACCCTTTGAAATCATGTGTGATACTTCAGATTATGCTATTGGTGTTGTGCTAGGTCAACGAGAAAACAAATTACTTCATGTGATTTACTATGCTAGCAAAACTCTGAATGATGCCCAACAAAACTACACAACCACAGAAAAGGAATTGTTAGCTATTATTTTTGCCTTAGACAAGTTTAGATCCTATCTCTTAGGTTCTAAGGTCATAGTCTTTACTGATCATGCTGCTTTAAAGTATCTTCTGTCCAAGAAGGATACTAAACCTAGATTGATTAGATGGATCCTTTTGTTGCAAGAGTTTTCTCTAGAAATTAGAGACAAAAAGGGTGCTGAAAATGTAGTAGCGGACCACTTGTCTAGGCTTGTCTTTGATTTCCCTGATGATTCCCCTCCTGTGAGGGATAGTTTTCCTGATGAACAACTTTTCCTTGTTTCCCAATCACCTTGGTATGCAAATATAGTGAACTATCTTGTTACTGGTCGAATGCCCCAACATTGGGGTAAACAAGATCGTTCTAGGTTTTTAGCCGAGGTTAAGCATTTCTTTTGGGATGATCCTTATTTGTTTAAGTATTGTCCAGACCAGATTATTAGGAGATGTATACCTGAGAGTGACCAGTCCAGTATTATTTCCTTTTGTCATGATCATGCTTGTGGGGGTCATTTTAGTACTAAGAAAACCGCTGCTAAGATATTGCAGTGTGGATTCTATTGGCCTTCGTTGTTTAAAGACACCCACCATTACTGTGTTACTTGTGAGTGTTGCCAGAAGTTAGGAACAATTTCCCGTAGAAATATGATGCCTTTGAACCCTATTCTAGTTATTGAGGTCTTTGACGTGTGGGGCATTGATTTTATGGGTCCTTTTCCTAATTCTTTTGGTACTTTTACATCCTTGTTGCTGTAGATTATGTGTCTAAGTGGGTTGAGGCGGTTTCGTGTAGAACAAATGACCACAAGGTTGTGGTCCAGTTTTTGAATGATAACGTTTTTGCACGTTTTGGTACACCGCGGGCTATAATTAGTGATGGAGGGTCGCACTTTTGTAATCGAACATTTAGGCTTTTGATGAAGAAATATGGTATTACCCATAAAGTAGCTACCCCATATCACCCAGAGACTAGTGGTCAAGTAGAGGTTTCCAATAGGGAGATAAAACGTATTTTAAAGAAAACAGTTAATCCTAATCGGAAAGACTGGTCATTGAGGCTTACTGATGCCTTATGGGCTTACCGTACTGCGTTTAAGACCCCCATTGGAATGTCACCTTATCGTCTAGTTTTTGGCAAGGCATGTCACCTACCTGTCGAGATAGAGCATAGAGCATATTGGGCTATAAAGCAACTTAATTTTTCGCTTGACAAGGCGGGAGCTCATAGGAAGCTCCAACTCAATGAGTTGGACGAGATTCGTAGAGATGCATACGATAGTGCTAAGGAGTATAAGAACAAAATGAAACTTGTGCATGATAGAAATATTTTAAGAAAGTCATTTTCTCCGGGTCAAAAAGTTCTTCTGTATGATACTCGTTTGCATCTATTCCCCAGGAAGTTACGCTCTCGGTGGACGGGTCATTTTATAGTTCGCACTGTTTATCCTCATGGTGCTATTGAGATTGAGACACTGGATGGTAGTAGTTCTTCAAAGGTTAACGGTCAGAGATTGAAACCCTTTTTAGAGCCTTTTTCTACAGGTGATGTTGAGGAGGTCCCTCTGGAGGACCCTGCTTACCTTGATTGACCATCAAGGATGTTATTGTACATTAGTAAATTTTTGTAGGTTTTGTTTTTATTTTTTCTGTCTTATTCTCCAAAGAAGGATTGTTACGCTTCGCCCAGGTACTATCTTTCTGACTTACCTCTTTATTCCTCTAGTTAACTATATTTTGGTATTGCACTTTAATTTGAAACATTGAGGACAATGTTAGGTTTAAGTTTGGGGGTAAAGGAGAAACTTTTAGTTGAAATTTTAAACTCCAGAGTCTAGAAACTTGTGAACAATTAAGGATGACACTAACCATTCTAGGTAGATGGAAACTTAATTCTTTTTTTATAGGAATTGATGTGCCCAGCTAAATGGTCTATTCATAAAAGGATTCCTAGCTCAGGTGTTAGAAATAACATGATAGTTGTCACCATATCTCGGAATCTATCTTGACCATATCACTCTCTGTTTTTATTTTTGCAATTTTTGTGTTTCTTTAAGTGATTTGGTGGGGCACCAGTATCAAATTGTTATCACTGCCAGGATGAAGTGTTTGAGATCAAGCCTCATTATTGTATTAGTTAGACCATTATTCAAAAAATATTTGTGTTTCTCTAAGTCATTTGCTCGATACTGTTTACTGATGAGAAGAATGTTCCGAGAGATATTATACTCTGAAGAATCAAGAAATAATCAAAAAATATATTCTGGAGTCATGACAAGATAGCAGAATCATCCAAGAATCAAAAAAAAAAACATCGGGATTATTCTCTGTTAATGAATATCCTGTTGAGAATTAATGGATGGATAATGAAGCTATAAAAAGGGGTTTCGGGTATCTCTGAATGGAGGAGGAAGCTGAGGGTAAGGTTCAGATTAGAGAGAAAAGCTTAAAACCCCATTCACGATTCTCTGCTGCTGCTGCTGTTCATCACGTAAAGGAGAAGAAGAAGACGCAGACTACATTCAGAAAGAGTCGCAGAACCCGTTGCTAATACATTTGAAGATTACAGCGCTAAGTAAGTGTCATATTTCCTGTAGCTGCTTCTGCAACATTTTATTTGAATCAGAAACACATCTTTGTAACAGTGATTGCGGTAACATTTATAATCGTTGCAGTTTTTTTGTTTCATTCATTATTGTTTTTTTCTTCTTCCAATTATAATTGTGAGCAAATGAAAAATATGAGGAGCTAAACCCCATCTCTGAGGCGATGGTGGAAGCTATTTTTTCCAAAAAAATATGATAATATTTATTTAATTAATTTGTGCAGTTATTTGATGATTATTTGCCTTAAATAAAAATTGATTTAATAATTTTTATAGAGTAATTTAGATTTCGTTAGATGGTTTATGCTTTGCCTAGGGTTTAGATATTCCATGCTTTTGTTATACAATTGCTACTTTAAGAATTTACTTATTGCAACATTTTAGAATCGAATTAAAATTTAAAATTGCATGATTTTAATTATTGAATTTAATCGTTATAAAAATTGGAAAAATAGTGGAAACCTAGCCTCAGTGTTCTCTCAAATTGATTATCATCTTTACTTGAGTTTTTATTTTTAGTCTTAAAAATTAAATTTAAATCCAAATCTTCACAAGTCTTAACGAACTTTTCTTACCACTTTACGAATTACACCACTATTCGTCCCAAATAATTTCCAAACAAATTACCAATATGTTTGCGAATGTCAATGCCAAATAGAACAGGGCTTGAAACACTACAATTTTTTTGGCTGAGAGATGCATATTTTTCACCATAAACTCCCTTGCTGGCAATGGCCAATTACAAAACTTCAACAAATGTGAACTTTTCAATGTCTTTCAAATGCGGTGTTGCAGTAAAAAAAGGTATATCCATTCCCCTAAAGCTATCGACCAAGGTTTCAACGTCTTGTTCATCAGGGTTTTGCGACATCCCTTTAACAGTTTCAATACTATGGTCTATAGCTTCAATCAACTTTTGCACTGCTTCTTGTTGAACTCTAGGTAAATCATCCTGCAACCATAAAGTTTTTTTTCCATGCTAGTTAAGTACATATTGATATGTAAAATTATACGGGAATAACAAAAACACATTGTAATAAAGTAAAACTAGCCAACATTACTTACATGTGTGTTACTTTACTCTTGCATCTCTTTGACATGTTTCTCCAAGTCAGATTTATCCCATGTCTTAATACGAGAAACATCAACACCATAAAACTTCAACACCGAAGGTGGTGTTGACAATGCAACATGAAATGGAATTTTTTTGACAGTGGTGTCACTCGAATCATTTTTTTCATCTGTTTGAGTAGTCAGAGATGGCACTTCTGTTGTTGGATTATCACCCAAAGGAGTTAGACTCTGAACAAATGGATTTCCCAAATCTACTTCACTTGTTGTGATATTTTGCAACGGAGGATCACCCAAAGTAGTTGTATGATTTGTTGGAGTAGTAGGAGATGCCACTTCTTTTGTTAGATCAGTATCCAAACGAGTGGGACTCCTATCAATTGAGTCTCGAAACTCTTCTTCATTTTCAGGCTGCAAGGGAGAAACTTTTATTTTCAACATTTGCAGAAGCTTTGATGCATCAAGTGGTCCATCTTCATGTTGCATGGTGTCCGTATTTCCCCATTTCTCAAAGATTGTCTTCGTCAAATCTTCTTATTTTGCTTTCCAATCATCTTCCTCCACTGCCTTCCCTGCAGTTTCTTTTTTCTCTTCTCCCATTGTACTTTCATTACCTTCATCTATGTTTTTAACTTCACTCTCTTCTTATGCAAGTCTTCTTTTGATTCTATTCATATTTGCTTTTCTTGATTGTTGTACGGAACCTTGAAATTTTCATGGAACTATACCAAAACAACAAAATATATATTATAAAAACTATGTTTTTGAGTAAATATCTATTGACTTTCCTATAAATATTCTACTATTGTTCTTAAAACAGTACATATTGATATATACTCTTTTGTTTTGATATGTATTCAAGCATTACATATCAACAGTACATATAAACCATATAATAGGGTATTTAGAAAGTACATATCAATATATATTGTAGGATCACACACATCATACATGCAGTACATATCAATATATATTGTAGTAATCACACGCATTATGCATGCGATACATATCAATATACACTTTATGATCACATACATCATGATATAGTACATATTGTGTTAATTAAAGTACATATTTATTACCTCATATTCAGTTGTATCAATGTCTTTTTGGAGTTCATCACATAAGTTTGTCAGATTCCATTTGGAAGCTCTCCACATACTTTCATTTTGGATTCGTCGTTATTTCCTCCGATTTCAGCAAATTGGTATGCTCTGCATACCAAATTTGTATTGGAAAAAAACACTGAACAAAGTCAGAAATAAATCAATATTTTCATTGACTAAACTACTAAAATATATTTTTACTATGTATTCTTACCAATAAATAGTTCAGACACCCGGTAGTATTCTCAACTGCATTTATATTGTCATTTAGTGATTTTTCTAGGTACGAATGTATCAAGTCTGGCTATGATACATTCTTTGCAGCCTCGAGATCCTCCAAAAGACCAATGTACTTTTCAGTCAAGGCATATGCATCTTTTGTTGTAAAAAACAAAGTGATACACAAGTAGGGCTGTCAATCCCTATTCGAAATCCGACATCCGTTTCCGATAATCCGGGATCCTATAGGATATTATCCGATATAATGGATATCGGATATCGGAGTCGGATATTTCTATAGGATATTTAGGGTTATCGTAACGGAACCGGCTAAGCCGGTATCCGTCGGATATTATCCGTATCCGTTAAGCAAGTAACTAAAGGAAAGTAAAACTAGGTATTCTATTCTCTTCACGTCTACGGCTACCCCTCTTTCATTTTCTTGTTTTTAAAGCATTTCCTGGTTTGATTGTTTCGTTGCTGATTTCACTGAGATAGAAATTCAATAAAAAATCAATCTAGTTTTGTGGATCTCTTTGTTGGATTTCAGTTTCATTCAGATCTGTAAGTTTATCTTTGTTGGTAAAATTGTTCATGATTTGTAAGTTTATTAAGTACGATTCATATGTAATTTTTTTTCTTTTTTTTAGATCTGATTTGTAAGATTTTAGCAGTCTTTGGATTATGGGTTTCGATTCTTTTAAGGTTAGGTTGAGATTTGGTTCGTTCTAGATGCGAATTTCGTAAGAAATTTACTAGTAATTAGGTTAATGAAATAGAAGATTTCTTAATGTTTGATTCATGTAGGTAAGCTTTTTATTATCTGTAAGTTAAGTTAGTAACATGTCTAACACTGGAAGTAGAAGTAATTTTGTATGCATTTTCTCTTTAGCAGTTAATGGAAGAGCCATGATACTTGGATAGGTTTTAAAGTTATGCTTATGTTATGTGAAATGTTGATTGATTCACATTAATTGTTGATTTAAGATGTTAGATTTTATGTCTGTCCTTTCTTATTGATTTACATTAATTGCTGAAAACCATAGTAATGTTGTGTTTCTATAACAAGCACCAGCAAAACCTGCTAATAATATCACCATAATTGCTACACCTATTATGATTAATGGCCATTGTAGAAATTTCATACAATCTGTATTGTTTCCTCTTGTACTTAACCATACCCACCTCCTAAAATTGGTATTGATAGTATTAGTAGAAATATTACGAAGTTTATCACTCCTATCAAACTATTACTCTTCCTAATCTCCTTTTTCTTTTCCTTTTTGTTTTCTCTCTATGGGTTTGTGTTTGTGTTCTTACAGAGAGATATGGGTGTGTGTTATTATAAATGAGTGTTTGAGGATGACTTTTGGTTGTTGTCTTGGCTTGATCTAGACTTTCTATACTCGAATATACACTATTCAGTTTCCTGTCACTGACTGATGAGGTAGAGTGGTGGGGTGAGTGTCATGTCCATGGGTTATAATATATATTCTACTTCTTGTCTTTTAGAGTAAAATCTAAATATCTGCTGTTTTTTTTTTTTTGTCTAATAGTAAAAGAATAAGTTGTTGTAATTTAACACAACATATTTAAGTTTCTCCATACTTTCATACTTGTTTCTTTTGTTAATTATTACTAATGTTTTAGGTAGAGTGTGATGTAATTTGTGCTTATAGTACATGGTTCTATTTGTTATAGACTTAGTGGTTCTTTATCTGCCAGTTAGTGACATTTTTTATTTGTATCTTTAAGAAAGATTATTTCCATGTGTATTACAGAATAACAATGTTAGTAAGAGATACAAAAATGACCCGACAGTATGCATGTTCTTTTTCTCCACTTCAGATATATGTTGTTTTGCATCCCCATGTAGTTTAGCGCAGCCGATATCATTATTATATTACGGTGGTAAAGTTATTGTACGTTGAACTAACATGTGTGATTATGTTCAATTCAGGGTGATGCCACAAATTCAGATAGCATCAACTCCATCAGTTGCATCATATACACCTTTACAAGAAGAAAATGTACAGACCTTGCAGGAAGGTTCAGCAATGAACTCTGCCTCTGTGATCATTTGTGTGTGTTTTGTATGTGTTTTAATTGAATTGTGAACTGGAAATGCTTAAATGAACTGAAAAATTTGAAGTGAAAAAACAGGTTTATAAGATTTCTATCAGCTATCGGATATTTATCGGATAATATCGGATATCCGATAAGCTTAACGAAACGGAATCGGATATGAAGTTTAAGAGTCCGTCGGAACTTATCGGATATCGGATACGGCTGAGCCAATATCCGTTTCGTTAACATTCGTTGACAGCCTTATACACAAGAAGAGGCATATAAGCCTTACAAGGTCTTCAACATCTCTCACTTCTTCACCTTGTTCCTCACTCTATTCTTCACTTTCTTCTTCATTGTTTTTATTGTCTGTACTCTGTTCATCACTTTCACTTCCTTCAACTTCTCATCTCTTTCATTTTCTTCAAATTCTTCATTGGTTTTCTTCTCAGATTCTGGTTTTTTCTAAGCAGTTTCAAGATTTCTTCTTGTATCATAACCCTGTTTACCTTTTTACCCTTTTCTACATTACCAAAGAACCTTTGAAAGAAAGCATTGTTGCGATATCCACCCCTTGATGTCATCACCACAGCATCGTGTTGTCTTTTCCTTGTTCTTGGAATTCCAAAGATAACACCTATTTCTTCAGGGGTGGATGTAGAATATATGAATCTCCATGCCTTTTGAACTCAAACGTGAGCTCATTTGCAACTTTGTTTCTCTTATAACATTGTATCATCTTAGTCACTGCAGTTTCACTCTTCATCCAGTGATCTTCACCAAGATATGTGTACCAGAACATCAAAATTGCCATATGATTGCTCATGAATAATCCTCAACTGAGTTTCACTCAACTCAAGATTTCCAGCCCTTATTGCTTTAACAAGTGAGAAAATCCCCTTGAAACTACTTATGTATATCTTCCTAGCAGTTGCAAGTGTTTTTTCTTCTTTGTGGTTTTCTTCACGCTACATATATAATGAACACACTGTCAATAACCCTACAATATATCAATATGTACTATAATATGGAACAATATATATTGATATGTACATCTCTAAGACCAAAGTAAGCTGCATGACTTTAAAATGTATTGATATGTACTGATCCAATTTAAGAACTACAACAAGTACATATTGATATATATTTATGCTTTCAACTCTAAGACCAAAATGAGCTATATGGCATCTACCTGCTATGACATGAACAAAGTACATATTGATATGTATTGATCCAATTCAAGAACTAGAACAAATCACATACTCATATGGGTTCTATCAGTTATGACAACAATAAAGTACTTTAAAACAAATACATATCAAACAAAAACTAGGGTTTTATAGTACATATCAATGTGTGATTTTGAAAATCACTCAGTGCATTCAGTACAATGGGTTCAAGAACTACTTATGATATATACTGTAGTATCATACAGTGCATGCACTTAGGATAAAGGGGTTTAAGCAGTACATATCAAGGGGTTTTAGAAGTACATATCAATAAGTACTTAGGATCATATGAGGAAGCATAAACAATACAATATAAAGGAGAAGCGGAAGCAATTCAAGAATGGAGATTTATTAAAAGATTAGAATCAATACCTTTTTTCGAAGAAACAACAACAACTTTCTTCTTCTTCTTCTTCTTTGATGCTGATGGAAAATGAACAACAAGAGCTTTGTTATTCTTCTTTGATGTTTTTGGAGAATAAACAACAACCGCTTTTTTCTTCTTCTTTGTAGGTTGTGGAGAATCAACAAGAGCAGTTTGCCTCTTCTTCTTCGATGGTGTTGGGGAATCAACAACATCAGTTTTCTTCTTCTTTTTTGATTTTGGTGGTGGAAAATCTACATGAGAAGCTTTCTTCTTCTTCTTCGATGGTGTTGGAAAATCAACAACATCTGATTTCTTCTTCCTTTTTGATTTTGTTGGTGGAGATTCAGGAGTATCTTGTTCGTCAACTACTGTTTCTTTGATTATTTTGTCGATTTTTCTTTCGGTAACCATTTTAGATGATTTAGGTATAGATCAGTTCAGATCTACTTTTTGTCTTTGATGATTTTGATTTTGTTTGCACTGGGTTTCGATTTCTTTAGTTTCTGATTTTAAGTTCAGTTTATCTAGAACAGTTTTGATTTTTAAAATCCCTAATTTTCAGTTCAAGTGGTTTTAGAAACTGAAAAGGATATAACGGGTGGATTGAAGACGTATACGTTCTTTACGTGGTTCACACGTGAGTTGTCAAGGGAAGGAAGGTAATCTTGTGTAGTTATAATGATTTTGGACCTCCGGTTAAAACTATTTTCCTGTTGGATCCTAGATTAAATGGGTCATGAATCTTTAGATCATTCAACAAATTTCCCACTGAATTTCTGGGTCTAAAGAACTGCTAAAGTTGGAGACTATTTAAATATCCAAGATTCTTTCAAATACTTTTTTGATAACCAAAATGGATATTTTAACCAACTAATTTTAGTTAAATTGTCTTTTTCTAACAACAACAAAACTAGGTCGGCATAAATCGACTTGTTCTTCACGGTCCACGTAAATAATTATCTAGGTTCCAACTGTTAAAGAAAATGAATTTTAAATATATATTTTGTTAGTCTTGGTATGGTTTGATCTTAGGACCTAAGGTTTCTATGGATGCTCACTCATTTCCTTGAGTGAATGAAACTCTTTAGTTTAGTCCCACATTGGGTAATCTAGAGAAGGATGTCCACTATATAACTATTCTCATATGGATAGTATGTAAAACGTGGGTGGAATGGGGTGGGCAAACAATACATGGCCCAACACATGCAATATGCACATACACCATGCACCAAGCCCTATGTCTACACGAAATAATTTTTTGCAACAATTTTCTTAAGGAAATTAATTCCAAAAATATTTTCGTTAAGAGTTTTATTTATGGGAAATTCTTTTGTTTTCGGTTTTAATTGTTTTACAAGAAACAAAACCTAGTTTTATAAGAAAACCTAAACCTAACTTGGTTTGCAAGTAACTCTCTCCTATAAATACAACTCTTAAAACTGTTTTCAAGATATCCCAGAAGCGGCTACTATCCTGTCTTCTTTTCACCATCTTCTCGCTTTGTTTTGCGCTTTTGAGTGTTTATTTCCCTTCCTTTCCTGTTGCTAAGTTCAAGAGTGGGTATTTTGTAGGTGCTTATACAAGCTATATCGGGCAGTCTTATCCTGGACACATCTTCGCACGTTGGGGTTTAGCATTGCTCTTCTCGAGTATACCCGCGAACTAATGTGTTAAGGAAAACTTGTTAAACCTGTGATTCTGCCCTCGTAGTTGTCCGTGGTAGAGTTTTTTTTAATTCAGTTCTTTAATATATTATTCTGATACATCTAAAGTTGTTGTTCATTGTTGTAAAATTCCAACACCAACATACTAAAAATAACTCAGTAAAGGAAATCCAATTAGCGGTATCATAATCGATTAATGCGATTGTTGTATCTAGATTAGTACACGATGGTTTTAGGAGAGATAAAGTATATTCGGTGATGGAAAGTGGCGTTGACAATGGTGGAAGGTTTACTTTCGGACGGAAGTTGTGGCATGTTTTTGTTGTTGGATTGAATCCTGATTTTGGATATGTGTTTAGTTCTGTTTTATCCATTAATGAAATTATATTTTATTTTTCTTGGTCTTTGATTTTGGAGGTGGGTCAAATGGATTAGTTGCTTACTCAACCAAATTAAGGCAACTGACAGTGGTTGTTACATTGAAACCAAGATTTGGTGGAGTTAGTGTCGGTGGTGTAGTGTGGAGTTTGTATATCATGAAGATTAATTCATGGTCGATCGCCTCATTAGTCATTATGTTTTAAGTATCAACCTTTTATTTCCTCCTTTTGTAATCCTTTTGTAATCTTTTTCGTGAGTTTTTCGGTTGATGTATTTTGTTGTGTTTTTGAGCTAATAAAGAATGGCATACACACCGTGAGTATTAAGGTTTGATTCTAACTCAGATGGACTTATAATCTTTGATTTTTCTCTAGAGCGTCGCCCACAGTGATTTCTTTGGAGCGTTACCGATGAAGTACATAAGATGCATCTGAGTGCATAATGCATATTCTGACAGAAAAATAGATTTTAATTAGGTTACATCCGAGTGCGTAATGCATATTCTGATAGAAAATAGGTTTTGGCCAGGTTGTACCGGAATGTATAATGCATTGCATATTCTTATGGAAAATAGATTTTGGACATGTTGCACCAGAGTGCATAATGCATATTCTGACAGGAAAATATGTTTTTGGCGAGCATAATGCATATTCTGATAGAAAAATAGGTCTTGTCCAGGGTTCACTAGAATGCATAATGGATATTCTAACAGAAAATAGGTTCTGGCAGGAAATAGATTTTTTGGCTGGTTACACCGGATTGCATAATGCATATTCTTATATAAAATATGTTTTGGTTGTACCTGAGTGCATAATGTATCTTGGGTTTTGTTTTAAGTATTACATTTTTTTATACGCGAAAGCCGGATTCATGCCCCTACCCAAACCCAGCCATTCAAACTGACCCCCTATCAGACCCAACCCACCGTACCCAACTATATAACTACACTGTTACAAACCTTTACGGCGGGGATCGAACCCATGACTTACTCTTAACTGGAGTTGGTCGGAAACTATTGAGTGACAAGCTTGGACACTTTCCAAAAATATAAATTTCATTAAAATACAACTTACATTTCGGAAGTTATGATTTTTTTTACGATAGATTTTAAATTGGAAAGAGAAAAAGTGAATTTTATAAAAGAAAAAAAAAAGGATAAAATAAAGTAAATATAAAAATGAAGGACATAATCATCTTAAACTTTTAATGTCTATTTGTCCCAACCCAATATTTCACTCGTCTATATTTGGATCCTAATTGTTTCAGGGCATATAACCCAACTTTCGTTTTTTTTTTTAAAAATTATTTTTTGTTGAAACCCATTTAGAGTTAGAGTTCTTATCCCACCTAAAATCTATTTGTATTGCATTAATTTTCCTATTAATATTTTTTTGGCAGCAAAAAACAACCCATATTAGATATTGGCATACTGACAAAACAGATTTGTTCAACACCAGCTTACTAGGTTGAGACATTTCATGTCCATACCTTAATCTTTTGTTTCATTTTCTCTATTATAGTGTCAAAAGATTTTAGTTTTGACATATCAATGAACAGTGGAGCTCATAGATGTGTGTCTTTAATGTTAGAGAACCGCCCAGTTGAATCCATCAAACGTTGTATGTCATGTTTGGTTGTCAAGTTTAGTTCCAAAACTCGGTTGTTTGAATTACTTACTAAAGTCAACTTTGTTAGGTTAGACTTAGGACATTGAAATGTTGAGACATTCTCCAGTTACTCGTTGAAGATTTGATGACGTATTGAAGACAAATGAAGATATGCAAACGTCTGGGAATGGAAAGCATATAATTTGATACCAAATATATATTGAAAAATCGATATCTTGGGATCTTGCTTTGAAAATCAAAGGTATATACTTGAACATTAAGTAATCATATTTGTTCAATCTTAAAGTGATCTATGCTTGGATACATCTTGAGAAGTTATTTTTCGACTTCTTAAAGCAAAAAAGTCATACGTTAGTTTGACAACACAATTTCAGAATGATTTACAGAAGCAAAAAAATTAATTTTTTATGAAGTAAGATCTTTTTGCTTCTGACTTCTGGAATTCACTTCTACTGTTGATCCAAAGATAATATAAAACCCTAATTTTTTTCATTCATATGATGCATTATTCACCAATAAATATCTTTTTGGGGTTTGATTTAATTTTATTAATTTAATTATTATTTTTGTTTTTTATCGATATAGATAAACGAGTTTCGAACTCAGGTCATTGGTAGCATCGCTCAATAATTTTACCACTTAGAGTGATGTCAATTATTAGTTTTTATTTTACATCTGTTTTTTTTACGTATACATTGGGTTTTGATTTTATATACTAGTATGCGCATACGATTTTACTTATTAAAGAAAAATATTAGGAATAAATTGCTACAAAATAAAATTTAATATTCTTATTTTCGTTGATTATAAAAATAAACACTTTTAAGAGTTATTTGTATTTTGGTATATAAATTTTGTCCAGAATCTTATTTTCATACCTACTTTCCAAAAATTAAAAGTTCATAACTGGTCTAACGGTTGATTGTAAAAATTTCTTTGATCAAAAAAGATATATTTTCTTATATAAATATTTTTAATTAATTTATTCAATTCATATATTTACTTATATCTTTTAATTTATAGACCCAATTTTTATTTAGTAACTACTTGACTATTCCTTTGGACCTTCCAATTTATTTTCTTTATTTTTTATAACTTTGTGTCAAATCTGAAATGAAAATATAGTCTTTCGATCGGGCTAACGAAAGCCGACACCATTAATCAACCAGTTTTGGCCGCTTGGTTGCTCTTAACTACCACCAACCACCTCCATGGTGAGCTCAAAACAAATATTGCTGTGATTTACTCTGTTGGCCAACTCCATAGTTTTCCCTAACTATGGAGTTGGCTAACAGAGTAACTAACTCTCCTGGTCCAAGAAAAAGGAAACTTTCCCTACTAGCTAACTAACTCTCCTGGTCCAAGAAAAAGGAAAGGTTAAAAGAAGAAATGTTTTACTTTTGTTGCTACATCATCTAACGAATGTTGAATCAACCAACCATCCCTGTACCCTTCAAAAAAAATAATAAAAATATATGGTTCGTTGTTGTGATGAAATCTGCAAAAACACTTGTGACTTGAAAAAACAACCGAAGTAGAAAAAGTCGTAAGAAAACCGAATTGGTTATTCTGTAATATCTCATATATGCAAAGGATTTTCATGGTTTTTGTCATAATACTGTTGAGCAAAGACCAAAGATGCAGAAGAAAGTCAAAAATGAGTCCTTTGATTCAAGCTCTTGAAAGAGAAGAAACAAATATATGGTTATAAAGTTGCAGAGATCCCTTCAATCAAATTTCTTAAAAACAGAAACTTCAGGTTCACTTCTCTCAGACATTTCCACGTACTTCTTCTTAGATTTCTCACTCAAATAAACCAGTCCGCATTCATATCCAGTTCCTGTTAATCTTTTTCTTCAAAAAATTTCTTGGCTTTCGATAAATTTTTGGTTGTTTGAAATCTGAGGAAAAATAAATCGGTTTTAGTGTTTGTTTTTGTTTTTGTTGTTATATTTCTTTTTGGTCTGTTCTCAATTTCCAAGAACAATCACGTTAGGGTTTTAGATTGTTTAAAGTTGTTGTCTGTACTGAAAATCCTCAAAATTAGCTGTTTACTGTAAGTGGGTTTGTTTGTTTATCTTGGGTTTATTTGTTTTTCTTGATTACTTTAATCTCTTTATTCTTCCATTTCTTATCCTTTTTATTTGTCTATATTATTATTAACCTCTCCGAATTTTCTTTAAATTTCTTTTTGTTTGAGAAAAGTTTGGGGATTTTATTTTTATTTTTTGAGTTGGATCTAACAGAAGAAATTGTTAAGGTTTTTCGTTGATTTTTTATATGATCGTAAATCCATCCAGCTTAGCCGAATATTGGAGTTGTTGTTGTTAGTACCTTTGTTCATTTTTTTTAATCTAGGTATTTAACAAAGTTAGTGTTTTATGCTTCCAAGGTCGAATATTTTAGGTGCCCTTTGTTTTATTTTTGTCTCTCCCTTTCTTTTCATAAACCATTTCGTCTAATTTTCATTTCTATGAGCAAAGAAAATGGAATGACTGATTTAATCGTGTTGAAATCATAGTGCATCAAAGCTTTGAGAGGAGGAGGTATGTCGTGTCTTTAAAAAAAATATCTCTGTTATATTCTTTGTTTCTGAGTTATTTCTGTTTGTTCATGAGATAAGGATATCTGTTGTGATTTTCGGGAAGTGCTGATATAGATAGGGAGAGAAAGAGGGAGTGGATGTATTTGTTCTTATGCTGGATTTCGTAGAAGTATGAGTTTGGGTATGTTGGAGGAACTGATGTTATAGGTTTTGCTGGAGCAGTTAACATTAGGATTCCATCTGGTTTAGCTGTTGTTTTGGATTTGATTTGGGGGTTCGTGTTAGTTATTGAACAGAAATGGCAGATTGTAAACCTATGGTGCTAAATTTAGAAGGGGAAGAAAATATGATCGCTGCAGCACAACATATTGTAAGGGCATTAGGAACGAGTAAGAATTTGACGGAGGAAATGAGGAAGCTCGTGGAAGATCTCGATAACCAGTTGTCTACCATGGCCCTAACCGCAGAAAACAAAGAAAGGGAGGTAGTTAGTGATTTTGAAAAAGAGTTTTGCTCAATTCAAGAGAAGATTAGGAAATGGGAATCTGATGAGTCTATGATATGGGATTGTGGAGTTGATGCAGCTACTGAGTATCTTCAGGCCATTCATGAAGCTCAAAACTTATCAGAAAGGTTAGGAGGTCTGTCTGTGAAGGAGGATGGGGAAGAGAATGAGCTTCTTCAACGGGTACACAGTGTTCTTCAGATTGCGATGGCAAGGCTTGAGGAAGAGCTTACCCACATTCTTGCTCAGAATAAACAATCTTTTGAACCGGAGCACATGTCCTTCCGTTCTCATGAAGAAGATATCAATTACGAGGACTCATTTGCCTCTGTTGAGGATGACCCTAATGAGGAATCACTTCGGCGAGATAGCAGTAGCAAAAATCCAGAGGACTATATCATCGATTTGGTCGATCCAGTTGTAATTTCTCATCTGAATAGAATTGTGAACACAATGTTCAGTTCTGGTTTCGATCAAGAATGTTGTCAGGCTTACATTAACACCCGTAGAGATGCTTTAGATGAGTGCCTCTACCTACTTGAAGTAGAGAAACTGAGCATTGAGGAGGTACTGAGGACAGAATGGAGTAACTTGATTGTCAGGATCAAGAAATGGAACCGAGCTATGAAGATCTTTCTGCGTGTCTATCTTGCAAGCGAGAAACAACTCTGCGATCAGATATTCAGGGAGTTTGAATCCGCTAAACAGACTTGTTTTGTGGAGATTTCTAAATCTCCAATGTTTCAGCTCTTCACTTTTGGCGAAGCTATAGCTATTGGACCCCGAGAGCCGGAGAAGTTGTTTTTGATACTTGATATGTACGAGATCTTGTCAGATTTGCTGCCTGATGTAGATGTTTTGTTCGTTGAAGAGGCTGGATCTACTGTTAGATTTGAGTGTCGCGAGGTCCTTAAAAGATTGGGTGATTCTGTTAGAGGAACTGTTTCTGAGTTTGAGAATGCAGTTGGGTCAAATGTGTCAACTAATCCATTTGCTGGAGGAGGTATTCATCATTTAACCAAGTATGTCATGAATTACATCAAGGCCCTTACTGGTTATAGTGGTACCTTGAATCTGCTTTTTCTTGAGGCCACTGATGAAGATGATACCATATCATTAATGCCTAATACGCTCCCTGCTGTCGATGAAAAAGAATATGAGGGTGAAAGCTCAAATTTCAGTGCATCCCCAATGGCTTACCATCTCAGGTCAATCACTTCAATTCTGGAGTCAAACCTTGATGTTAAGTCGAAACTGTACCGAGATGTGGCTTTACAACAGTTTTTCCTTATGAACAATATCTACTACATGGTACAAAAGGTTAAGGGTCCAGAACTCAGGCACCTGTTCGGAAATGACTGGATTAAACAACACAATGGGAAATTCCAACAGTATGCAATGAACTACGAGAGAGCAACTTGGAATTCTATCCTATCGTTACTGAAGGAAGAGGGGATGTGTACTCCTGGTTCACATTCGGTATCAAAGAAAGTTCTTAAGGAGAGGTTTAAAAGCTTTAATCTTGCATTTGAGGAGGCTTACAAGAGTCAAACAGCATGGTTAATTCCAGATATTCAGCTTCGAGAAGATCTTCGTATATCAGTATCAGTGAAAGTAATTCAGGCATACCGAACATTCATGGGAAGACATGAAGGTACGCTAGATAGCAGGAGCACTGAAAAGTACATCAAATACAATGCAGAAGATTTGGAGAATTTTATCTTAGATCTCTTCGAAGGGTCTCCTAGATCATTACCGAACTCTCGCAGACGATGATGAAGTTTCATCAGGTTTTATTTTCTTTTCCTATCTGTCTCATGTTTCAAATTTACATTTTGCTTACCCAAAAAAAGAAACACAAAATTGAGTTTGCAGTTTGTGTTTCTACATCACTGGTGCAGTCATTCCAGTGAAATTTAGATGAATGTAATTGTGTTTTTTACTGGGAGATGTATGAGTTTAGGTTTGATGTTAACGTAGCTAAAGTAGCTACTGCATATTAATGGAATTCCTTAAGTAATCTGTCTCAATTTCATATCTGTGTTAATATTAGTGATCATAACCACAAACTGTCACAGTACAATATATACCTGACTGTATCATAATGTCAAACTGCATAAATTTGCATGTCGTAATTACTTACTGTCTGTGCCAGCCTCTGAACTAATTCAATTTCGCAAGTCACCTGCAAGTGTTTTAGGCCACACCTCAATTTAAGGGTTTACGGTGCCAATGATAATGATTGCATTCCAGCATATTGAATACAAACTTAGGGCATGTGTGGTACCATTTTATAAAGCTGTTTTTAAAAATTATTTTTCAATGTTATTAAAATATACCTCTTTTTCTTGTTTTTATTTTCTAATAAATTTTAAAAAACTGTTTGATATGACTATTTTTAAAAACACCTAGTTTTAGAAGAAGAAGAAGAAAAAAAAGAAAGAAGAAGAAGAAGAAAGAAAAAAAAAACAAATAAAGAAAACAATAAATAGTCGTTTTTATTTTTTTGTTTTCGAAAACGCTTTCGGAAATTATAGTACCGAACGTGTATTCGTTTTTTGTTTTTTTTTATTTTATAAAACGGAAAACAGTTTTATAAAACGGTACCAAACACATTCTTATATTCGTTTTTTGTTTTCTTTATTTTTATAAAACGGAAAACAGTTTTATAAAACGGTACCAAATACACTCTTATATTCTAATGGTTGTGTGAACGTAGAAATGTTTGAGAATTTAATATGTTTACTAACAACTAACCACTCTCCTCTAAAGTTGCACTTTATTCTTTTTTGTTTCAACAGCTGATCATGGATATGAATCATATATATAGAATAATATAAAACCAAGTTGTGTTACAAGGGAGTCTTTTCTTGACAGAATTTCACTTTTTACTAATCTTAATTGCCTCAAAAAAGTAACTTAAGTGTAGATTAAGTTTTGTATTATTGCTGTTATAAAAATGAGTTTGGATTGGAAATTGGTCATGGAATATTGCTAGACACGAGCACATGTATCATTTCACTCCCATGTTTGTATCCCATGGGCTTAACTTTTCTCGGTTCGGTTTCGCGTTAGCCCACGCGTTGGATCCATGGTATTCTGTTCGGTCCATGTTATTGTCCTCGATTTTCTTTTTCAAAACGGCACAAAATATACAAACCTACACAAATGAAACGTCTTACTTATTATTGATGATACTGTTCGACGTTTATATTACAAAGATGACTTCCCTCCCAAAATCGTAAGAAGAGATTAACAAAACAAAAAGAGATTGGAGACAATGTAAGATGAACGTAGTATTTGCTTTCTGTATTAGCAATGGCAACGAATTATTTTGCTTGGTAACGTCGTGCACATAGTTGCTTTCCGTTGACGGTAAACTTTACTTTTTCCTGACCACCTAGGAATGTTTTAATCGTCCTAGATGAATGAAACACAACACGGGCATACTGTGGTTGCTTCTTTTCCTGCTGATATACCTTTTCAACACAATTGCCATATAGTCTGCAAATTAGACAACCAGAGTAGAAAGTTAATGAAAAGCCAGAAACTCAATCATGAGACATGAACTATAAAAGCAATACAAACTACATACCCGACGAAGTATTCTACTAACTCTCGGTCAGACGTAGGAGACCCCCGGGAAAATGTGACAAACATCGTTCTTTTATCACCTTTTGAAGCATTCTTTGTGTTTGAACTTGATGTCGACGAATTATTGAGTGAGAACGACTCTCTTCTATATTTATCTGCTCCAAAGTTTAGACCGCCGGTAGGTTGATGACGAAAACTGGGGTTCTTTTCCAGTGCCTTCTGTAAGATATCATGGAAAACCTTAATACAGACTTCATCCACTTTATCAGTAATTCCACTTATCACACTACACTTATTCTCATACAAGTTCACCAACGAGATTTCTTTGTTATCCATCAAACTCAGTGTCAATGGAATCAGATTCTTGCTCTTCGACTGAGGAGGTGGTATCTTTGATGTAATGCAACTTAATATCAGAACTGCTTCATCCGCGACCGAATTCAGTACACGGTCTTTTAACTTGATCATTTTAAGAACAACATTTGTATAACAAACATGTTCGAAACATATCCAGAATGCTATAATATCCATACTACGAAAAGGGTCTCGACATAGATTGATTACTAGTCGAGAGTACAGTTCTCGATCCATTCGATGGTATGAACGGACATCTTCGTCCGTAACAGTTGCCATGGCTCAATAAGTAAGCCCTACACATTTAAAGATAGGTTTTGAATGAAATGTAAAACACGAGAACAGGTGGGTTATTTTGAAATCACATATTGGCTTTGCCATTTTTATAGCAAAATGGTGTTCTTTCGTGTCTTTTTGATGCTCAAAAATGTCTTTACACAAAGAGATGTGATTGTTTGAGGCATAAAATTGTTACCTTTCATAGACGTAACTCACCGACTCAAACAGGCCATTTCCGACTTCACTCAGTTACTTTTTAATCGGGCCAAAGTCGAACCAGTTCTTAAAAACAAAATCCAGGGTAATTTTTTGTTCTCATCTAAACGGCTCAAAATAAATACTGAAATAATACTAGAATATCCATATCGTGTTTTTGAACGGTTAGGATTAATTAGTAAAGATAATAAATAGTTTAGAGTATTTCGTAAACCCTTCCCATAAGATCATTTTTGGGGTTTTGCTGAAGAGAGAGTAAACAGAAGCAAGAGTGGTGGAAAAGTTCTAGAAGGTATATTTTCTTCTTTGATCTGAAAAATATTAAGCTCTTGATTATTGATTTTTGTGTAGATTTTATGGCTTTATGTGTATATAGATAGATCCATTTAGATTCAATTAGGGTTTCATTTTAAGTTTTATGAATCAGATTTATGTTGTGGTTTTTATTTTAGGTTGTAACAATGGCCTTCATGAGTAAAGTTGGGAATCTGCTTAGGCAGAGTGTAAGCAAGAATATTAATTCAGAGTTGTGTGGATCGAATCCATCTATTTTCCAAGCAATAAGGAGCATGTCATCTTCCAAAGTCTTCGTTGGAGGTGTCTGTTTTATCTTTATTTTTTTCATTCTCTATTGATGTTTAAACTTGTATGGGATTTTATGGTCTGATGTTGTGCTGGTGATTTTAGGGTTATCTTGGAATACTGATGAATCATCCCTGAGACAAGCTTTCGCTGAGCATGGAGAAGTTATTGACGGTATTTTTTTTCTAGAATGAGTAGCATGAGTGACTGCATCAAATATGTTCCAGTTAATTTATTTTACTATCTTGTAGTAACACTTTAATTGAAAACCTAGGAGGATCTTATGCTTTTTCGAATAGATTTAGTGATTCTAAAGAAGAGGAATTGTGAATTTTTAGGTTAAGTAATGCTTACTTATGGAGTTTGATGTGCTTTGTATTTCTTGACTTGTCTAAAATATGGCTGAATGGTGTGACACAGCAAGAGTCATCATGGATCGGGAGTCAGGAAGATCAAGAGGCTTTGGATTTGTTACTTACTCATCCACTGAGGAGGCCTCTAGAGCCATCAGTAGTCTGGATGGACAGGTATGTGCTACTTCATGGTATGCATATCATTTCTTAAACAATGTGTATAAACATTCTTTATCTATGTGTTAACATAAATACTCGTACTATAATTGAATGTGTCAAATAATAGTAGTGCAGTTATGACTATGAAAACATTATTGCAGAATTGTGATTAGGAAATTGTGACGATATTAATAGCATCTAATCTGTTTTTCACGGCAGATTGTCTCAGAGTTGGATTATATCAGGTGGTCTGTCCTAGTTTACCCTGTTAATGACATTTAGAAACTGAAAGTTCAAAACTTGATGTTCTTAATCTTGCTGTTGGATCCACCATTCCAGTGTGATCAATAGAAACAAGTAATATGTTTCTGATCTATGATGAGTTTCTTCCTTGGTTTGATTTTGTAACCTGCTTTACAGAATGTTGATGGTAGAGCAGTAAGGGTGAATTATGCAACCGAACGCACAGGAGGAGGATTCCGAAGTGGTGGTGATGGTTATAACAGTGGTGGGGGTTATGGTGGGGGTGGTTATAACAGTG
>JAJJMC010019642.1:13196133-13310765 GCA_023531435.1 Papaver californicum
AACAGTGGTGGGGGTTATGGTGGGGGTGGTTATAACAGTGGTGGGGGGTATGGTGATGGTGGTAACAGTTATGGTGGTGCTGGAGGCGGAGGTGGTTATGGAAGTGGAAACAGTAGTGGTGGAAATTTTAGTGTTGCTGGTGGTGTTGGTGGCAGTGAGAGCAACTTTACTGGTGGTCTAGGAGGTAGTGAATCTGGTGATAGCAGCTTTGCAAGTGGTGGCTACACAGGCAACACAGGAGGTTCGTTTGACCAGACAGGTCCCTTGGAAGGGAGTTTCAAAGATGATGATGGCCAGCCAGATGACTATGCCAACAGGCAAGCTTGATGAAAAATTGTGGTGGAAGAATGAACTGTGAGACAGTGAGTTAGAGAGATGTTAGAACTATCTTTGATGTTTTATGCATGTAAAGAAACTTATGGCATGTTCTTTTATTTGTTTTGCATTCTGGACCTCTTTTAATTGAACGTAGAAGTCAAATAACTCCTGTTTGTTAGGTTGCATACGAAGATGTTTTGTGATAAGCTTTTCAACTTGGGTACACTTTTTTAAGTAGCTAATTTTTTTTCTACCTGCAAGAAAGAGCCTTCATATGTGAAATTTAGAGATCCGTAGTGGTTGGTTCGTGTTTAAAGTTCACAGAGTTGGAAGCAGTATTACTATTAACCCAGCAGTTCTGATATGAGATGAAAGTTCTAATTGTTTGTAAAATTATGTCTCAAGGGATTTTTATTTTCTTTCTTAAAGGAATATTTACAACTCCCTCTAAAAGCAAGTCTGGAAAAGTGATGAAAAAGACAAACATCTTGAGGAAGATTCGAAAACCAGAGCACTCCAATTTTCATAGCAACTTTAGAACGAATAATGAGTGGCATTGTTGTTTCCCAACCCTGATGCCTTGTGTTGTCTTGAAGAAGACCAGAAAAGAATGGATTGATTGCTACACAAGCTGAGGGAGTAGCAGTCCCGGTACCTTTCCACCCTATTCTCTTTAGCGGGTTATCTCACTGGTAGTTGCCTAATCATCAGTCAGACGCTTGCTTAGGGCAATTCTGAGTCTTGTAGCGCATTTGACCTTTCTGATGAGGTCACCTTAACACAGTTCAAGGGGGTATTCCTGGCTAGAATTTCACTCTTGAGTTGCGCTACAGGTACCTCGTTACTAAGCAATTTTTTCAATCAAGCTTCAAGCTTTTAGCAATGAAGGAGATGGGATATTCTCTCTCACCTCAGCCTAGTCTTAGGTCTCGTTCAGTTCTGCCAGAAGTTAGGCTGGAGGGAACAATAAATCCCAACTCTCATTCCAGGATTACCCAGCTATTCCAATATATTACATAATGCAGTTTGTGGGTCTAAAGTTTCTTGTATCCTGTATAACTACGTTTCAGGGGAAAGGTTTCAGTCTCTCTATGTTTCATGGTTTTCTTAGTCTAAAGTTCCTTTGCTTTGTGCATGAGTCAACATTTCATGTAGCGAACAGCTTCTGCATTACAGAATCTATGTAATTCTGTATGTCACGCTTAGGCAAATAATTAGTGGCAGCACAAAAATGAAAAAACATATTTTCTGTTAAGTACCCTGTAATCTGTACAACTCAAAAATGAACAAATGAGGCTTCTTAACTATACCTTATCATCCAATGAAAACAACAATTTTTGAGCATTCAAAACTAAAGAAGAACCTCTCTTGGTTTTCTCTACAATCTTTTGTATCAGTAGCCTTCCCATCTCATCCCCATCGTCGTCATCATAGTCATCATCTCCACTTTCTTCCTCAAACTCCCCAACTTCATTTGAGAACCTCTCCAATGTCTTTCTCTTATCACTAAATGAGGACATCGGCGTCGGGTACCTTTCTTTGATCACTTTAACTTGCTGAAAGGACCCATTTTCTTCAGTTCCATTCCAGTTTGAAAAGAAATTTCGTTCCCAGTGTAATCTTTTATTGTTAATCTGGTTTTCATAATGCACTGTTAATGGAGTATGTTCCTCCTCTTCATCTGTAAGAGGAACCCCCAAAAGTTCCTTGTAACTCTCGTTGTAAGAATCTAGAGCATTGCCAGACAGATTTAGAACTAAGGGTTGTGCAATAGAGTTATCTTCATCTAATAAAGTAAGACTCTCCTGAGATGAAGACCTCGGTCCACCATTTGAGTAGTTCCTTTGAAGGCTCCTCTGCTGCTTATATTCCATCAGGGTTACTATTTTCTGGCTATTTTGGAGTTCAGATTCAAGTTCCTCAATTCTTCCTTCTAGTCTTGATTGGATGATTTCATGTAATCGCAAACTCAGTGTTCGAGGTGACACTGCATAGTTCACATTTTCAGTTTGAGTGGTAGAGGTTCCACTTGCGTCCTTATCTGAGTCAGCTCGGAAAGCAGCACCCCCTTTCAGCATGTCAGGTCTCAGTTCCCCTTGAACGATGTTGCCAACTAAGTCTGGATCAAGCTGCAAAAGAATCACCAAAATGTTAGAACCATATTGAGACCATAGTTGATGGAATACATCAGAAATATACAAGTTTTAAAAAGTTCAGATCCTGAGTGGAAGTTATTCATTGGTTATATCACAAGTTCAGTACCCAGTTCCAATTAACAACTCATCATAGGTGAAAAAAAAAGTACTTTTTCTTGGTAGAAATGAAACTTGATATCGGGATTATCTGTGGAGCCACGTTATGACTGCTAGCCAACGAAAACTTTCACACATGTACTAGGGTAATTTCTATCTGGTGCACAGACGTGCTCCTATAAAACCCCGTGATGATTAAAAACAATAATAATTAATCAAACAAATGACGAAAATAAAATGAATAAAGACAAATTTAACCGGAACGAGAACTTTACATGCCATCCCAGTCAGATAGTCATAGAAATTGCGACACATTAAGTTATCGCACTCGTCATTGAGCAACTAGTCAGACTGGTAGGGAAAGGAAACAAACGGAAAAACAAGTAATATGGGTTGTTGTTAATGTGTACTGTAAGTTCGTACCAAATGACATGATAAAGTTTTGTAACCACTGATGTAAGTTTGTACGCTTAAAACTAAACTTCCACTTAAAATAAAAGGGATAGCTAAGCTCAATTTGTGAGCTTACCTCGTCGTGACCGTACAGTCTTCCTTCTAAACTAGATGCTTGCATGTTTAGTTCCAACCTTTCTAATTCAGCTTCAAGCTCTGCTTCAATTTTCATCATTTCTGAGTTTTCCTCTAGCTCAAGTTTCTGAGTGTCTGATCGTTTATCACCATAATTCAAGGACGACAGCTCAGAAGAGAATGAAGTCAGACCCACATTATGAAAGGAATGATCATTGGTTTCTTGGGATTCATCATCCTCATTAGGTAGTTCCTTCACTGTAAGTGAATCTTTCATCTCAAGCTCCTCCTGTAGATCTTGAACCAAGTTCTCAGTCTGCTTTAACAGCCCATGTAACTTGTCAACTTCTCTTTTATTTGCTACCACGGTAGACATCACCCCAACAGTTATTCCAAGGCAGAAAATAAACATCCCATTGGCTGATCCCGACGACACTGAAATATTTGATGTTAGACCACCCTAATATGCACCCTAAAATCTCACAAGACAACAAACCTTCTTGTGCTTTTAGATAACTACTGACAGATTAATCAAGTAACATGACTTATTAGGAGGGTACAGAAACATAAATTAACTAAGAAACTCCGTGCAAGATGAAATTGGAAACAAAAAACAACTCTAAAGATAGATAGTGAAGTATTAAACTAGCACATCTTAGAATGTGTTTTTTGCATGCAACCAGCACTATCATGAATAAGGTTCTAACGCACAAATAAACTTGCAGCACATAATGAAGACAAGAGTTCAAGAAGAATATGTGAAAAACATGATGTTACCTTGTGACATGAAATTTTTTCCCACCACATTTGTTTTGCAACTGCTTAACTTTCCAACTCGCCCCTTTGCTCTTTTTTGTTTCATTTCCAATGGACCTATCTGTGGAACAGGTGGAACCCCTAATACTACATCCCTCCCATTAACATTGAAACCATTATGCAACATACTTTCTCCACTCTCCAAATGTACACTGTAAGAATCCCTGCTTGCTCTACTAATTACCCGGGCTCCATCTGTCACAACAAGTGGCCTCACAGTTTGTCTAGAAGGAGATGGAAATGTACTAAAAACATATTCTTCCATTTCAACGTGTTCCTTATAAAGCTGAGCTGCAAGACAACTTTCTAAAGAACTTAATGGTTTAGCAGAAAACCCACGAGCACGTCTGCTTCTAAGAGAGCTTCCACTTTTAGCATACGACTGAAAAGAACCCATTCCTCCTCTGCAATTCGAAGGTAATCTATCACAGGATTCACCACCCCCCTCGCTACGTCCCTGAATCATTTTCCCTTTTTCTTGATTATTCATTTTATTTGAAATACCAGGCGCCAAACTTGATAGCGAAAGTATATTGAAACCATCATAATTCCCCAACATTTCATCATCAAATCCACTAGTAGATGCCATTTCTGAATCACACCCCCTTGTCATTTCTAAAACCTTCTCATCCAAACTACCCAATGCTTCATATCTACTTGCAGAAGCCTCTTCTTCAATTCGTTTACGTCCAAATCTTCGGAATGGACAAGTTTTATTACGGACCTGTTCCAGTACTGGGTGTGAACTAGATTTCCCAGCAATGCCATCTCCCAAACATTCCTCAGTCTCCTTTGATTATTTTTTTTGCCAATGCTTAGCTAATCCAGCACCAGCAGCTGCTGCAACAACCCACAAATCCATTTTTCACCTCTCAAAACACAATAAAATTTTCTAAAATCATTCACCTAATAAAAATGAAACAATGCCCTAACAGAAAAACCCTTGAACCAGCAAATAATAACATCGAAACAAAAATGCCCCACAAAACCTAATTGATGAATCTAATGAATCAAAACCCAGATTAGGAAAACCGACCAAAATAAGGAAAAATAATGACTTTTCATAAGATGGAACTTTGAAATTATGAATTTAAGAGAGATATGATGTTTTACTTACTCTTGTCCACAAAAATATTGAAGCAGTTAAATTAATTAGGCTTGTTGTCTGTAAGTTGTAAAGAGGAAAGAAGAGAAAGAAGAAAATGAGTCCCGCCCTTGAAAGCTGGTGATGGATTGGAATTGAAAGATTTGAAACCTCGGTTTAAGAACAACACCCATTTCATTTACTCCGTTATCTCTATAATCTCGAAAGACAACAAAATAAGGTTATTTCATTAAATTCTGCATTCAGACAAAAATTCAGAAATTAAATTTGCCAGGGACTAACCGTCCAGCCCCCCGTATAGTGTTCCACGTTTGGTTAGCTCCCCCGTTCTACCAAACTAGAGGCTCTGCCTCCCAATCCGTCCAAATCTCTGTGACGTTGCTTAGGCGGCAGCTTTCACTTCCAGTCATATCGTGCCATATATACCATCAGCCAAGCCAAGTCCGGTCAATCCACAGTTGGGCGTTTAGTGGCTGTTAGATAAACTCATTATCTTTAAAATTTTAATTTTTACGTTATTGTTATTGTTATCGTTATCGTGATTGTATATGTATAAAAAAATATATATATATACAAAATATGATTTACACATTTACATATTTATGAACTCATAGAACCATTTTTTTACATTGTGAATTGAGTACAAATCTTAAGAACAAATATAATTTTATAATTAATTTTAAACCATAAATCTTAAATATAAATTTTGGTCAACAATTGGTATTGTATATTTTTTAATACTATGCCAATTGTTAATGGTGTTTCTTATCATCAACATCAACAACGGTGAGCATTATAATTTTTAAATAAAGAGCGTCGGCTGTTAATATCATGTTATTGTCGGTATGGTCGAAAACTATCGACTTCAATGACGATAAAACTAACACAAAGCAAAAAAATGACTATGGCGACTATAATACTTACACATAGAAAATTCTCTATAAGAAAATGTTAAACAGTCGGCACGGTATGTATTAACTAAACCATGCCGACTGTAAAGAATCAATATGAATAGTTGACGAATGCTATGCCGCCGTACTTTGAGACATTAAATCTTCGTTCATAATCGATTAGTTCTAATCAATCTATAAGTTTTATCTCACTAATCAAATATAACTATCAATTAATAATATATTAACTTTATTAAATAAATTGATTAACCGTTATCAAATAAGGGAAATTTAGCCATTACATAAAATATTTGGATAAAGAGTTTTTAAAATTACTTTAAATGTCGATATATTTTTTTATTTGGATATTCCCCAATTTGTGAGGGTATCCCCAATTGAACGTTCTTTTTATGGTCAATTTTTGTTTTAAGATATAAAAGAGCCGTCATGATGAAAATTCAAAACGATGATGGATGTAAGGGAAAATTATACAAGTTCATTTTTGTTTAGTTGTCATGATGTTCTACAAAAATAATTTTCTTTCAGATTTTCATGAAAAATCGTCAAGGTACTTAATAAGATCATGATGACTTTTCATTAAGTCAACAATATTGTATATTTTCATAAAAAATCGTCATGGTTATAAAATTGGACTAGAACGACTTAAATGAGTCGTCATAGTTGATAAATTTATACCATGACAACCACAGTCATAATGATACATAAATTTAAATTGTGGCGTTTTTTCATTGTGAATTTATGTTTTAAAATTTGAAAGAAATATCATGGTTGAAATTTAGAACGATGACGACTATAATTGAAAACTATACAAACTAATTTTTATTTCAAAATTAGAAAGAATCTTACCGTTGAAATTTAAGACCAAAACTACTTTATTTTTTCTATTTTTTATCTTTTTTCACCCATAAATTAAAGGAGTCTTCGTGGTCGATAAGAATTTAACCATGACTACGAATTTTTATATAAATAAAAAAATAAAACACACAAAAATAATAAAATATTATATAAAATAATAAAATATTATTAAAAAAATAAATAAAATAAAATAATCAAAATAAATATGTAATATGATGGCATGTGTCATAATATTAAAATTTAGGATAATCTAATTTTTTACTATATTTAGGATAATATAATATTTTACTATATTTAGGTACCGGCTAAAACTCATAGCCCAGTTTAATCTGACAACTCTAATTAAATCAAATAATATTTATACAGAATACGCATAACTTGATCTATTTCTTTTTCTTTTTCTTTCATGAGATAGGACAGAGTTTTTGTCCTCAGTTACATCTGATAACAAATATATAAGTAAATAGTATAACTTTTTTAAATTAATATTTATTAAAATAATAAAAAAAATTATTTTTTACGGGCAAGTGCTAAGCTAATAATTTTTATAATATGATATTTTAATATATTTTAAAAAAAAAATTTAAAGATTTATAGGTCCTAAATATTATATAAATTAATAAAAAATGAAAAACAATAAAAGATAATTTTTATATATTTCATATTATCTCAAAATATGGCTCAATGGTGATTCACTTTTTCTTGAAGTTTAAAGTAAATCGTATTTTATCTATAATAGTTAATAGATTTATGATTGGAATATCCTTTCTCGAATGGGTACCAAAATTGTAAATTAATTTAACAAATTAACAATAATTGTACGAAATAATAATGTATTAAAATAAAGACTATTAATTTGGTAGTCGCGTACCTATTATATTTTATAAACTTTATTGTAGTTCGTTGAAATCAAATCACACGTCTTATATGCGGCAGCTAACAACATAATATAAACATACAAATGAAAAATCTGACATGCTCAATCATTGCTTTGTGCTTAATACATAATCAATTGTTAAGATATATTAATTTATATTATTTAAAAACAACTACTAAAATATTTATAGGGAGTGTGGATACTAAAAGTAAAAATTAATTCTAAAAATTTGAAGTAAAAATATTTTATTTCCTAAAAAGTTAACTTTTTAACATATTTCAGCACATGGATTAATTTTTTTATTAATTTGACTTTTTTTTGTATTTATATTTAGTGCTTTTAAAGGATGCGTAAAACTCGAGTAAAGAGGAGTGGAAGCTCTAAAATTGAATATAAGAAGAAAAATTACTATTTTTATATCATAGAAAAATTTATAAAACTCCTATCTAATCTAAATCTTTTTCTCTTTTATAAGAGAAGAACAAATAATTTATAAGAATATACTCAGCTTATTAACTGAGCTAAGAATTAGTTATAGAGTAAACCATTTCATCGCATCCAATTGTTTAGGCTTTGATCGTGCCGTGTCAAGTAATATTTTTATTCTCACCGTTTGCCTCTTTTCTCGATGGTTCTTTGAAAAATAATCTTAAAGAAAACATCATTTTTCTCTTTGTTTTGAGCCTTTTTTGTACTGTATTTTAGTGGTTGAGGTTGTAAAAAATTAAAAGAAAACAGTTATTATCTTGTGGCATATAAATGCATGAATTCGAGCATGAAAGCTCGTAAATATACGTGTATGTGAGCAATACTTAGCGAGTAAGAGAATGCAAATATAAATACACAAGCAAAAGTTAATGAAACAAGCAAGATCAGCGAAATAAGCATAAATTTAATGAATCGTTTAAGAGCATGTTTTGGCTACTTGCGGTTTCCAAAAAAAATCAAAGCTCAAGTATGACTTGTGGATGTTTTAACCTTTGTTCGATCCGCCCCTTTAGATCAAAGCCAGTGGGATTGGTAAATTTTCCAATTATACCTCCACAGCGGGATGGACAAACCTAAAAGATGGGTTGACAAACCCTCAAATTTGACGAGCGACTCAGTTTGAGTCGACAATGATCGAATCTCAACGACTCTCATCTTACAACTATTATTTCTCTTACTATAAATTCCAACAATATTCAACTCCAAAATCACACTTTTTCCACTCAAAAATTCTTTCTACTTTCACTTCAATCTTAATCTTTCAATCTCAAACTCTTGATCTCAACTTTTGTTCAAAAACATTCAGTCTAAAATGGCCATCTCTTCACAAACACAACAACAAAAATTAGGAAAGAGTTTAAAGCCTCGTGGTGTAAGGTTTATTGTGGAGGAAGACAAAGCTATCTGCAGAGGTTATCTAGCATTTACGATTAATCTTATCAATGGTGTTAATCAAGTCCATTCAACGCTTTAGGGGAATATTTTTAAACTATTTCATCCAAAAACTGGGAATCCTAATAAACGTGACGAATCCGGGTTGTCAAGTCGTTTTCATGCAATCAACAAAGACATGAACGTTTGGGTAGCTGTGATGATGCAAGTGAATCACCAAAGAGCAAGCGGTGATGGAGAAGCCGATATCATAAGTTGCATTTTAATTTGTTTAATTGATTTTTAAAACTTTAATCAAGTTATCATAATAATTAATTATAAATATTGAAACTGCTGATACGAAAAACTCGAGAGGCATTGCAAATCAAATAAGGTCGACTTTCAAACACGAATGATGTTTCCACATCCTCAAAGTCCTGAACCGATTTTACCCCAAACTATTGAAAGGATACCAAGTACCAAAGCAATCCCCTTAAAAGACGACAAACGTTTCTCAAGGGTCTCCGTCTACTTATCCTTCACCAAAAACAACCTCAACCCCACAACCCAATATAGGAGGATCCCATCATGGTAATACTAATCTTAATGTTAATGGAAATACATAAAGATATGATGTATCATGCAACAAAAAGATAAAAGGAACATGAAGTTGGCTCAAGAAGCTGAAGCTTCTTCAACTTCAGATATCAACTTTTAAGAATTTTTTGAAAAACAAGAAAATACTGATATTGTTAAATTAGTAGAGCATAAGAAAATGGTTTCAAAAATTAGAAAACGTCGCAATGAGCTTGAACAAAATCTTTTTAACGCGCATGTGAAAGGAATCTTGGGAATGGACAAGTCAAAGATGAATCGGACACAACTGCGACTCTGACAAGAAGAAATAAATCAAATTGAAGCACAAAAGACACAACAACGCCCAAACTCAATTGAAATTTATTCTAATCATGAGAAAAATGAAGATATCAATAATGTCATTGTTACACTGGTTTAGTTTGTTAGTGTTAAATTTTGGATGTAATAGTTTAGTTTAATTTCGATGTAATCCTTTTTTTGCATTCAATTTAATCCTTAATTTCAGTTTCAATTCCAGTGTTGTTTTTTTACCAACTTGACCTTAATTTTAATTTCAATATTTGTTAGAGTCAAATTACACAAACAAAATTAAAATAAAAGAAATAAAATAACTGAAATAAAATAACTGAAATAATAACTAAAAAGTTAACAAAATAAATAAATAAATAAATCCTGTGAGGATTTCTTCTTCCAAAATCAGCCCATAAGTGTGCAGTAAGATCCTCCCTTAGCCTGTTTTGAATTATCTCTTCTACCATTTTATACTCTATTGTGGGCACCATGAAGTGGTTGAACATTTTTCCTCAAATATTGGTGTGGATAACTTGTCCAAATTGGATCCCATCGGTGCTCCTATATTACCATGTTACGCAAAATGATGCAGGTGATCATAACCCTATTCATTTCTACGTGTTTAAGCGAACGATATGTCCACAAATTATATGTAACTTCAAAATCCCAAATGCTCATTCAACATCCTTCCTAACCGCTATTTGCTTCACGTTAAAATGTTGGTTTGCATGCTCGCCTTGGGGTTCCTTGAGTATAAGCTTGAACTAAAGTTGACCATTTTGGATAAATTCCATCTGCCAGAAAATACCCCATGTTTTAATTATTGTCGTTGACGGTAAAATTTGCAGTTGGAGCATTTTCGTAAACCAATTCTTCAAACAAAGGCGATTTATGCAAAATATTGATATCGTTATTTGAATTTGGGAGTCCAAAAAAAAGCATGTCATATCCAGAAATCATAAGAGGCCGTCGTTTCCAGTACAGTGGCCCTAATACTAACCTTGTCATACATAAGGACATCCATGCCCCACCCAATTTATGCAGTCAAGGCTACCTAGTATTCCGGTAAAGCCTCTCTTGTTGCTTTCAACTAGTAGTCGATCGACATCATCTTGCGCTGGTTGTCGTAAAAAACATGGACCAACATGGTTGACTACATCTTCACAGAACAATTTCATATTTTCGTATATTGTTGTTTTTCCATACGACAATACTCATCACAGGCATCCTTAGGCACACCATAACCTAGAATCCTTAGAGATGCAGTGACCTTTTATTCAGGACTATGTCCTTGTATGTTTAATGCGTCAAATTGATAGTTGAATTTATGGTTTATCCGACAAAGCTCTTCAATATCCCGCATGACCAAGTGTTGTGGCATGCGGAAGCGACGTTAAAAATCTTCATCAGAGTACACACTTATATTAGTAAAATAATCACGTATCATTTGTTGATGTCCTTCCTCTCGATATCTTCACGTCCATTTTTTTGTCAATACGACTCTTGGTTCTGGAGCTCGCAATATTTGCCATGAGTATAATTGTATCATATTGTTTGTCATCCTTCTCTCATCGTCTGAGTCTTCATCCATTTGATCAATCTGTTGCATAATTCCTCGAGCTTGTTGGAACCATATTTCCCCTAATTTTTTTTTTTATTTTCCAAATTAGGGTCCACATAGTGAATAAAACGACTGAAAACAAATAATGTGTTTAAGAAATTTGATTTTTTTGTGAAAATAGAGAATTTGGAAAAGTTGAGTGTGTTTGAAACTGGTGAATTACGAAGATTTATATAGGAAACGTAAATATAGTCGTCAAAGGTAAAAAAACAAATGTAGCCGTTGTCGTCCCAACTTGGATCGAGCGGACCAGATCAGGACGATCGGATCAATTTCAGTCGTTTTATCTATTTTTCACTGCATAAAAACCAGTTTACCTATCCATCTGGCTTGAAAAATTAGACAATTTTTCCGTACCCACTGGAATTGTTCTTATATCTACTTTACTTATTTTCCCTCGTTCTTTTGTTAAGTTTCGGGACATTTCCAAATTAATAGTTGTTTTTGCTATGTAATTCATTAGATGACATTCTTCAAAAGAATGTAAAAGTCCGACAGTTTTATATATAGTCCCCTTTTTGTTTTTCCCTAAGAACTAAGGTTTTCAAAAGCTAAAGCTACCTCACTCTCCATAAGTGGAATCTAAGAGCTTCAGCCGAGATTTTTGGTTTTCGAGTATGTGTTTGGGCATATTACCTTATTAACTTTTCGGTGCTTAAAAGTAAGCTGGTTACCCCCTATAGTCAGCGGACCTGTCTCTTATTTATCCCCAACTGGTTACCCCCTATAGTCAGGGGACCTGTCTCTTATGCATCCCCAAGATATGAGCTTATGTTAGTAAATAACCACTTACAATTAATAATTAGCTATTCTAATAAAACGTTATGGGGACGGCAAGCCTCATTATAACATCTCCAATAAAAGATGAAAATATTATTTTTTCAAGACACATAAGATTTTAAACCTTATTTAGCACAAATTCATCTCCAATATTTAGGTTCTACAAATTAGGAGGGACGAGATATTAAATATAAAGGTCTTAGAGAAAGTCTTAACTAGATATTCGGTTAGGCCTTTATAATTAAAATTAAATGGTTAAGATAAAATTAAACGATTAAGATTTTATCATATAAGATAATTTAAGATTTAAATCACATACTATTAGAGATAGTTTATTAGTTATGAAATCCTATATTTACTACATGTATAAAACCTACTAAATAAAAATCTTAACAGAACCACTATGTACGATTTTTTACATTTTTGGAGACGCTCTTAACAATTCATACCAAGGTCCATGTGGTGGCACAACATAACTGGATGCCTCATATGGTGCAAAAGGTGCTAATATAATACCCCACCAAGGATGTCCAAGGATGTTACCATGTGCAAGCTTGTGTCGTGATAAATTAACAAGGTATTCTGCCTTTACTTGTTCAAAACAAATAGTTGCCATAATATCTAATGGGAATTAGTATTTTCAACCCACACTTCTTAATTGTCCGTTTACATGACTTTGTCAACTTGGGTTAAAGAAGTCTTAACTTATGTAGGTCCAATCTTCATAATCGTCACTAATTAGTTTTTTAATAGTAAATGACTTGAATCATGATCAAACACTATGCTGAAATCGAATCAATATCAAACTTAAAAGTGTAATCAAGATCAAACGCACAAATATAATCAAGATCAAAGTATCAAGCAAAATGAAGAAAAGTTCCTTTTGATTTTACTTGAGAAAAGAGAAAATTTTGTTATGAATTTATAAATGATTATAAGTTTTATGATCATAAGATTATTGTATATGGAAGGATTATTATTTATACTTAAAAATATAAAAAAAAATTAGATGTTTTAAGAATTTTTTGGGGAAAAATAGATTAGGGTTCTTGAGTTTTGGAGAAGATGAAGTTCGTGTAATACAACCATTTTTACGTGCAATGCGACATTTACAATTGCCCAACATATGTCTCAGCAAATTTTAATTTATTTTTATTGATTTAAGATGCGTCATTCATACAATCATATATCCTGAACACTTAAACCAAATTTCACAAATGATATCATTTTCGAAACTAGATATTCTATAAAAAGAAATTAAGTTTTGACATAAATCTAATTCATATGAGAAAACGACTAAAAATAAGCTCGAAAGTTCATACAAATAAACAATATATTATTTTAGATTTTTGTATGAACTTTCAATCTCGTTTTTAGTCGTTTTCTCATAAATCAATTAGCTTTAGATCGAAACTTAATAGTTTAAAAGGATTTTCCACGGTTCCAAAATGATATCATTGAGTAATTTGCTTTAATAAGGATGGTATGATTGTTTGAATGACGCGTCTCAAATTTAAAATAAAATAATGAGCGTTTGTGAAGACATATGTAGGGTATATGTAAATGTTAACATTTCATATAGGGGTGGTTGTACATGTTGATATCACAAATAAACTTCAAAAACCTTTAATATAACAATCTTCTAATCATAAACATTATAATCATCTATAATTCCACAATAATTTTTTTTTTCTCAGGTAAAATCAAATTGAAATTTCTTCTTTTATGTTTGATCTTCTTTAGATTTTTGGGTTTGATCTTGATTTGATTTTTTAGTATTGGGTTTGATATAGATTCAAATCATTTTCGATTAATAGATTAATAAGTGGTAATCATGAGATTTGACTCATATAAATTAGGACTTGTTAGGTCAACAACATTGATAAAGTCAATGGGCTGCCGGTTCAGATTGTGTGGGATGGAAAAATATAATTTTCCTTTCTAATAGACGATTTAGTCATCACCCTTTGGGGTTGGGTATGACAAATTCATTAAAGTAATAAACTCAAATAATATTTGGTAAGATTTGTAGCAACTAGATTGCTGGCAACTTCACCATCAAATAAGAAAAAGTTGGGGTATAAAGTTCTTATATTGTTTTGTCATGTAAAGGATCGTATTTTCACCAAACTACTCAATTTTTTTTTGTATCAGGATACCAAGCTTGTACTTGGTGGTACAGGTACTTCAGGAACAACTTTAAGAAACCAGTGCATGTGAAGAGCAAAGTTGATCAACAGAATTTTTTCATACATGATTAAAGTATTCCAGCACATATCATTGACGTAGTGAGCCCCTGGACCTTAATCACCATACAAAATCTATGTTGTTAAAGAGGATGCTTGGTTAAACGTATAGGCTTTGATATATCAAGTCTGTTATCATATCTAGATGTTAAAATAATTTTATGTTTTATAACCTATTAAAATCTGCTTCAGTCTAGATTAAAATAGATAGTACAATCTTAGGAACTTCCGGATTACTCTTAAAGATCGAAGGTTGATGAAATGACGAAGTTATGAAGTTAATCTCAAAGATTGAAGTGTGATCCAGATATTTCTTTCTTCACACATGAACAAAGTTGTTTGTACCGAAGATATTTTACACATGGTACAAACAAAAGTATTCCACGTAATGCACATTATTAAAAGAACTAATGCAGAGAGGCCTGAACCTTGATTAACCTACAAGAACCATGTCTTACTATTGTGTCCAGTATATAATACTACCTCCGTTTCAGGAAAAGAGTTACTATCATTTTTTCAAATTGATCTATTTTTAGACTAAAATAAAAAAGTGATAGTAACATTTTTTTAGAAACGGAGGGAGTAACAATTTATCTTCCCGATTTCCTCAAACTAACTGGCTGAATTACACATCTATATTTTATACCTTCAAAAGTGGAATCATTTTGCAATTGACTTATTATTGTCACATGATTTCAAAGATTTGTTGCTCAAAAAGTAGTCAATTTTGTGCAGTCCAGGAAATGAAACCTCACTCAAGTGCTTATTTCTGCTTACCACAGTGTTAACTTCCTGGTAATCTATGTATTTTTTTAATTAGGTTTAGAACCAGAAACAAATGTGAGATACAAAATGATATCTATAATTCATTGTTACTCTACTATGTGAGAATAAATTTAACAATAAGATGCTTCTACTGTTTGAGCAAACTCATGAAGTCCAAAATTACTTCATTCATATATATCAAGAGGCCATTGACATGCTTGGGCAACTGTCAACGGTGCAAGCCAAGATGTCTCGGTAATCTCGGGATATAGTAAAAGAATCGTAGACATTTCCGTCGCTGCTCTTTTTGTACTCGAAAAGAAGGTTTGAATGGTCAAAAGCTGTTAGTTTCAAGAAGCCAAAATCATAATCTTGGAACAAACTCCACTTGGTCTTTAGGGTGGTGAATTTCGCAAGTCCAGCACCTCCACCACCAGCAACAACATGAATGGTTCCGTTCAAAGAACCCTGATAGTGCGACCTCTCATTATTGGTGCATATATTCTGCAAAAGAAGAACAAAGATCAGTTGTTTGTTTCTCAGGATACAATCTAGTGTTTGGCTAATAAGTGAATAACAGGACGATATTGGATCCACTTAAAATGCATGGTTGGTCGCAATCACTTTTATGTGGTATTTTTAAGTGGTTCTAGCGAAGTTTCATGCAGAAAATTTACCACCCTGCTACAAGTTACCAACTAATTGTAAACCATAAAATCGTTATTATTACCTCATACACAGGACATGTTCTTTCATAGTTGTGCACATGGCCATACACTGCTAGGTCGACTTTGTACTTCTGCCAGAGTTTTTGGAGACTCTCTCTTCCCATTGGTTCTTCAAATGATCCTTGCTCCGCATACCAGGAACCAGAAGAATAACCAAGAACTCGATGCGCTAGAAAGATCAACCATGGTTGTTTTTGTCTATCAGCAGATGTGAAGCATTGTTCAATAAATTTGTATTGCTCTGTACCCTCTCTCCAATCATGTTCTGTATCAGCTATACAGAACTTAAACATTCCATAATCTGTTGTATACCTATAAAGAATGGAAACGACAATTTCTAGCTGTGATTAAAATTGTGATCATGTCATACTCGAGGTTTTGAAGTGGTTTTTAGATGTTTTACCAGTATTTAGCTCTGTTATCAGCAGGAACGAAATACATGGTTTCAGCTGGCACACCACATTCGCCACCTGAATCTGTATTCCCATAGAAGGATCCTGTTCCGGGCCAATCTCTTTCGTGGTTTCCACTGTAACGAATATTCATCTAGTTTCTAAATAAAGTTAAGAATACGGAAATGCAACTCTCTCACATAACAAAAAATTATATGAAGAACGGGAAGACAAACCTTGCAACCATGTAAGGAACGGCCGAGGTAATAGGCTCCACCTGTGATGTAAACTGATCCCACTGTGAAAGGTAACCGTTTGCATAACATATATCTCCAATATGAAAAACTATATCTGTATTATTCAAATCTCGAATAATCTCTCTTGTGGTGTTAAGTGAACCAGGTTGATAATTGTTATATTCATTTGATCCATCAGCTTCAGCCTGGACAAAAATGTATACCATCAGAAACCTATGTTTCTTCGTCCTACCTTTGAATGGACTGACTGACTAGGATCTTAAACAACAAGCTTAAAAAGAGATCAAACCTTTCCCATATCACCAAAAATAACAACACGCTGTACTGAGTCCTGACCAGGATAAGGAGATGCCCTGAATTTATATTCCTGACTCCACACAAAAGTACCATTGAACAATTTATGCCCCAGCTTGTATGAATACCTGCATCCAACAAAACCAAAATTACACGCTAACAATACAAATTACCTCCTAGTTACTGAAATAGTGATTCTCATATCAGTGGTAATCTAATTACCTATGAACAAAATAGGTATGGAAACCTTAAGAGACGTAACATGCCACCACCTATTTATTTGTTTGGTAGTTTGGTGCATCATTTTACCATCAACATACTTCGTAAACTTAAGAATATTATTTCTTCACTAACCTTAGTTTCTATTGAGGTTATCACAGATAAGATGTAGGTACCACAATACAATTTCCCTTCTAGGCTCTTGCTAACGGCAACTAATAGTGCATTATTTTTTTTGGCTTCTCTTAAAGAAATGGCTGACAATGAACTAGTAAAAACAAAGTAAGTGTCCACCGTACACTGAGTTGGGCCACAGTTCTTTTAGAAAACTTGTGTGTATGAACCCAGGATCCCGCCACCCGACAGTTCTTGCTGGTGCGCCTGCATATGAAGGAGTATCTTTTTTACAAGGTTCAACATTACAAGTTTTGCAGGACTGTCAAATTGACAAAAAAAAAAAATCACCGCAGTACAAGATTACACACCACACATGCTTTCACGACTGAATGTCAATGTTCCAGCTGGAGTACGCGTCTTGTCTCCTCCTTGTTGACCCCATTCAACAAATGGTTCTGCTTCGTTAATCCCATATCCACTTGTCCAAGTTACAGTCATCTGAATACCAGGTAAAGGAACAAATTTTAAATTCTTTAGAGTAATCAGCGTTTGGACTTTGGATAATATTTCTAATGTATTTCAGTCCTTTCAGACAATTCAGTGCACAAGAATGACAAAAACCACAGTTACTACTAGCATCCAGTGAACTTACTTCATTCCATGCTTTACCTTGGGCCAAACGTGGGTAAACAGGTGCATTTGTATTCTTAAAAGTTACTGCGTTTGAGACTGCGATCAACTTTGGCTGTTATCTCCAGAACAAATTGGGAACAAGTTTAGAGTCATATTAACAGAGATACATTGTAGATCTACTATTGTTTGTAATTGAAGAACGCTGGTGAGGACATGAAAGTACAGGTACATACGTGAACAATATAAACATTAGGAAAGGAGCCAATGACCCAAAATCTGGAGATTCGGTAAACTATTTTATGTTGGCAACGGACTTACATTAGTGAGACCACCTGAAAAAAGTGCAAATGAAAAGTCTCCCCTCTGGTTGATCAATTGTAGTTTCAATTTCCCAGACCCACTTCTCTTGTAGTCTGGACTGGAGTAATTCGCAAATTGGTACTGCGTGAAAGAGTATAACATGTCATGATGTCAACCATTCACATTCTGAACTGCCTCTTCCACTTCAAGGAAAAGTAACATTACATGGCTTCATTTCTTATTAAGTTGTGAAAGATTCAAGTAACAAGTAAGGAAGTTTATAATCCTCAAACCTTAATAGGTGATGTGCACAATAACGGAGGATTCACTCTAGCATTTTCAGGTGAACAAGTGGCAGCACTGAAAATGTTGCAACAAGAAAGTAATAAACCAAGCAAAATAGCAAAATCAAGTTAATTCTCAAAGAAAATCGCAAACACTGAAATTTTCACTCTTAGATTCGGCTTCTTGGAAACCATCAATCCTCTCGAACTGAATATTATATTACCTGAAATTAGCTGGAGAAAAGACTCCAATCCAATCATCATTTGAAGGGTTTGGTGAGCTAAAGTTAACAGTCACCCATTCAGTACTCTCTCCCTGTGGCAATCAAGGAAGTACAAATGAATAGGCGATACCTATGTGGTCTGGGGGCGAGACGTAAGGTGAGGCATTAAAGTAGGAATTAAGAAAAATGATACAAATACAAAAGAGAAACAATATGAATGAGAGGGTGTTTACCCTTGATCCAAGAATAGAAGGAGAAGCTTTAACATAAGCTGAACTGTGAAGAGAAACTACTGCCTTATGAATAGCAATTTTCGAAAGAGGCTGATCTCCAAGTGTTCTTTTCTCTGCTTCTCCAAAGCTTATACGACCCAGAATAACCATCAATAAAACAATGAATCCGTGGAACTTCATCATTATCAAAATCTGCAATGAATCAAAAAAGAATAGTAACTAATACAATCATTCCAAACATCGTCCGGAACAGGAATTAATCTAAGAAATAACAGGGTAATTCATTTATGGTGAGAAACTTACTTGTACCAATATCAATTATTGAACTTCACCAACCAACCAGTCAACTTGAAAGTCAAGTGTTTTCTTGTTTTGTTCTTTTCTTGGGTACTATCGAGCAACAGAGAGAAAAACAAACTCAATAGATAAATTTATTGAACAGAGAAGAAGAAGAAGAAGAAGAAGAAGAAGAAGACTAAATTAGAATCTTCCCTGGAATATAGGATTGGATACTCATGGGCCAATAATTAATTATTGAGAATAAATCTAACAAAAGGCTGTTTTTCATATTTCTTTATTTGCTGATATCATTATTACATATTCCTACACTGTCCAAAATCACTTTCATCAATTACATATATCAAGCAGCCATGGTAGTGGCTGGGCAACTGTCAAATGTGCAAGACAGGATGTCTCGATAATCTCGGGATATAGTGAAAGAATCATAAGCATTTCCGTCACTGCTCTTTTTGTACTCTAAAAGAAGGTTTGAATGGTTGAATGCGGTTAGTTTTATGAAGCCATAATCATAGTCTTTGAACACACTCCACTTAGTTTTTAAGGTGGTGAATTTTGCGAGTCCAGCACCTCCACCACCAGCAACAACATGAATGGTTCCATTTAAAGGACCTTGATAGTGCGACTTCTCATCAGTAGTGCAAATATTCTGCAAAAAGAAAAAGAAGCTCAGTAGTCGGTTTCAATATACAACTTTCAATCCATATTCACAAAGGGTGATGTTGGAACTGTTATAATGCACGGTCTGGTCAAGACCAGTCGTATGTGGTTCTTTTGGTGGATTCAGAAAAATTACGCAAACAAAATCCACCGTCTTATTGGTTTGTACAGTTGTACCCGAAGAGTTGATGGTCATCAAAACAATCCTCAGTCTGCTGGACATTATTACCTCATAGATTGGACAAGTTCTTTCATAGTTGTGGACATTGCCATACACGGCTACGTCGACTTTGTACTTCTGCCAGAGTTTTGGAGACTCTCTCTTCCCATCGGCTCTTCAAAGGATCCTTGCTCAGCATACCAGGCAGCAGAAGAATATCCAAGGACTCCATGCGCGAGGAAGATCAACCATGGTTGTTTTTGTCTATCAGCAGATGCAAAACATTCTTCGATGAACTTATATTGCTCTGTACCCTCTCTCCAATCATGTTCTGTATCAGCTACACAGAACTTAACATCCCATAATCGGTTGAGTACCTAGAGAAAAAAATGACAAGTAAACATGATAGGTTATAGTGGAAGTTATATTGCTCAGCATGGCATACATCGAGCTTGTGAAGTTATCATAAAATGTTTTACCAGAACTTAGCCCTGTTCTTAGCAGGAACATAGAACATGGTTTCAGCGGGCACACCACATTCACCACCTGAATCCATAGTTCCATAGAAGGATCCTGTTCCAGGCCAATCTCTTTCGTGGTTTCCGCTGCACAGAAAACATCATTAATTATACTTGAGTCATTCAAGAATATTCAAATGAAGCTATCTAAGAGGTGGTAGATATAAAGGGAGTCAAGGGATGACAAACCTTGCAATCATGTAAGGGACAATCGAGGTAATAGACTGAACCTGTGAAGTAAACTGATCCCACTGTGAGAGGTAACCAGTTGCATAGCATATATCTCCTATATGAAACACTATATCAGTATTCTTCAGGTCCCTAACAATCTCCCTGGTGGTGTTAAGTGAACCAGGTTGATAGTTGTTATATTCATTTGATCCATCAGCTTCAGCCTGAACAAATAAATATACACGATCGGAACCATGTTTCTTCATACGAACAACGAATAGACTGATTAATAAGGGTTTTATGTACGTATAAACCGAGCCATCTTGGATAGTACCCATTAGATCGCTAAACTACAATAAGGCAACAAAATATGATCTCAAGTAGTAAAGTTGTGAGAGGGAGATCAAACCTTCCCCATATAGCCAAGAATAACAACACGTTGTACTGAGTCTTGACCAGGATAAGGAGATGCTCTGAACTGATATACTTGACTCCAAATGAAAGTACCGTTGAACAATCTATGTCCCAGTTTGTACAGATATCTGCATTAAAAAACCCTAAGAAATTATGCACTTACACATTACAAATTACCTTCTTACTTTACTCAAAGAACAAAGCACAATGGCACCTTAAAGTTTAGAGTGGATAGAGAGAGATACATGTTATTCGATTTGAATCTCAATGTCATTAAACATTCCACCACCTATCAGTTGATGCATTTTAACATGAAAACACTTCATAAACTTTGGGATGAAGTTTTAAGCAAAAGTTTATTGATACAGTAAATAGCATCCTAGACTTGGATGCCACAATGCCACTCCCCTTCTATGCTCTTGCTGCTGACAACTGCTTTTGTTTTGTTTTTAGAAAGGAAAATTTGGAAGTAGACAAGTTTAGACCTTAGGCTGTGGGTATACCACCATACCAGCATCTACTACTATTGGCATCTGCTAATGATTCATAAAGACCATATTTCAACTCTCCTTTATAGAAGAAGCTGACAACTCTACAAAACAAGCAATCTAACATACACTGAGTTGGGCCACAATTCCTTTAGAAAACTTGTGTGTATGAATCCAGGATCACGCCACCCGACAGTCCTTGCTGGTGCACCTGCATATGAAGATGAAAGAAATGATCGATCTGATTCCAGGGTTCTACTGTGCAAGTTTTGAGTGACCCGAACCAAAAGAAAAAAAAGTGAAGGTTGAGAGTAACGCACCACACATCATTTTACGGCTGAATGTCAATGTGCCAGCTGGAGCATGCATCAATTCTCCTCCTGGTCGACCCCATTCAACGAAGGGTTTTGCTTCGTCAATTCCATATCCACTAGTCCAAGTTACAGTCATCTGAAGTATAACGAGGGTATTTTATTGAAAATTCTGTAAGGAGATCGGGATGCGGACTTTGGATAGCATTTAAATGTGTGTCAGATGATTAGTTGCAGAAAACTGATTGAAATTTGCAAACCATATTTACTGTATGAGTAGAGTAAACCTACTTCATTCCATGCTTTTCCTTGGGCTAACCGAGGGTAAACAGGTGCATTTGGATTCTGAAACTGTACTGTGTTCGAAACTGCTATTAGCTTTGGCTGTTATCATGGACAAATCGGGAATCAGCTAACTGTCTAACCATCCGTAAGCATCAGAGGAATATTAGAGATCAACAACTATTTGCACTCAAGAATCAATGTCAAGGACAAGAAAGAAAGGGAATATAGGAATGTAGAGCAAACGGAGAGCGAACTACAGGACAGGGGAGTGATTGTGAGTTAGCATTGGACTTACATTCGCGATGCCACCTGAAAATAGTGCAAAAGAAAAGTCTCCCCTCTGATTGATCAACCGTAGTTTCAATTTTCCAGACCCATTTTTCTTGTAGTCTGGACTAGAGTAATTCGCAAATTGGTACTGCAAGAAGAATAACATCATGTCAACCATTTACATCTAAAACTTCCTCTTATACTTCAAGGTACAGCAATATTTCATGGTTTCATGTCGGAAGAGCTTATGAGGAGGGAAGATTCAGGAGAAAGAGAAAAGGAAGGAAACAAAAAATAGTACACAATGTACAAACCTTAATAGGTGAGGTGCATAGTAGCGGAGGATTGACCATCTTATTTTGTCCTATGTATTACTCCCTCGGTCCCAGTTTACCTGGAGGTTTATGTGTTTTCACACGATATAAGAAAAATGAGAGAGACTAAATCTTTCTCAAATATACCCTTTAATATTAATTCTTAAATTTTTTAAATCTTTTAGTTTTTTGTTCTTTGTTTCTATTGTCTGATTCCAATGCAGGGACAAATAAGGAAAAACTTGGTAAAAATATGAAAACCTTCATCTAATTTGGGACTTGAATAAAACCCTTCCCTTCATCTAAAATGGGATGGAGGGATTATGACTTAAATGAACTATATATATGACATGTACAATATAATCAGCAAATAACATATATACTGGTGTGGTATACAAGACTTTATAAGATAAAATTGCGATAGAGAATGGTGATTTAGTGATAATGTGGCAAAACATTACACATGTCATATAGTTCGGTGATTCGTAAATACACATATAATTAGTTTAGGCCGGAAATTTATAAAATAAACTCAGAATCCAAACATACGGATGATACAGACGGATCATGAATTATACAAGTATAATTCATGAATTTACTAACTATGGGTTATCTAATTTGCTCACAAATACACATGTTGTACCCTATTTGTAATGCTTTCGTGTAAAAGCCACCTAAGTTGGGTTTTAGAGAACCCAATTGTGAGTTGAGTATATCTGATAGCTTAAAAGCTACGTTGTATACGAGATATAGTTACAACACGATATAGTTACGTGGACATGTTAAATCTAAAAAAAACAGGTTACGATAAGACGTTATATATATATGTTATGCACGTCATTAAAATGAAATTTTATAACAATTTATTAAACAAAATGATTGTTTATATTTTTAAATTTTTGATTATTAATTAATTAAAATTAATAATATAAGATCGACTCTTTCACAAATAATTCTTAAAATTAAATAAAGGAGAATAAATTAACATATATTTAGTTTATTTTGATTTTCTAAACTAATATAAATCATTTATAACGTGTCAGAAAGTGTCCAATAAATATCTAAATGTCCAACGTCGAAGTTTGCGAGATATATTTTATGGTGTGTCCATGGCGTGTCGTATAATTGTCAGACGTGTGTTTGTCCAATTACGTGTACGACAGGGTTACAACCTCTTTCTTGGCTTTTCCGTGTAACTTAGCTTACAAATAAATTAGCGAATAAAATTAAGTTGGTCGGTTATTTAGAAATCCCGTAAGTCCGTGATTAGACTCAAAAGTTGAAAGTTAAAAACTAAGGTCCACAATCTTACGGCTTTCGTGCCAAAGTAATGACACATGCCCAGAAAGGATTCACGTAATTTCTCTCGGGGTGGTTGGTATAAAGAACTCATATGCTGGTACATAGAGAACTTATACGTTGGTATGGAGCACTCATATACTACTACTTTTTTATTTAAAATTTAAATGTATTAAGGCATTAAAGAAAATACAGAAGGCGATCAAAATTGTTGGTTTCCTTTATTTCAGCCAAAGAAACTAAAATATTGATATTTCCCAACATATTTTTTTTCTCTTATAATAAAACCGAGGTTACATTGGAATTTAAGTATTAAAAATCTAAAAGAAAAAGAGATTATAAAAAAAAACATGGTATAATTGATGCAGATGAACAGGCTATAGCCTATTTGGAGGCTAAAGACCCGAGTGTCATAATTTAGTTCAAGAGGGTCCATTTTGATTGGAAACGGGCTAACGATCAAGACATAAAATGTCCTCGTCTCATGGTCTTCAAATTTTAGCCAAATTCCATCGTTTAGGGCTTCAAACAGGCGTTTTTGCTATTTTACGAAAGTTTTGTTTTGTTAATAAATTCTTCGTTAGGACTCCGTTTGGGTCGCCGTTTGCGGCAAATAGTTTTATTTTATGATTATTTTCATTATATTAGGTCGACCAAAGTTTTTCAAAAATAGCAAATTACAGTTTGAGTTGGTTTAAGTTTTTTTTTCATCCTTTCGTGACTAGCAAGTTAGGGTTTTTCCCCAAGTCTATAAAAGAGTCCTTCATATATTGTTTTAAGCAGTTGAATTTGATTAATAAGAATTAATTTCTTAAACTTGTTCAAGTTTAATCGATTATTATTTAAAGTCGGGAAACCGAAGTCTAAGTAATTATCATTGTTCATAGTCGATATTCCTAGGAATATTTGAAGTCTGAACAAAACCTATCTTTTCTTTCTTTTCTTTATTATCCGCTGCATCAGTTGGTATCAGAGCAAAGTCGATTATAGGGTTGATAAGATGCCATCAAGAGTAACAATCAGTCAGGGTCGAGGTCGAAGTCGAGGAGGAGGTCCAGAAGGTTTCATTACACGTAGATCTAGAGAAGAATTCATTGAAGATGTTCAAGGTTTGCTGGGTCGGTTTAACCTTCGGAAGGAAGAAGAAGATGATAATGCTAACCCTTTTGCTAGAGGGCATCGCGAAGGTAGAATAAATCAACGAGAGGATTCTGATCGCTGGAAGGCAGGAATAAAAGTAGAGATACCAGAATTTTATAGTGGTTTGGAACCGGAAGAGTTTCTCTCCTGGGTGAATACGGTTGAGGAAGTATTGGAATTCAAAGAAGTACCAGATAACAAACGAGTTTCGTAGGTAGCGACTATGTTTCGTGGGAGGTCTAATTCATGGTGGCAACAACACAAGCTTCTACGCAGTCGTAAAGGAAAACACAAGTTAGTATCATAGGAGAAGTTGAAGAAACACATGAGAACAGAGTTTTTACCACAAAACTATATTGGATTGATATACCAGCAGTTGCAAAAACTACGGAAGGGGGCACGTTCTATAGACGATTACACCAAGGAGTTTTACTGACTCCTTTCTCTTAACGACTTGTCAGAGTCAGATGAGCAAAAAGTCGCTCGCTATGTAGGTGGTCTCCCTCAACAATATCAGGATACACTCAACATGTTTGATTGCTGCTCTATTTCGGATGCACATCATAGAGCAAGGCATATAGAGAAACAACTAGGGCGTAGAAGCTTAAATTGGGTTATCAATGTGGCATCATCTCCAGCAAGTAACCGTAGTACTTCAACACATAGTACTGCTAGTAAACTTAATTTTTCGTCAACACCAAATAAAACCCCAGTTACCACTTTTGGAGGTAGGTGTAATAAGTATGGAGAATCTGGGCACAAAGCCAGTGACTGTCAAAAAGCAGAACGAGCGAACAAGGTATTTTTCACTGAAAACGATCGTGAAGAAGATGGCTGGGTAACTGATTATGAAGAGGATCATCAGGATGATTCTGAACCTGTCGATGAAGTAGTTGCTGGAGATAAAGGAGTGAACTTTGTAGTAAGAAGAAGTTGTCTCACTCCACGTAAAGATGAGGGCGATAGCTGGTTGCGTAACAATATATTCCAGTCGACATGTATGATCGAAGGAAAGGTTTTTCGTCTAGTTATTGATCCTGGAAGTTGCGAGAATATTGTTGATGAAGATGTCATGAAACGATTCAAGATGGAAACCAAGGCACATCCACATTCATACAAGATTTATTGGCTTAAGAAAGGGAATGAGGTAAAAGTAAACAAACGTTGCTTGATTTCTTTTTCAATTAGTAACAAATATAAATATAAAATATGGTGTGACGTTACTAGTATGGATGCTTGTCACTTGTTGTTGGGTCGTCCATGGGAGTTTGACAAGAAAAGTAGTCATGACGGGTTTAAGAATACCTACAGTTTTTTATGGAACGGCGTACGTATAGTACTTGTACCCAGTAAAGAGATTGCACCTACACCATATACTGGAGAAACTACCAATCTCTTATCGTTTAAGCAGTTTGAAGATAAGGTAGAAGATGCAGGTGAATTATATGTGTTGATTGGAAAAGAAGAACAACAGGATGAAAGTAATATTCTTATTGCAGCTCAACCTTTAATTAAGGAACTTATGGATGTTTTTCCTAACGAGTTGCCGGACGAGCTACCACTTCTCCGGGATATACAACATCGTATTGATCTCGTTCCTGGATCAAGCTTGCCAAATAAAGCGCATTAAAGAATGAGGCCTAAGGGGCATGAAGAACTTCGTCGTCAAGTGGAAGATTTGCTACAGAAAGGATTGATCCGACAGAGTCTAAGTCCTTGTGCAGTACCAGCCTTGCTGATTCTAAAGAAAGATGGAACATGGAAAATGTGTGTTGACAGTCGAGCCATCAACAAAATCACAGTAAAATACCTTTTTCCAATTCCCATATTGGATGACTTGTTAGATCAGTTGTGTGGAGAAAAGGTGTTTAGAAAACTCGACTTGAAGAGTGAGTACCATTATATCAGAATTCGTGAAGGTGATGAGTGGAAGACTGCTTTCAAAACTCAAGAAGGATATGAGTGGCTGGTTATGCCTTTCGGGTTGACCAACGCGCCAAGTACATTCATGGGTATCATGAATCAAGTACTCAGACCCTTTATCGGTACTTTTGTGGTTGTTTATTTCGATGATATTCTTCTTTATGGTGCTAACATGGACTTGCATGTTCAACATCTTCGAGAAGTGCTTTCAGTTCTACGCAGGTACGGCCATCAAAAAGTGTTCATTCATGACAGATCGAGTTCTATTTCTCGGTTATTCATCTCCAAGGATGGAATCAAGGTAGATGAGTCCAAGGTTGAAGCTGTGAGAAATTGGACTACACCTACTACATTACACGAGGTAAGGAGTTTCCATGGTTTCGCCTCTTTTTACCGGTGCTTTATTCCCCACTTCAGCACCATTACGGCACCCATTACTGAATGCATGAAAGGAAGAAAGTTTCCATGGTCTGAGGAAGCTGACGAAGCCTTTGAAGATGTCAAGACAAAGCTGATAACTGCGCTACTATTGGTGTTACCTAATTTTAACAAGCCGTTTGAACTACACTGTGATGCATCGAAGGTGGGAATTGGAGCTATTTTGAGTCAGGAAGGACGACCTGTAGCGTATTTCAGTGAGAAGTTGAATGGTGCTAAGCTCAACTATAGTACTTATGATGTGGAGTTCTATGCTATAGTTCAAGCCTTGAATCATTGGCGTCACTATCTAATTCATAACGAGTTCATTATGTTTCCTGATCATGATTCTTTGAAGCACATCAACAGTCAAAAGAAGCTTTCTTCTAGACATGGTAAGTGGGATGGTAATTTACAAGAGCTCTCTTTTGTACTAAAACACAAAGTTGGGTCGAAGAATCAAGTTGACGATGCCTTAAGCTGAAGGAGTATAACAGTCAACACCATGCGAACTGAGGTAATATAATTTGATTCATATCTTACCATATTCTAACCGATCTGAAATTTGCGGAGATTGTGGATGATATCAGTTCAGGCGAACGAAGTGATTACCTTATGCATGAAGGATTTCTCTTCAAAGGTAACCAATTGTGTATTCCTGATTCTAGTCTCCGATTGAAGATTATTAAGGAGTTACATGACGAGGGGCACATGGGAAGGTACAGGACTTTCCAACTTGTTTTGAAGTTATATTACTGGCCAACAATGAGGCGTGAAGTTTCTAAATTCATGGATAGATGTTGAATCTGTCAAGTTTCAAAAGGAAAAGCAACTAATGCAGGGTTGTACATGCCATTGAAAGTTCCAAGTCAACCCTGGACAGATTTGAGCATGGATTTTGTATTGGGATTACCTCGAACTCAGAGGGGACATGATTCAGTATTTGTAGTTGTTGACCGTTTTTCAAAAATGTCCCATTTTATTTCTTGCAAGAAGACTACTAATTCACTGAAGGTAGATGAATTGTTCTTTCGTGAAGTGTATCGTCTACATGGATTTCCATGTTCAATTGTTAGTGACCGAGACACAAGATTCCTTAGTTATTTCTAGAAAACCTTGTAGAAATTAGATAGTACAAGGCTTAACTTCAGTAGTGCGTATCATCCTCAAAGTGATGGCCAAACATAAGTCGTGAATCGTTCACTGGGTGATATACTACGGTGTATGGTTGGAGACAATCTGAAGAGTTGGGATCAGAAACTTTGCCAAGCTGAATTTGCATTTAATCGTTCAGTAAATCGTAGTCTGGGTATGAGTCTGTTCGAGGTTGTTTATGGCTACAATCCACGAGCACCAGTAGATTTATCACTTGTTCCTGATCTGAAGAGAATTGAAGTTCGTGTCAAAGAACGTATCCAACAGTTGTAATAGGTTCACAAGTTGGCTGAAGAACAATTGCTTCGAGCTAATGAGAGGTATAAGGAAGCGGCAGATAAGAAACGCAGATTTGTGGATTTTGCAGTAGGAGATTTTGTGTGGTAAATATTGACAAATGATCACTTTCCAGTTGGCGAGTATAACAAACTGAAGGCGCGTAAAATTGGTCCCTTGGAAATTTTCACGAAGATTAATCCTAATGCCTACAAGTTAAAGCTTCCAAGTCACATCCGGACTTCTGATGTTTTTAATTTCAAACACTTAGTGTCGAATAATGGTGATAATTCTGATGATGACCAAGAAAATTCGAGGGTGAATTTCTCTCAACCCCGGGAGAATGATGCAGATGAGCAGGTTATAGCCTATTTGGAGGCTAAAGACCCGGGTGTCGTAATTTAGCTCAAGAGGGGTCCATTTTGATTGGAAATGGGACAACGATCAAGACATAAAATGACCTTGTCTCATGGTCATATTTTAGCCAAATTCCATCGTTTAGGGCTTCAAACAGACGTTTTTGCTATTTTATGAAGTTTTATTTTGTTAATAACTTATACGTTGGGACTTCGTTTGGGTTGCCATTTTCGGCAAATAGTTTTATTTTATGATTATTTTCATTATATTAGGTCGACCAAAATTTTCCAAAAATAGCAAATTAGGGTTTGAGTTAGTTTAGGTTTTTTTTTCTTCCTTTCTTGACTAGCAAGTTAGGGTTTTTCTCCAAGTCTATAAATGAGTCCTTCATATATTGTTTTAAGCAGTTGAATTTGATTAATAAGAATTAATTTTTTAAACTTGTTCAAGTTTAATCGATTATTATTTAAAGTCGGGAAACCGAAGTCTAAGTAATTATCGTTGTTCATAGTCGATATTCCTAGGAATATTTGAAGTCTAAACAAAACCTATCTTTTCTTTATTATCCGCTGCATCAATAGTACACCATTGTTGTTTGTGGAAACCATGCTTCCTTGCTTACTTTGCTAGAGCATCTGCCACCTTGTTACTACTTCTATGGTTAAACAAAAAACCCAAAAAAAACACTACATGTCTTCATTATCTTTTGAGCCTCAGAGACGATGACTTGTTTTCTCCAATAAATTGTGTTTGATTTTCCTTGCACAAAATCAATTACTCTCTCGAAGTCTCCTTCTATAAAGAAAAATATGAATCAGCTTCATGTTTTGTTCCCACTTAGTTGTCTCCAACAGAGTCAGAGCTTCTTCCTCTTCAGGGATGACAGCATTGATGGTTCCATATCGATCTTGGACAGCTGAACATGTATCAGAACTGAGTATTAGTCCATATCCTGCAAGAGAAATATCATCAATTCAAGAAGCGTCAAAATTGATCTTAGATTGGTTTAGAACTGGAGCTTTCCATCTTTTAGAGATATTTGGATTATTTGTAGTTATTGAGGCAGAGTTTGCTCTTAAGCTAGTGTTCCGACAATCTCTATATGATAAGATACTATTCATCTCCGGTATAGGGGGAGTCCAGAAATTTAAATGTCTCTGCACTACGAATGAAGTTTGTAAACTTGTTTTTGAGTTTTCTTGTAAAAATTTCATGCTTCGTTCTTTCCAAATTAGCCAATACTTTGTAGCCACAATTTAAGTTATCTTATTTTCAGTTTTCCCTGCAATCTAGTTTGAGTAGAGCTCCATAAAAGAAAAATCTAATTTAACATTGAAATTCATACCTTCCAATGGAGGTAGCATTTGTATAGATTTTGTAGAGGAGCATTCAAAGATCATATGTTTTAGAGATTCAGATGGGTCCACAATCCATGGTTTTCCTAACCGGTAGAGGATTATGAATGCATTTTTAAAGGAAAATCTTGGTTTTCTGAGATACATTCATCCTCCAAAATTATTTCCAGAAAGTAGCGGTTGTAGCATAGTTATTTAGTGATTCTATATATTGAAGTTTGTTATACATGGATTTTACAGTGAAAACTCCATTGTTTGTTAAAAATAATTTTAATGTATATTTTTCCAGTGTCATTTGTGTATGTAAAAATTTTAATTTTAAAATTCTATTTGAAATGCTATCAGGAAAGTTATTTCTAACTTTTTTAGGTTCCATTTCTTTGTTGTTACGTCAAGTAACTCAGATACAAGTGTTAATGAGTTTAGTTTCGCGTCACAGATGGATAATAGGTTGGTTTTTCCATACCTAGTATCCAATTATCTATCGAGATATTTATCACTTATATATTATGGAGACACCCTGCATTATTTATACTATTCCAAATCCAAGTTTCGTTATAATGTTCTTTTGTGTTGACCAACTGTATTTCTAAAGTATTTATCTTTTAAGATAGAAGACCACAAAGTATTTAGCTGAGTTATCAATATCCAAGCAAGTTTAATAATCATGCTTTACTCATTTTGTTTGCTTCTTTAAAACCTAAACTCCGATTGTTATTGGCTTACATAAGAATTCCCGGAAGTTCATGTCAACTTCTTTATTATTACTATCTTTTTCCCACCATAAATCTCTCTGGATTGCATTGATTATACGGGTTATCTTTTTTGGCAAAAGAAAACAACCCATCTGATAGATTGGAAGACTATAGGATTTGATTTATTTAGAACTAGCTTATTGGCTTGAGCAAGTGTTTTGCCTTACCATCCTTGGATTTTTTTTCCATATTCTGTATTATAGTATCAAAGGTCTTTAGTATAGGTCTATATATAAAGAGAGGTACCCCTAAATAATAATCTATGAAGTTTATTTTCTTGATTTTTAAAAGTCTTATCATCAATCTCTGAAGTATGTAATGTATTTTGTTAATGAAAAAGCAGAGCTAAATTGATCGATGATGTTAATTATGTTTTTACAACTTATTAGACGGACTGACTTTGTAAAAAGTAAGCAGTCATTTAGTGAAGAAAAGATGAGATACAAGTTGACTATGTCTAGCTATTTTTATTCCTTTAATTTGTTTCGATTTTTCTTTTGCTAAAAGAAAAAGGGAGAAGACCTCCTTATAGATCAGGAAGAGGTAAGGAGATTGAGGATCTCCTTATCTCAACCCTCTTGATGGTGTAAAGAACTTCCCTAGAGTTCCATTAAGAAGTACTGCTATGGAAGCAGTTGATACGCATTGGAAGGTTATGATACACCAGTCTTCACGAAAACCAAAAGCTAATAGAGTTTGAATTAAAAAAATCCCAGTTTACCTTGTCAGAAGCTTTGACATGTCAATTTTTACTCTTATTCCCCTATTCTTTATTTTTCATCTTTTTATAAAGAGTGGATAAGTTAATGAGCTACCGCTATATTATCTGCAATTTTTTTTGAAGATAGAAAAGAAGATTGGTATAGTGATATCATTCTTTCAAGATATATTTTTAACTTATTTTCCAAGAGATTAAAGAATATCTTATAAGGTGTGTTACTCAAGCCAATTGGCTTAAAATCATTTGGAGTTTTAGGATGTTTAATTTTGGGAATGAAAAAGAGAAATTTTTTGTTTATTTTTGGATTTATGGTTTTAGTTTTGAAATACTTCTTGAATTAGAGTGGCTATTTGATGACCTATCAATTCCCAATTATATTTAGAAAATCTGAATGGAAATCTATCTATTCATAGTGATTTGTTTGGTTTCATGGTTCTTATTACATTCCATTACTCAGTTGCATCAGGAATTGCAAACAAGGTTTAATTTCCTCGTCGGAGATTAGTTTTGGAATCAGGTTCAGAATATCCTGATCCTTTTTTGTAGGAGTAGAAGTAAAAAGTGTAGCAAAATAATTTCTTAAATCGTCAGCAATCTGAGGCTTTTATGTTACAACCTCTCAATTCTGATTTATTAAGCAATCAATTTTATTTATTTTTTCTTCTTTTTAGTGTTTTGATGTGAAAATATTTAGTATTTCTTTCTCCTAGTTTAATTATATTAACTTTAGAGAGTTTATTGGCTATGAATTCCTGTGTGTCATAAAGTTTTTATAGTTTTAGTATTTTGTTGTTTACATTGATCTGATTGTTTATAGAGTTTCCCATAGCCTTCAGAGTTTCCAATTGTTTTAGAGTTCAAAAGATCTTCTTATCTGGAGCTCCAAAGATGTATATCCTCCAATGTGCTAAGTTTTCTCCTATTTTTTTAATATTTTTAATGACAACCTCTGTTGCATACCGATAGACACATTTTTGTGTTTGATTTGTCCTCAATTATCTATATTGTTAATGCTCATTTGATACTTATTGTGTTATTTTATGTGTTTGTAGATGTTTTTTGGAAATAAACATTTACGGAAAAATTGGTTCAAAAATTGATAAAGGCACCCCAAAAAATTACTAAAGGCACCCATGAGAATTGTCAAAGGAACCCACCTGTTAGATTAGGGGCACCTCTCTTCTTTAATTCAAAAAGAGAAAAAGGCGGGAAAGTTTACTTCACGAGTGAGAGTGTTTTGGGAAGCGACTTTTAAGGGATAGATAGATTTCGATATAAAGTTTGAAGTAACAACCAAAACATGTTCAAACACATGAACAAAAGAGTTTATCTCCGAGAAACATGGTTGCAGTTCGAGTTTACTTCCGGATATAGTTTTTGAGTTAAACACGATTTTGATTTGGATTTGGATAGAGTATTGGTTCCTTATCGATTAAGGAAAGGTTATTAGGGTTACTACACCTATATAAATGGATCAGATCGAAGAAAAAAAGCATCGGGAGACGCCGGGAAAAATTCAAAGAGAAAGCTCACCTGCTAGTGATAGGAGGAAGAAGAAGACCAGAAGGAAAGAGAAAACCAGATGCAGTTTGCGTTTCCTTTTCTTATTTCTTTTACTTCGCCTCAGGACAGTTCTTTATAACTGTTTCCTTTTCTTTCCTTTTAACAATAGAGACACAGTACTCTGCAGCACTTATAAACGTTGTATTTTGGCTGTTTTGTTTGTTTTTGATTTTTTTCTTCTTCTCAGGTACTCTGAGAGTGTTTTGAGCATGATGAGATAAACCCAGTTACTGGGATAATGAAGGAAGCCATATTTCATGAATGAATGGTAACTATTTTTAATTTTTTATGACTTTTGCATTGGTTTTAAATTGATTTATGATTTTATCTAATTAGTTGTGATTTTGTTTGATGGTGTATATTGGGACTTAAGAGCTTTTGATGCGCCATGCTTACGATTTACAATTAATGTTTTATAAATCTACCTTTGGCAAAGAAACAGAGTCAATAAAAGAGCTATAATTGTTAATAATCATTGTAGAAATCACTCAGAAGTGATTTTGGTGGAATCCAAAGTCCTGGTTTCTCCCAATATTGTTAAAATATTTTACTTATTTTCTAGTTTAAAATATAATTAGGTCTAAGCAAATCTTCACAAGTCTCAGTGAACGAACTATTTTTACCACTTTCTAAAACGACCACATATAACGAAGAAAGGTCCCAGGCGGTATGTATCAGTTCAATGCATGATATCTCTTTGAGTCGTGGATCGGAAAACTTAAAAGGAATATCATGTTTAGGAAGAACACTATAAGTTATATTTAACCTTATAGAGCAATGGTCTGACCCAGTATGGATTAAATGATTAAGGGTGGATTCAAGGTTTTTGTATAACCATTCGTCATTTATATATGCGCTATCAAGTCTTTCTTGTATATTTTTTGGGCCATCTCTATGATTGTTCCATGTGAAGTTACTCTCTTTGGAACCTAGGTCTACGAGTCCCGCTCTATCCAATATTCTTTTGAAAGGTTCAACTTCCATACTATTGAATGGAAGGCCTCCTTGTTCCTCACTCTGGTCTAAAACTTGGTTGTAATCACCTATTACAACCCAAGCCACTTCATTACGAGTTACTCTAACTGCAATTTCTTCCAAGAGTTTGCAGGACTCAATTTTATGTGGTTTTTAGGGATTTCCATAAAAATGAGTTAGCAACCATTATTTTTCATGAGAATTAGTTTTTACCAAGACATTTTTATTTATGTTCCAATGAAAATTTTCAAAATGAAATCCATCCACCAATGCTAAAGCCGACCCACCAACTTTGCCCATTGGGTCTATTAGATGGATATTTGGAAAGTTAGAAAGAATTCGTTTAAGTAGTGGTTTATGTAATTTTGCTTCAGCAAGAAAGATGACATCAAGTATTTCAAATTTGATAATGTGGTCTAGATATTTTTGTGTTTTATAATTTCCGCAACCTTGAGCATTCATGCTATAATTTTCATTTGTAAAAGAGAAGATTATTATCAAGTAAATGGAAGTTGTAGAAAGCCTAAATTTTAAGTGCTTAAACTATTTATAATAAAGAGAATACAAAACAGAGAAAATTAAATAAAAAACATAAAAAAGTTGATTTTTATAAATTGAAGAGAAGAGATTAGAAATGATTAGTACCTGAGTCCCCCTGTTTCTTTCTTTGACATCCTTTATTAGTGCATCAATCTTCACATCGATAGGGATTGAACTAGTGGAATTAATGTTATTTTCTTCTAAGAATGAACAGTATTGATTGAAATTTACATTGATTAAAGATTCCTCAGAGTGAGAACACCTCGGTTAAGAATTTCTCAGAGGATCCAGAATGGTCTTTTGATTTTGAAGATTTCACAGATTCTTTTGAAGATGATGAGAACGTTATAATAAAAGCCAATTTTTGAGATTCGATAATCTCCAAAAGAGGTGTATGAAAAATTTCTTCATTTGATGAGTTGCTTAGTACATCCACAATTGCAGTTGATGTGTTGATCCTTGTATTTTGATTGATTAGAAGTTGGTTTACTGCATCCTTCAAAAGGCCGCCATTAGTAGTTTGAAAATCCCTTAGAGATCTTTTTGTAGGGAGGTAATAGGGAATAAGGTGCGTTTTCTGGTGAATATTATGAGAAAATCCTTGTCTCCAAGATAGAGTCCAGCCCATCTAACGATGAACCAGCTCCAGATAACTCCCTCTCCCTATTATCTATAGTCTGGCCCATTGGTTCCGGTCCATAGAGAAAGATTAAAAATTCGTACTCATCTACCATTTTTGTATCTTTCGGAATCGAATTTGATGAGTGTGGAAAGTATTAAGGAGGACATATAAGGTTCAAAGAGGTATGAGGAGTATATTTGGCCATTTATTAAAACATTAAATTCATCCTCATAGCTATGGGATTCATCCTCTAAATCAGATTCAGGCCCAATATCAGATATATTTGAGAGGCAGGTTCATGTTAATTGCACGATTTTCTTGAACATCTCTTAACCTATTATAGTGGTTATAGATTCGATGTACGATATTCATGTACATAAAGTGGATTACAGACTCTAGATTTGATCCTACATTTGCTTTTATCGAGTGTTTTAATTGTCTTTCCATATTAATTTCTACCTTCACCATGATTGCCTCGTCGTTGATAGGGAGAGCATTTAGAGGATAAATTTTGAAACTGTACTATGTTTATTTCCAATCTGAGCAATAATGCACTCATGGAAATGGAAATTTTGTAGACTCGAAATTTTGACCCATGTAGATATGTATTTCATGTTTTTTTTCTCAAACATTCTTTCTGGGGTGATTGACCATTTACCATGACCATAACAATATGTTATGTATGTTTAAATTCGATAAAGAACAGATTTTGGTCTAATCTGGAAAGCACAATCTTAATATGAGGACCCCATTGATATTTTAAAGCATTTTTGACGTTTGATTTTTCATAGATGGATGTTGAGAAAACCCTCCCAATCAATGAGTTTTCACAGTTAGCATTTAAAGCTTCAATATGGATAGGTACTAGAGCAGATGGAGGTAAATTGCGAGTTGAAACTCTGGCTACAATAGAGGGTAAATGCATTTTACTTGCTCTTATATGATTATGAAGGAAGAGATTCATTGTTTCAAAAAAAAAAAAAAAAAAAAAAAAAAAAAAAAAACTGAAGGAGTAAATGAAACTTATGTAACTAACGAGGTGAAACAAAAGCAGGAAAGATTGTTAAACGAGAAAAACATATGGCCACTCTTTTAATGGACAAAAAGGAATATTTCAGAAAAAGATTTATCTTCCTAGTTGGCAATTCGTAATTTGGCAAATGTATGGAACGAGAGTATTATTCGGATTCGTAAAAATCAAATCCTGTCAACGTTTCGTGATTCAGAATGACATATGTACGTGTATAATTCGTTTTACATATATGAATTCAGCACATAATATTTGGCATACGAAAATAATAAGAAATACATCTTTTTAACATAACATTACATATGAAATTGATTTAATTAAGTATATGAAACAAAATCATCCCATTTAACGAAGTATATAAATAGCATATGTTGGGGAAAAATGACTTAAAATGTATTTTGGTCTTGGTAGGAATGGACCTTATGACATATAAGTCACTAAGGGACACTAGTTCATGTTTCACTATTGTGAATGAAGAACCTTTAGTCTCACATTGGTGAGACTAGAGATGAGTTCTCTCTTTATTACCACAAAAAATGCAACTAAGGGAGGGCCCTTAGGGTTTAGAAGCTTTTGTGGTTGGGGGAGGACTAAGGCAATGAGCTAGTTGAAGTAAGCATACTTTTCACAAATGTGCGGTGCTTCGTGATGTAATTTTAGAAGTGGTAAATAAAGGTTCGATTCTCGAACTTGTGAAGGTGATGATTTTAGAAAATAATGATTTAAACTAACTCTAGAAAATTCCAGGAGTAAGAAAAAGACTAAATAACCTAACTATGATTTTTAAATAATTTTAAACGTACCAGGAATCAGGAATCAGGTAATTCTAACAACCTATGTGATTAATCAGATAATTCTTTTTAATTTAATTGAAGCCCAAATAATTGCCAAAATTGGTTTTGTTATGCTAACAAACAGAGGTAAATCACAAGCATGGATTATCAAAATTAATTAACTAAGCATAATCCATCAAGCAAAAGCACAACTGTTGAAAGAAAACCGTTTTTACTATTCAAAACTATGCAATTTTAATGATAAAAGAATTATAAATAATTATTAGAAAATAATTAAATCACATAAAATTGAGAAAATTACCTTATCCATCCTCCCAGTAAATAGACTTAGCTCATGGTGAAGAAAACTTGCTCAAAAGTTGATTTCATTGCTCAAAATATTGATTACAAGGTTGAATAACGCTGTAACAGCTGATTTGATACGCTTATAAGCGTTACAGAAGAGGGTTCAGCTGTTACGGAAAAGTTTAAGCAACAAATGGTTTGAAGCAATAGACGACAGGAAAATTCAAATCAGCAACACATATAAATGTTACTGAGTCTTCTTCTCCGGCAGTGATGGATGAAGAACACGCCGGCCGGTGCAGCAGCAGCTCGTCGGCGGTGACGGAATATTGACCGGAAATCTCTAAACTCTTCTCTAAGCTTTTGTGTTCGATTCTCTTGGCTTCTCTTGGTATTTATAGATAGTAGAAACCCTAGAGAGAGTTCTAAACCTAATAGAACTCTCTAAAACAGCCCACAAATCCCATTCCTAATCGAAATCAAATTCCGGCCAAATACATGATTTACACACTGATTTCACGGGATCTTTTTGTTGTTTCTCGATTGTTCTAGCTTGTGTGGGTTATCTACTAACATTTGGAACAATCTGGAAGAGAACAATCCATATCTCAATTCAAACAGCGTACACAGTTACAATTCCGGCGATTCCCGCTGAGTTGGATCGGCCGAGTCGACTCGCTGGCTCGCTGGGTTGACCCGCCTGGTTGACCCGCTGGGTTGACCCGATCCAGCTCAGCCCGATCCAAGGGTGCCCCAATCCAAAGTGTGGGTGCCTTGATCCATTTTTCCGGGTGCTTTGAACACTTTTTGAGCCAATTTTTCCACAAATCTTTATTCTTCTAATGTACCTACAAAAGCAATAAAACACGTAATAGACACAAAATCGAATACTAACTCACTAGAAATTAAGGTGCAAATTAGACACTAAAATGTGTCTATCACTTCGCACCGAAGCACGCACGCTTGCGGCTTGTGGAGCTTGTGGAGCTTGCGGTGCTTCTGTGCTGCGGGATTGAGTATGCTTGCGGGAGCGGGCGTAGCTAGGCTGCGGGCCAACCAAGACTTGCGTTTTTAAAAATAAAGTATTTTATTAAATTTTGTTTTAAATGTGGGGGCGTCTGACCCGTCTAAAATTAAGTTGTTTTAATGAGAAAATATTTTCTGACCGTTTTATATCCGTTTTAAACATAATAACCGTGATTAATGCACGAAATTAATTTTAATCAATGCACAATAATTCTCTTCTCATGTTTTGGCTATAAAAGAAAAACCATTTCTCCATTTCAACTTATTCCAGAGCAGGCTACTATCCCTAACTTTTTTCCCCTCTTCTTGCTTTGTTTTGCGCAAATTGTGTGTTTATTTCCCTTCCACTATCAATTGTTGTTAAGTTCTAGAGGGTGACTAGTATTGTGCTTATACTAGTCATAGCGGGCAGTTCTATCCTGGAAACATCTTCTCTATTGGGGTATAACATCTCTCATTATTGAGAAGTACCCGAAAACTATTGTGTTAAGGACAATTTGCTGAGAAGGTGGCTCAGTCCTTGTGTGTGTGCATCAACATCAGAGTGTTTATCAATACAAAAATTTCTCTAACGTTAACAGTTTTCTTATGTTTAGTTTTTCCATTGTTGCAGAACCAACAATCTTAACACAATACTTATTTCTTCTGTTTCAGTGGCTAAAAGTGATGTTGACAAACCATAAATCAGTGGCAAAGACTTCAAAAGATAGCAATCCAAGATGTTGTTCTTTCTGACTTTTCACATGTTGGATGAATTAGTTCTGAAACCTTTTGATGAAACTTTGAATGATTCGGGTAATGAAATATAATTAGAAAGTTGGGGCAGACAGAACTATATGGCTAAAAACCATATTCTCAACTATTTAGAAGATGCTCTTTATGATTTCTATAATGCAAAAGAAAACTTTTTTGCATTTGACTTATGGGATGCATTAGAAGCAAAATATGAAGCGGAAACTGCTGATAGTAAGAAGTTTTTGGTATCCAGGTTCCTGGAATACAAAATGACAAATGACAAATCTGTGGTAGACCAATCTCTTGAACTTCAGCAAATTATTAATGAAATTATTATTGAAGGTATGGTGATTGATGAAACGTTTCAAGTGTCTGCGGTGATTGAGAAATTACCTTCTTCTTGGTCTGAATACAAAAGAAGATTGAGACATGAAACTGGTGAAGTCAGTATGGTTGAATTGGGTAAGAAGATTCAAGTGGAAGAATTGTTGTGTTCAAAAGACAAAAATGTATCTTCCGCAAGGAACATGTCCAACAAGGCCCATGTGATGGAACACAAGTCTTCTGCAAGCCTGGACCGCAGCAACCGCAAGCTTGGTCCGCAGAAAAAAATGTACTTTCCTGAAACCCAAATCTGGCATTGGTAAGATTAAAGGTGCGTGTTATGTTTGCGGTATTCCTGGTCATATGGCAATGCGTTGTAGGAAACTTAAAGACTTTAATAATAAGAAGCCCAATGCTAATTTAGTTGAAAGCAACAAGATCGATTTTTCTGGCACGGTGTCTGAAGTCAATTTGGTAACCAATGTGAGATACTGGTGGGTAGACTCTGGTGCGACCAAGCATGTCTGCGGAAACAAAGATATGTTCACCTCCTATCAGAAGGTAGGGGAAGGAGAAAAACTCTACATGGGTAACTCGTCCGCAGCACATGTTGCGGGAAAAGGCAAAGTTGGGTTGAAGCTCACTTCTGGCAAAACTCTCACATTGAATGAAGTTCTTCATGTTTCGGACATCTGCAAAAATCTTGTATCTTGTAGTATGTTAGATGATAAGGGATTTAAACTTGTATTCGAATCTGAGAAAGTTATTGTCACTAAGGGTAAGGATTATGTAGGAAAGGTTTATAAGACTGAGGGTCTCTACAAACTGAATGTAACCTCTATTGAAATGAATAAAATTGATTCTTCTTATGTTTGTGTGTCATTAAATGTTTGGCATGGTAGACTTGGTCATGTAAACTATAAGTCAATGAACAAACTGGCTAGCATAGGCTGCATACCCAAATTTATTTTGGATAATGAACATAAATGTGAAATTTGCGTAGAATCAAAATATGCTAAAAAGTCTTATAAGAAAAATATTCAGAGAAATTCTAAACCCTTAGAGTTAATTCATTCAGACCTTGTTGACATGAAATTTGTTCAAACTAGAGGTGGTAAAAAATGGTTTGTCACATATATAGATGACTGTACGAGGTATTGTCACATATATTTACTTAAAGGTAAGGATGATTCCTTAGAAGCCTTTAAGATTTATAAACTAGAAGTTGAAAACCAAATGAGTACTACCATTAAAACTGTTAGGTCTGACCGTGGTGGTGAGTATGTAATCCCTATAGGAGATTTTTGCATAGAGCATTGCATTATACATGAAGTAACCCCTCCTTATTCACGACAATCTAATGGTGTGGCTGAACGGAAAAACCGAACCCTTAAGGAGATGATGAATGACATGTTAATTAGTTCAGGACTACCTGCAAACTTGTGAGGGGAGACCGTCATGTCATCCATCTATGTCTTGAACAGAGTACCCTTTAAAGGATCAGATAAAACTCCATATGAGTTATGGAAAGGTATACAACCTTCTTATGCATACTTTAAAGTGTAGGGGTTTTGGCTAAGGTTTCTATCCCTCCACCTAAGAGGACCAAGATATGACCCAAAACTGTTGACTGTATCTTCATAGGGTATCCTGAACATACTACTGCATATAGATTTATGGTTGTGAGTTCTGAAATATCTGAAATTGGTGTGAATAAAATCATGGAATCTAGGGATGCTGTGTTCTTTGAAAATGTTTTTCCTTTGAAATCTGAATCTCGCATGATATATGTTGATCCTCTAGATGTCCCTTCTACTAGTCATACATTACCTGTAGAGGAAGATGAATTTGAGACTAGAAGACGTAAACGACTTAGAATTGAAAAATATTTTGGGTCATACTTCATAACATGCTTAGCTGAGACTGATCCACAGAATTATAGAGAAGCCATGACTTCTTCTGAAGCTCCAAGGTGGAAAGAAGCTACCATTAGTGAAATAGATTCCATTATACAGAATGATACTTGTGAGATTGTAGATTTACCTCTAGGGTGCAAACCCATAGGTTGTAAATGGATCTTCAAAAGCAAACGTAAGGTAGACGGAACTGTGGAAAAATACAAAGCTAGATTAGTAGCTAAAGGCTATAAACAAATAGAAGGTGTAGATTTCTTCGACACTTATTCACCTGTTACGATAATTACTTCCATTAGGATGTTAATTGCTATTGCTGCCATTCATAACTTAGAGATACATCAAATGGATGTAAAAACAAATTTTCTAAATGGTGAATTAGATGAAGAAATTTATATGGACCAACCTGAGGGCTTTGTAGTGAAAGGTTTTGAAAGCAAAGTTTGTAAACTGAAAAAATATTTGTATGGTTTGAAACAAGCACCTAAACAATGACATGAAAAATTTGATCATGTAATGATTTCTAGTGGCTTCAAAATCAATGAATCTGACAAATGTGCTTATACTAAACCTGTGAATGATGCATGTGTGATTGTATGCTTGTATGTTGATGATATGCTTATATTTGGTAGAAACATGGATGTAATTAATTCCACTAAGAACATGCTAAATGAGAACTTTGACATAAAAGACTTAGGCCCTGTTGATGTAATCTTAGGGATGAAGATTAGAAGAGATTCTAATGGATATAGTCTTAGTCAATCTCATTATGTTGAATATATGCTTAGAAAATATAACCAGTTTGATTGTAAACTTGCTTGTACTCCTTATGATCCTTGTTGTAGACTCAAGAAGAACAAGGGTAATGGAGTTTCGCAACTTGAGTATTCACGTGTCATAGGAAGTCTGATGTATTTAATGAACTGTACGAGACCAGACATTGCCTATGCTGTGAGTAGGTTAAGTAGGTATACATGTAATCCGGTACAAGAGGATTGGGATGCACTTATTAGAGTATTAAGGTACTTAAAGTATACTTTAAACTTTTGTTTAAGTTATGAGAGATACCCTGCGGTCCTTGAAGGATATTGTGACGCAAACTGGATGCGGACTCAGAGGAGTCTAAGTCTATGAGTGGATATGTTTTCACTCTAGCTTGCGGGTCTGTATCATGGAAGAGTTCCAAACAGACATATATAGCTCGATCCACTATGAAATCTGAGTTTATTGCGTTAGATAAAGCAGGAGAGGAAGCCGCTTGGCTAAGATGCTTTTCAGAAGACATTCCTCTTTGGCATAGGCCTGTGCCAGCTATATCTATACATTGTGATAGTCAAGCTGCAATAGCTAATGCTAAAAACAACAACTATAATGGGAAGTCTATACATATTCGTAGAAGACACAATTCCTTAAAATAACTAATCTTAACTGGCGTTATTTCTGTTGACTTTGTGAGGTCTAAGGAGAATATCGCGGACCCTTTGACGAAAGGTTTGTCCAAGGAGATAGTAGTAATGCATCAAGGGGGATGGGGCTTAAGCTCATCAATTAAACTTGCCATGAAGGATACTCAACCTTGCTGACTGGAGATCCCAAGATCAAGGTTTCGAATGAGTTAACTAATTTGTGGTGGGTTAAACACTATCATAGAATTTCATTCTCTGTCTCTTCTCTATGGTGTAGACGTGATAGTGTGACTGCATGTGAGGATGACTTTTTATTAAGTCTTAATGAGTTATATAGTTTCAATTTAAGATTGAAGTGGGGTGTAGCAGTAAACACTCTTGATAGAACTCACCTATCTGAATGAGGAAGTGGGTCGCTTCATATGAGAATTGAGCTGATTCTCTAGAGCATTCTGAGAAACGGGATACGTCGAGGGACAAAATGGACACAACGGCACGAACTTAACAGCACCTAGAGAGATATCACGCGTGGAAGTTATTGATGAACTACACCAAACGATGCCAGTTCAAGACATTGCGTTCACTGTCCATCAAGTAGTTCCGGTAATTTCTCACTAAGCAAAGGTTCAAGACCTTAAGGACACCTATTGCCTAAGAGGTATTTCTCGCTTTCTGATTTCTGATTTTTATCGGGTTTTTATTTATGTGGGGGATTGTTGGAGAAAAATTACTTAAAATGTATTTTGGTTTTGGTAAGAATGGACCTTAGGACATAGAAGTCATTAAGGGACACTAGCTCATTTTTCACTATTGTGAATGAAGAACCTTTAGTCCACATTGGTGAGACTAGATATGAGTTCTCTCTTTATTACCACAAAAAATGCAACTAAGGGAGGGCCCTTAGGGTTTAGAAGCTTTTGTGGTTGGTGGAGGAATAAGGCAATGGGCTAGTTGAAGTAAGCATACTTTTCACGCATGTGCGGTGCTACGCACCGAAGCACGCACCCTTGCGGCTTGCGAGCTTGCTTGCGTGCTTGCGAGCTTGCGGTGCTTGTGTGATGCGGGATTGAGTATGCTTGCGGGTGCTGGCGTAGCTAAGGCTGCGGCCAACCAAGACTTACGTTTTTGAAAATAAAGTATTTTATTAAATTTTGTTTTAAATGTGGAGGCGTCTGACCCGGCTAAAATTAAGCTGTTTTAATGAGAAAATATTTTCTGACCATTTTGTATCCGTTTTAAACATAATAACCGTGATTAATGCACGAAATTAATTTTAATCAATGCGCAATAATTCTCTTCTCATATTTTGGCTATAAAAGAAAAATCATTTCTCCATTTCAACTTGCTCCAGAGTAGGCTACTATCCCTAGCTCTTTTCCTCTCTTCTTGCTTTGTTTTGCGGAAATTATGTGTTTATTTCCCTTCCACTATCAATTGTTGTTAAGTTCTAGAGGGTGACTAGTATTGTGCTTATACTAGTCATAACGGGCAGTTCTATTCTGGACACATCTTCTTTGTTGGGGTATAGTATCTCTCATTATTGAGGAGTACCCGAAAACTATTGTGTTAAGGACAATTTGCTGAGCATGTGGCTCTGTCCTTGTGTGTGTGCATCAACATCAGAGTGTTTATCAATATAGAAATTTCTCTAACGTTAACAATTTTCTTCTGTTTAGTTTTTCCATTGTTGCAGAACCAACAACATATACAATATAAACAACAACCGGCAAGTGGTTCAATAGTTAGAAGTTTGAAGTCTTGGATTAAATTCCGTTTGGAATTAGTTTAAGAAATATTATAATGTTGTGAAATAAGTATTTGGTGGATTTATATTACACTAACACCATCACCTTTTTATCTCCTCTTTACCTCTTTTCTTTCCCCGCTATTTTGTAACCACCACCACTAGTAGTAATGGGTGTATGCCCTTAATTCCATTGTAAATGGTCATCCTTTTCTCCTTATAAATAGAAAACATTTCCTTTATAATATCACATCAGAACTTTCTCTCTACTCTTCTATTTCTTTATCTTTAATAACACACTATCGGCACCTTAGCTCTAACTAAGCAATATAGCTTTTTCGATTTTTATTTATCATGTACTACTTCTACTTGTATACTTTATTGATTTGATTTTATTATAATCAGATCATAAGTATATATCAGTAAAAAAAATAAATTATTTTATGAACATGAAATTTGCATTGGTTGCCTATCATATATTGATAGTGTAATCGAAATACGAGTTTGATCAAAAATATGCATATTATTGGAATGGATTTTCAAATACATTATGTAATTCAATTACAGTCCGTCAAGTATCCTAATTACATTGGGTATATTTTTAGGTTGTTCGGTATATCGGAACAAGAAAACCACATGTTATTGTTTTTTTGTCCAGCATCATTAGTGCCTGATTTGCAACAAACAACCAAGTTTTTTTGTTCTTTTCCAATTTTTGTTCGAGCACTATTCAAACATGGCATATATCCTAAATATATCACTATATCAGAGATGGATTTTTATTTTGTGAAGATTTAATTAGCCAGATCTAAATCCGATGGTTGTAAAGCATCCAAATAAATCAGCAACCCTCAAACAACAGACAAGTTCTCTGAATATTTCAGAAAAAGTCAAACACATTCCTCACATTTCATCCGACACGTAGGCGCCACATCAGCTACAATTTTGGGTCGTTTTTTATGCGGTCAGTATAGAATTATTGTTTATTATTAGGGTACCCAAACCTTGTAACATTCTTGTACATTTTAACAACACCTTTAAATTTTTATTTTTCATTCTTAATTCTCCTTTTCAGCCAACAAAATAATGATCAATTTCGTTGGATTTTCTTTATATATTTTATGAATGGATTTGTGGATTATTAAAAGGTTCTATTTATTACAAGCACCCTAATTCATAATAATCTTTAGATCTTAAAAGGATCACTGTTGGATTTTGATTTCTATCTTCTACATGAAATCAACGACAGTAGCATAACTAATTGGATTTTGATTTCTATTTTCTACCAGAATTCAATGACCAAAACATAACTAATTGGATTTTGATTTCTATCTTTTACAAGAAATCACGACCGTACTATAACTAATTGGTATATCTAGTTTATCCATCAACTCTACCAATAACTATGAGTGGACTAAGTTTAGTTTTTGGAATCTGAGCAAAAGCATTGTCTTGGCAACAGATAACAATAGCTTCCATTATTCAATAAAAGTTATTAACTTGGTTCTTCTGTTGGAGAAATTTCCTGTAACAGTAAGCAAACCAAACAGAAATTTAAAAGGGATTAATCGTTAGAACAAAACAGCACAGTTCAGACAACACACAAGCACAGAGAGGTGGAGTCGCATGTTCAACAGACTGCCCTTAACTCAATATTTGTCAGGTACACCTTTAGAAAGATGTTGATATACCTTTAGAGATGACAAATTTGAATCCAGGATAAAACCACCTGATACCAACCCAGTTAACAAGACTCGTTGGCCCGTTGTGAACTTAACAGTAGAGGAAGATAAAGAAAAATAAATCTAGTGCGCACAACAAAGCAAGAAGATAGTGAAAAGTCGTCAGGACAGTGGCTGCGACTGGGGTAAGGAAAAATCTGACTTTGTTTTTTCTTTTAAAGAAGAAGAAGACTCTTGATTATCAAATGGTAAAAAATCAATTAATTAAAACAGATTTAATTCGACATATTTAATTAAAAGATTTTGTTATTTAAACCTGATTTAAATTTATAAATTCAAAACGGTAAAATACTTAATGTACAAATTAAAATACAAAACCGTTGGATCTCAGATAGGCACACGCAGGCACTCGCACTGCAAGCCCGCGGTGCTTCGGTGCGAAGCACCGCACATGTGTGCATTTGTCCACTAGTCCATTTCCTAAGTCCATATCCAATCCACTAGTTTTTTTTCTTTATATAGAACGTTTGTGGTAAAGAGGATAAACTTCCTTCTTGGTTTGCCCAATATGGGACAAACCAAAGGTTTCTCATTCACTAAGAAGTGAAAATGGATGGCTCTATTTTTCCACCCCAAGTTTGGACTAGTGACTCTTGATCCCACTAAGATATACTCCCTCTGTTTCAGGAAAAGAGTTACTTTTCCTATTTGCACAATTATTAAGGCAAGATGAGAGAGAATAACTTTTATAATTTATTTCCAGATTTACCCTAACAAAAAATTTAATACTACATATATATTTATAATGAGAATAATAACATTTCTTAAAATAACAAGAGTAGTTTTGAAAGTTTGTTATATTGAAAATGAAAGTAACTCTTTTGTTGGAACAAAAATTTAAAGAAAAAGTAACTCTTTTCCTAAAACGGAGGAAGTATTTAATAACAAAATTCATTTTAAATAATAATCCATTTTTAATTCTAACATCTTCTACCTACCAAGTTTCGGTACAGAATTATAAATAATACTAGTTTCCATTTTCAACGAGGAACTATCGATATACAAATGCAAGTTATTTTTTTCTTCGTGGTTGCTTAAAATTCCACTATAACTTGGTTTACCTTGTATTATAAGGACGATGGGACAAATTTATATTTACCCAAAAATTTGTTCTTTTACTTCGATCTCTATGGATGACGACACATATCATTTAGTAAAGAATATATGATCTAAATAATTGATCGTTTTTAACATCTATACTGGAAGTAATTCCAATTGTTCCGATAGTCATGGGTAAAGATTTGACTATGGTCCGACATACCAGTATGGTAAACAGGTTTTTTAAAACATTCGATAATGATGTCTTGCAAATTGTATACTCGCAGCACGTACATTGGTAAAATGGAACTTTTTATAATGCTTGTATGGAACTTATCGGTACTATATGATATATATATATATTACAATGGGTAATTAAATTTTCCTTCTTTTTCTTTCTCTAATATTTTTCATAGAGAAAAAAAATCCATCGAAATATGGTTTATATTTTTTATTTGTCTAATAAAATTGTAATTATCAAAAATTGGTGTTATCGCAATAGAATTACCTTTACGGTAACCAATCACATGCATGGTTGAAAAACTTACGACCAATTAAATCTGGTATCTTTGTCCGTTAACAAGGATCACGTGATTTACCTATATGGTTTCTTTCTTCTTCTTTTTTACAAGAAACCATCCGTCAAGCACAAAGTGGATTTTCTCAATGCGATGACCAAAATGAAAAAAAAAAAATTATTGTCGGTTCGATTGTGATAAATCGTATAAAACCAATTGATGATTTCTCCATCGTTTCTATAAGATGAGAGATAAAATAAATTGACATATTTTTCTATTGTCAATATGATGTGATTTTATTTTTGTCAATTCTAAAAGAATGGAACGGATTATGGGTTTATAAAAAACCTTTACCATCAAGTATTGTTTTACCTAATAATAAACCATTGGTTTATATTCTTTAAAAAAAACCATTTATCACCACAAATTGGATTTTTTTTTCCTAAAAAGAGAATAACGATAATAGCTTCCTTAGTTTTCCAAGAAGCGTTTTATCCATATGAATCCAAAAAAAAGAGATGAAATACCTTTATGGTATTAACAATTGAAATATTAATATAACGAGGAATTGTGGCATTTTTTAGGGATATTTAATAATTTTGATTTTTTTTCTCATGGTAAATTTCTAAAATTTGAAATCATTCCACTTGTAATTGGAACATGTCAGTCAGGGCACTGAAGATCATAGGGTGCGCACCCGGCTTGTTAGCTATTTCATTAGTCTTTGTAGAGACTAAACTGATCTTGAAATTAATTTTTTTTGATAAAAAAGCGTGTCCATAGTTTCATTTTAAATCATTATATCGTTGGCCATATTGGTCACAATTTTTATTTTCATCTTTTTGGAGTTTTAATTGCATATTTTAAATGCTTTTGTAAGCAATTAAATCCATGATTGATGCTAAATTGTATGTCAAGTATACTACAATTTTATTTTATTTTGGGACAATTTTTTTGTGGCTTTTGAAGTCATTATCTCTAGTCCAACTTGGTGTTTTTAAAATCCAGAAATTATTATGAGTATATGTCCTCGAATTAATTGGATAATACTTTACGAAACTTGTTTTCGTATATGAGATAAAAATATTTCCGTCATAATCAGGGGGGAACTATACACTACCAAAAGTGGGTCTTAATTAACTTGAATGTTATATCAGTTTCTCTCCCATCATGGTCAAATCGATAAAGGCTGTCAGTATATGATTGGTGCGAAATATCTCATTTTGCTTATATATAAGTGTTTGCCTCTTAAAAGGAAAATCCAATCACATATAACAACAAGTAGCATTTTAGAATAAGCTACATATAATGCTTTAATAGAGTCTATCAGAATAAGATCCACATTCTCATAGTTTATGTCTCCTCACTGGAAGATGGGGAGATACAATGCCCGCGGACGCTGGTACCAGTAATTGATTGGAGTTTTCAATATATGCATACATTTGAGAATTATGTGGGATCATTGTAAGCCCTCTGCAGAGAAAATATGGTGATTGTTAACCCCTCTGCAGAGAAATATCGACATATGTGATTGGTTGGTATACAATCCAAATTAGGTTGGATTAATCTCTCAATTGACGTAATTTAGGATCCACGACTTGACACCTTAAAAATGCCAAGTCTATTCATTACAGGTTGGTGTAGTCATAGTGCGCTGTTATACGAGAAATATATTTGTTATAAAAACAATTTGAGGGTTTTATTTTAACTCAGACCCTGGGATTTGTTCAATATTTTTTTCTCCTTATGTGATGCATTTGGCGTGATAGTCCTTTTAAGGACTTGTATTGCATTTACGCAAGAAATGTGGTCGAAGAACATATTCAAACTTGTAATGTATGGAGGATTCAAATTATATTCAGGCAGCCACCTGACTCGATTATGTCAGGTTCAACAATCCTTTATGTGTTTTTAGAAATTTAGTGCAAAGCTAAAAATCCGGATTAGTTAATGATATTAACTTTATATTTCTCTTGAAGAGTCCTTAAAAACACTAAAATCCACGCTTAGTAGCATAAATTCTATAATTTCTTGATTTGCACAATTTAGAATTATGCTAACATAAAGCTTGTCTATTAACTAGATTATATGTTTTGTTTTGATGCTTTTTTTTTCTAAACTCATATAATTGAGTTAGCATCCACAAAGACGTCAAAAGTTGTACTCGTTTTCCTTCATTTTAGGTTTTGTCTCATGTGGTTTTCCTGATAAGGTTTTAACGAGACAACATCTCGCTAACGTTGAATTTTCATTCAAGATGTTGATATTGTGCTCTTTTTCCTTCGTCCAAATTTTGTCCCATCGGGTTTTACTAGCAAGGTTTTAGTGAGGCAATTTAATTCGACATTGTGGTCATCCAAGGGGGGTTGTATATTTTCGTCTATTTAGTGGATGCCCACATTTGATTATACCAAATCAACATAACAATCTCCTAGGAATTTGGATGTCTTTCTGAACCACATATGGTTTAATAGCAAATACGGTCTTTGTTCACGTATGGTAGTGTATTCGCATCTTGGCACTTTGTTGAAGAAACTACATCAACTACTTCCGCAAATCATCTTCGAGAAGCTAGTAATCCATGATACAAATCCTCAATGTGTTGAAGAAGAACGTAAACTCATCAAGAGTATTAATCGAAGACAACACTACTTGTGTTACACAAACGAAGACTTCATCAACTAGCAATTTTCCTCACGAAAGCACAACAATCTTCTGCATCCAAGAAATTCATTCAACGAAATTGGGAAGTCTAGACTCAAAGATTTGCAAGCCAAGAATTCACTGAAGTACTCATCAGGGGAGCGTCATCATCAAAGGTGCATTCACTGGACTTATCTCGTTGTACTCTTTTTCCTTCATCAAAGTTTTGTCCCGATGGGTTTTCCTTGTCAAGGTTTTAACGAGGCAGCATATGCGTGTCCAACACTACTCTCTATGTTTGTACTCTTATTCCTTTGCCTAGGTTTTTCCCTTCAGGTTTTCCAAGCAAGCTTTTAATGAGGCAATGTTAGTAGTATGGTGTCATCCAAGAGGGAGTGTTATGAAATAAGTATTTGGTGGATCTACACCACACTAACACCATCACCTTTTCATCTCCTCTTTATCTATTCTCTTCCCCCACTACTTTATAACCACCACGACTAGTAGTAATGGGTGCATGTCCTTAATTCCATTGTAAATGCTCATCTTCTTCTCCCTATAAATAGAGAGCATTTTCTTTGTAATGTCACGTCAGAAATAAGAATCATCTTCTTCTTTCTCTCTACTCTTCTATTTCTTTATCTTTCACAACATATAAAACACTCATGATATATACACAAACGAGTTGACTCAACTCGATTCTAACCAAGCGAATTATTCACAAATCGAAATAAGTCATTATTCAGGATGTCCACATTATACGCGTAGCATGTTCGGTCTTTCAATAGTTTGTGAAACGTATGCGTAGTAATACGGTCCCTAATACTAATTAGGAATCCGGAATGCAGTGGAAGGGTTCTAAAAGTAAAAGAGAGAAGGTCCAGCATACTAACTAGGATCCGGAATGCAGTGGAAGGGAACGTAGTAAAGTGAAAGGAGGTTTTTCTACGGATGTTCCAGAGAGGATTTTTTGTTTTTATCTTATCTTAGCTTAAGTTCAAATTTAGGAGACCTTTTATTAACCATCGTATAAAGAGGTGCTACGAATAAGAGGTGCTCCTTCGTATTTGTCTTAGCCGTTGGACTATAGATAGGGAGATGGCTCGAAAAAGTACTAGGTATGGGTTTCGTCATTGGCTTGGCCTTACTTCTTTGTAACTGTTTTCTCAGAATCAAACGTGGACACCTGTCTCACTTGTTCGACTTTAAACTGGTTTGTAAAATAGAGTTAGGAGAGAACTTCCTGTTTCACTAGTTCCTCTCACATGACATGAGGTTTGTGTTAAGCACTTTCGAACTGCAAATTTCAAAATTAAAAGACTAAGACAAATTTTTTAGAACTGAATTTGAATAAGGATTGATCACTGTTTAAAAAATATTTTTAAAACTGTTTCCAGAGGTTTCCATCCTTCCGATGGTTAGCCTGTACCGTACTTTGACTGTTTATATTAAAAAAAGAGTCCTGTATTGAAACCAAGTAAAAAAAAAAAAAAGTCAGATTACCTTGAATGAATAAGTTACATGCTGATGCTTTTCCAACTGTAATTATGTAACTTAAATCACATTGTTACTCGACTTACTTTTACATTGACTCCCTCCTTGTAAGCCCCCCGAGAGGAGACCAAGGGTCTGAGTACTCATGAAGATCATTCTCACAACAGATTCTATATTCTACCACTTCGAACCCCATCTGGGAGTTGGTTAAACATGAACAGCAAAGCGCAAGGTTCAAACAGATTAAAATTTCACTCATTTTCGCACATAAAATAAATACAAAAGGTTTCTCAGTGATCTTTCACTTGCCTTTTGTGGTCCCTTTCTGTGTGACTATGGTTGTGGCTTGGCCCATTGTAATCATGTCGTTGCTGTTTTCCATCCAACTGATGCTTATTTGGCAGTGGGCTGCTTCCCACCTTTCTCTTCCTGCTGTTTGATCTTGGAGATTCTAACTGAGAGAATTCTCCCTCCTCAACATTCTCGATTTCATGCCCATGTGACGCCTGGCCATCTCCAATATCCTCGTGATGCTGGTCCTGCCCATAACTAGGGTTTTCAAAGTCAGACCTATTTGTGGAAGGTTTAGGCCAGCTTTGCCTCCTCTCCCGCTTGATTTTGTCATCCTCAACTGCCAACTCAACACCGTCTTCCAACTCTCTCTCGATCAGATCATCCTCATCAGTTAGGTCCATCTTACGTGCAACATCTCCGCGTAATTTCTTCCGTTTCTCCATAGCTGCTTTCAGTTTGTCTTTGTCAATCTTTTTGATAGCATCCTGTGGTGATTGGCCTAGAGGAGGACCGCTTTCCTTGCACAAAACTCTATTACTCTTGTGTTGTGTATCATCATTTTTCCACTCTCCTGCTTCCATTGTTTCGTCTTTCACCTTAGTACTCCTTTCTTGATCTTCTGCTTGACGTGATTTGTCTCTAGCCTCCCCTGGACTTTCCCGTTCAAGCAGTCGATGATCCTTTATGTTACCGTCCATTTTATGGTCTGAAACAGCACTTCTCATGTCACTGCCATGGTCACTACTTGGATTTTGAGAATTCCTCCCAGGATCAGAATCATTATCGACATATGAATGGTCAGATGCTGGTCGGTTGGTTGATACTGCTCCTGACTTTGCTGTAGATACACCACTAGCTTGCATATGACCATTTACTGAAGCTGGCTCTTCACTGGCGGAGTGTGTTTTTGTTGGGGGTCGATGACTAACCCCACCATCAGCACTTCCTTCAATTTCGCTCCCATGGGAAGGTGGGATTCGGTTTTGCTCATATAATTCTAACATTTGATTGCTTACTTCTGCCAAAAAGAGAAAAGAGAGCTTTAATGTTGACAGTCTGAATAACCGTAGCATGAGTAAAACACTTTACACACCCAAATAGCAGACATAATCAAACACTTTGTCTAAACCCTAAAACTCTAAATATGCCATGCCATTACATTTTCAGTTTACCCTTCAGTAATTACTGGTGTAGAAGGATAAGAAAACCAACCTTCCAACTGGCGTGGGGTGACATCAAATTCTTGCCACCAGACCTTCTCACCATCTGACGGTAGCTTTACTTTGAGGAATTTGGCTGCAAGAAAGATAGCACCAGCTGCAATATGGTGGGGCTTAAACTGAAGGCAGAGTGATGTCCGCAGCCTGCATGACACTTTACAGTGAGAAAAGAAAAAATAACAAGATATATACAGAAAGAGAGCGAGATCAATAGAAAGCTATGCCTTCATTAAAAGAAAGACAAAGGAGCTCTCTATCTTACCCATCATTCACAAAATTCCACGCAACTTGGGCAAGGGCATTCTGAGCAACTTTAAATTTCTTGATAGCTTCTACAAGAGGTTTATAAGGGTGGTTCACATTAAAATCAAAACCAAGTGTTGCAAGTACAACCCTTTCTCCAATTAAGATAAGTTCTTTCTGTTGTTCATACACTTCCTGCATTCAAGAATCCAGAAATGAGCAACCTTAAATGCCGAGTACAAAAAGAAACTTAAAAAGGTACCAGGCAGTCGACCTACAAGGCAACAAACAGTATTGTCACTCCTATGGCACACTAGGATTCTGTTCAAGTAGTGCACAAGGGGTATCATTTGCTTTGTGCCTTCATCAAGACAATGATGATTCTTACCTATACTAATCGTCACAGACGAGTAATATGCATGTGCAAGGTACTGCAAGCTTTTAAACTTGGGAAGCAAAGCCCTTCCTCTTGTGTACAATAGCGTACAGGTATGTCACTAATGAAACATCCCCAAGGTCTAACTTGCAAGGTACCTTAGTTTCTTTTTGGTGGAAATTTACCAGCACTCAGTATGCCTATGAAGGGTAAAAAATCTTAACACAATTTTGATTAAGTAAGAAACGACCTCGGGTTGACACGTGCCAGAATGAGGAGGTACATAAATAAAGTGGTTGAAAGCACCACAAATGGTACCTTCTGCTTGATTCTTTGAACAGCAGCAGGATCCTTTTTATGAATGATCTCATAGGATACAAGGATAACGTCTTTTAGTGGTCGAGGAGTTTCTTCAACCTTCCCTGCTAGAAACATGCACACAGTCGCGATGGTCTGCAAAAAGGTTGACAATAATTAGGCACTGAAGTACAACTGATTAAATAGAAGTAGTAGCAACAGCACAAAATTCTACATATGAGTCTTGACAACACTAAAAATGTTCCGACTCTGGACCATCCTTCTCTTATGATACCCAATTCAAACCCCTTAACCATTAAAGTGGATACACTAAGAGATGGACAAAAGAAAAACTTTGGTCAAAACTTGGAAATTAACCAGATCCTTAAAACAATAAATTCAGATTTCTTAAAGCTTTAAAATTAAAAATTGGTTTGGTTAAAAAAACTGTATTTACTTGATCTTGTGCTTTCAGATATTAGCTATCCTTGAGCCTAGGACATCAAACTAACTAAATCTATAGCATACATATGAACATTATTTTATATGTAGTTCCAGGTACTGAGCTATCACTAAATTATATCCAAATTGAAAACGGGCTGCAGAATTTATATGTTTTCCCTGAACCTGAAGTGAACTTGTGTTTTATGTCCCCACAGAAAAAGGTTTCTTAGAACTTGCTCTTAAAATGAACCAAAGAAAATTCTGTCCACGAGGCCTGATTTCACGAAGAAATTCATTCATCATGTGATATTCATTAGTTTCAATAATTTTGTTGAAATTAAACAAAACCACTCACCCTTCTATCATTCTTTAAGTGAGATTGGCGAAGGAAAAAGCGATGACAAAATATTATAGCTGTAGCTATAGTTACCTGGGGCCTGCATAACCGAAACATGTAAAACGACGATCAGAAAAATTCAATAGACATGTTTTAACAGTATTATTCACTCATTAACATGCTGAGAAACACAAAATCTTTCTTCTTAATTGAGAAAAAAATGGTATTTCCCAATTCTTTGAAATAAGGGACAGAAGAAAAAAAATCTCAGCATTTGGACATTATTAAGGTTTCTGCAATATACTCTCAAGTCTCGACATTTTCAGCATAAATCTGAATCATATAAGAGACCTACTTTGAATATAAACATCTCCAAGGATTTTGGATTTTATCATAATGACAACGACAAAGTATTATATCTATATCTACGATACCTGGGGCCTGAGTAACCGAAATATACAAAGTGGCAATCAGAAAAATCCAGTAGACATATTTTAACAGAACTGATTCATTCATTAACATATGGAGGAACACAACATCTTTCTTCTTTAGCATATGGAAGAAGAACATTCTTTTACTACTCGCATTTACTTAAAAACAAGAGACCAAAAGAAGAAAAAAAATCAAGACATTCAAACATTTTTAAGCTCTCTAATATATTGACACTGTTAAGTCAATGTTTTGAGCATTAATCTGAAATATATAAGAAACCTACACTAGATAAACCCAGGGTCCCGCAGGTATATCGCATCGGTATTTAAGCTCGTGGCCCAAGTCTAAGGGTACAAGGATTTGCTATTCATTCTTAGAATTAAACTTAATCAAAAGAGAGCTTTTGCTAACATTGATAAAAACAAAAGATGCTTCTGTTCAAAGTCCCCTATATGACCTTCAAAACTTTTGTGAAACTATGATAAGTCTTACATGACCAAACTATCAGCACAACCTCAGCATTTCGTGTACAGATACATATGAATATTACTAATTTAAGAAATGGAAGTCTTAAAGGATTCTGTATTTTTTTGAGACTCATCGAGCAGAAAGGAAACTGTTGCAACTATACAAAGGCAGATAAAAGAAAAAGAACAACTGACAAAAAAGAAACTAAAGAGTGTCAAAAGAACTGAGTACTAGAACTTACAATAAGCAAATTACAAGGACTGGAAACTTACACTTTCAGTCTCATCCCTAAATCCTGTAAAAATGTACAATACGACTTGCACAGATATGTCTCTTTCTTTAAATCAATCCCATCAGTCCTTGATGGAGAGTTTTCTTCGATTTCTTTCCTAGATAGATACCAACGCCCACCGCCTTCCTCTTGTCTATCCTGGGGAAGGTTATAGGGGCCACTTTCCATCATTCCGTGAAGCGAAGGATCCCCAGGTAAGAAGCCAGCCATTTGTATCTATCTGCAAAACTAGAACATCAAAGACGCCAGGTACTGCTAGAAGCAGGTTTTACAGCTCAGAACATACAGATTCTGTATTACAGAGCAATGTGAATAACCTCCTGTTACATGGAACGAAAGACATCTCAGAAATTTGGCTTGATAGATCACAATGATTATGAATTTAGGACAAACACCACTTATGATATCATGTCATTTATATTGCAACTGCATATGCAACATAGACACCATTGAAGTAAAAATAAAATTGAACATATACATTGAAATCAGTTAACCAGCTCTTCTCCTGCAATCAGAATCGGTACCACACCCGATAACATAGTTCATTAATAAAATGCTTAATTACTGCAAAGCTAGGTTCACAAATCGATTACCTCCATGTGCCATTAACTTTGAGGCAGACACTCCACATTGGCTCTAACTGTTAGACCCCCAATTTTGGCCCTGATTTAGACCCATATCCAGAATTTTACTTAAAAGCCTTTCTTTAGAGAGATTACCGAAAAGCCTTAAAGCCAAAGTTCTAGGCCTGAGCAAACTCATCCTAAGTCTATCGAAAGTAAACATTCTGGTAACTGAAACTTTGGCATTAAATTTTCATAGTTGCTTTAGCCCACAGATTATGGAAAAACTCTCCTCAACCAAGTTAAGTTCCGAGTGTCCTTTTCAATGTTACATCCTTCTTCCTCCAACAAATTTTTGCTGAAGCTGCGCAACCTCTAACAATTATGTTCTGGTTCTCTAGAATTCTACCTACATTAAAAGGAAAATGTGGTTGAACAATAAGATTATTCAACCTTCCAACCAATTTTGCTCTGTATTCAAAACTGTCGAGTTAAATTAGTATAACTAAGGGAAAAATCTAAAAGCAGCTTAAACTTCCTCAACTCATCCTATTGTTGGGAGAGGACTCTCAGTGTGCTATTGAAACAAAAATTCTCTGGGTAAGAAAATATGCTCTCTAGCCTCTATGAAACAAATGATCCACATTAAGATAATAATTTTATCTTTATCACCGTATCTTGTCCTTTTAGAAACAGCATCATTATATTCTTAAGTTTGGGTTCCAACAGATTCAAAGTAGTCCTAACATTATAAAGCAATGACATTATTTTCAAAAGGACAACTTTCGGTAGTAAGATAAGTTTCAATTTTTTTGGCGGATTATTAGTTTCTTAGAACATACATTCCCATACTACAAATTACAGTAATTCATGTTTGAAGGATAAAGCAAATTATTCTCTTGATCTTTTCACACCAATAATAATACAAATAGGAAAGTGTTGAATAAATGTCTTCGAAGATTGAAGAATCTCTTTGCTGGAAAATAAAATATACTTTTTCGATACAGAGACAATTCCAATAAAACCAGACACATAATATTATCATAGCATTTGCGGTTTGAAGGGAAATTGGATGAAATACAGTATTATACTACCATGTAACAAGGATGTGAAAACCTAAATCATAGATTCATAACTTAAAAATTCAACCCATACAGTAAATCTTCAAAAACAAACAAATAAACAGATTTTTCATCTTCCATAGCCAATTACAAAACTTCAATTCAAATACCCACTCAAAAAACTAAACCCTAAGATCTGAACTTCAATACAAAGCATTTTCAACCATCAATTAAAAAAACATGAGCTAAAATTGCTAACCTGATGTGGAATTAGATCGCCCCAAGTGAATAACCCAAAGAAGTAATAAAACCCGTAATAAATATGTCACAACGAAATATTCCGTAGTGGTTGTTCCAAGTTCGACTGGAACAAATAAATCTCAGAAGAAGAATAATTAGTATTTCCTGATAGCAAATAAACCCTAACTATGAGCCGCCATTAAACCTCTGAAAGTGTGGTCCAGCGAAGATGAGAAAAAAATCCTTTGACCAGAAGGAAAAAAAGAGTAACCTAAAAACGAAGATGAGTTCGTAAATATTAACAAGTGAATGTTTTGTATAAGCACCTTATGTTTCACTTAATTGGCATATACATCCTAGTTATACTATTTAATTTATAAAGCCCCTTAAACTTTGACATATACGTTCTAATTATATATCTAACGTATAAAGCCCTTAAAACTTTGACATATACCCCCTGATTGCATATCTAACGTATGAAGCCCCTGAACTTAGGCGAAATACGATTGACCAGAGTAAAGAGCAGTTTGGAGGGAGACTTGTGTTCTTAGGCTGAGCACTGTGGAGACATTCACAGGCATTTCATAACCATGCCACATTACTGTGAATTGGTCCCTGGCCACTGAGACTGTGAAGGTGTGAAGGTCTAAATGCTAAATGATTAAGAGTTTACAGTCCAAAATTATTTATAGTCGTTAAATATTTATTTCAACACGATTGGATCCCAGAAACAGAAATCAAAAATAAAAGTAATTTACTTTATAAGAAATTAATTTTTTATTTTTAGATGTCATTTTAAAATTTTATGTTCAAACTAATTTTTTATTTTTTTGATTTCTAAAAATCAAAACGTTGTTTCTAAATATGTATCTAAACAAGTTTTTAGGATTCACAACTATACCACGTCACTGTGAAAGTATCACCGCTAAATGGTTTAGGGATAAAATAATTTTGGAACGCTTTCCTTGTGAAATCACAATCAAAGAATTTGTTTGTGATTGCCTCACTTGATAATCTAGAATAAAAATTTTATACGGTAATTATTGTTCTCTAAAAAATTATCAAAAAACAAAAACTTTAAACAATTATAAAAATTAAGAATACAATTATATTAATTTTATATTACCTTTAAAAATTTAAGTAGACAACTAAGTTGGTGATTTTGAATTTAATAACCGTTTGCTTAAAACAAAAAATAAGTAAGATATATATACTTGCTATGATCTATTTTTATTAAAAGGTCTTTCTTGCCCTCAAAAAAGTAGAATAGATAGAACGTTTTAGGATATTGTTTTTTTTAGAAGCCTGATTTAGAGGCTCCCACATTTGTAGAGGGGCTTCAATGTGAGGCAGGGTTACCCAAAAATCCGTTGAGGGTTGTCCTAGGGGCTATGTTAAATGTCCATATTACCCTTCTATCTATGAAAAAGTTTAATTTGCCCTTCAATCAATTAAAACCTAAACGAAAACAAAACCTTTCCAATTTCAATTCCAATTGAAAACTCTCTCAAAACTTAAAGTTTCCCAATTGTAACCCAACCTTTCCAATTTCAATTCCAATTGAAAACTCTCTCAAAACTTAAAGTTTCCCAACTGTAACCCAACCTTTCCAATTGAAAACTCTCTCAAAACTTAAAGTTTCCCAACTGTAACCCAACCTTTCCAATTTCAATTCAATTGAAAACTCTCTCAAAACTTAAAGTTTCCCAACTGTAACTCAACCTTTCCAATTTCAAATTCTCCATCGAAATTCCTCGTCGCTTCGAAAATTCTTCGTCGATTAAACTCCAAAAATTGTGATGAAGAATCTTACTAAAGGTGTATAAGGTAGTAGTGATGCCAACCAAAATCAAACTTTTCAACCTAATCAAGAGATTGAAGAACAAATCGGTGGTGACAATCAAAATGATACTCCGAAACAACAAACAATGGTGTATCTAAGGTATTGAACAAAACCCATGTTATTTTTAGAACCCAAAAGTGATTGATTTTCTTGTTTGATTGTTGTTTTTGTTAAAAAAAAATTGGTTACAGAAGAATTTACGGTTGGGTTCGATTGGAAAACCCAACCGTAACTGGTTTGTTCTTCATTTTACGGTTGGGTTTTGAGAAAAACCCAACCGTAAATAAAAGGGTAGGAGATGAAGATGAAATTTCACGATTGGTTTATTTTTTGAACCCAACCGTAAAAATATTTTCCCCAAATTTTCCTTTGAATTTTACAGTTGGGTTTGATTAATTTTCCCAACCGTAAAATAAAGGGTAGGAGATGAAGATGAAATTTTACGGTTGGGTTCGATTTTGAACCCCAACCGTAAAAAAAATTGCACAAATTTTTTTACTTGAATTTTACGGTTGGGTTGGATTCATTTTTCCAACCGTAAATATTTCTGTGTATGTAAAAAAAAAATTGTTGAGGATTATTTACGGTTGGGTTCGATTGGAAAACCCAACCGTAAATGCTTCTGGTTAGTTAAATTTTTTGGTGAGGATTATTTACGGTTGGGTTGGACTGTTAATTCCCAACCGTAAATTCTCTTGTGTAGGTGATGTGTATTATTTACGGTTGGGTTTCATATGTGAAACCCAACCGTAAAAAATTATGAATTTTCAAATTGAAGTTGTTTGAGTTGAATTGCTTGGAAATTATCTAACTTATATTGCTTGTATGTTGTAGGAAACATAAGAAGAATAGGGGTAATAAATTAACACTTATTTCTCACACTCCAACTCCTCGCCACGGAGTTCATTTAGGGGTAGCTAATAGAGGCTTGAGAAAGATCCATAAGACGACTTTTGAAGTAGGGGGTGGTAGTTCTCCTCAACTTGCACAAGAGGAATATAATATTTTCCAAGACTTGGAAGATCTAGCTGTGTTCATTGGAGGTGCTCTTGTGATTAGAGAACCACCACAAGAGCAACAATGTGAGGAAGAAGAGACAGACAGAGAACAATTTGTCCCTCAAGGCAAAGGTAAAGAAATTTTGTTGCTTCTACTGAACCAAGACTGAAGGAAAAAAAGCCAAAGAAACAGCCAGAATCGAAAGAGAAGCATATTCCCAAAGGCAAAGACGTGTTGTGGCCTAAGAAGAGGAATGAAAGACCTTGGGGTGAGGCCCCAGACAGGTCTGCTATATTATTTGGTTATCCCCATTCATGGGATGCCAAAGTTGCTGATACGAGGGTATTAATCTAAAAACTTCTCTTGTTTTGTTAAATTTCCGTTTGTTTAACTTCAAGTTAAAAAAAATTATTTTTATTCTTTGTAGGATCATACACAGGCGATCAAGAAATTGGTTCGTCAAATGGCTCAACATTGGCCCTTAGCTGAAGAATGTATGTCCGTCCAAGTTCTCGTAAATGGTATCGGGTTAGCTCCCGGAATTACCAATTTGATGTTGGAGTATGACAGTGTCACTTGCACAACATTCAGGGAACGTTATTGTCCTGAAACCGATACGTTTCATCTCCCATTCGGCGAGATGACAATAACGCCGGATGATGTCCAGTCAATTCTTGGCTTTCCAGTTGAAGGTAAATCTGTGTATGAAGATTTTGACAACAACATTTCATGGAGTGATCTTTGTGTCCTTGTCAAAGATACACTTGGATGGGAGAAGAGAGAAGTCAAATCAGAGTTTAAATTGGCTTGTGGAGATAAACCGGGGGCAGCAACGAAGAAAGGTCTAGGTATGACTAAGAAAATCTTGTTGCGTAGTCTCAGGGAGAAGTTTGGAGGAACCCAGCAGTTGAAAAAGGATGGGGTCGTCATAGATAAAACCAGAGCTATACGAACAGCCAGAGCGTATCTGCTATATATGCTCGGCACCATCTTCTTTGCTGAAAACTCAGGAAACATGGTCAACGCTCACTTTTTACAGTGGTTGACGGATGATCTCCAGAAGACGCATGAGTACTCATGGGGAACTGCCACCCTGGCTTACCTACTTGCCAACCTTAAAAAATCTTCGAGGGTTAGGGGAACTGAGATTGCCGGGAATACTGGTCTTCTTCAGGTAATTATTGTTGGAATTTCAATGTTTTAAATTCAGATTTTTTTTTGCGCATTATCTTATCGAGCGGTGATGGTACTGGACCTACAGGAAGAAATTCATCTTTACCGGTACTCAGGCAAAGCATAAAGAAGTGCAGATAGCAAAGATGAGAAGTGAAATTGATGCTTTCACCGTTGAAGATGTTGTTTTTGATCCTTATGTGAAAATTAACATAGATGATGATGGAGATGTTGAAGATTTACGTCAATTCTCGGACGTGGCAGGCTACAACGGGCTTTTGTACCATCCGTTTGGGTTCGTGATGTGCAACCCCCGTCGAACTCTCCGCCAAACTGGATATGTCCAAACCAAGGTAACACACAAAGCCTCTAAATTGTGTGTGAATGGCTCGATGATCGAAGGCCCAAGCATCATGCTCAACTACAACCCAACGCCTTCGGTCGCGGTTTGGAACAACCGCTATCAACCGGATTACCAAATCCAAATGCATGAGGTAATTCCATTTCCGGGCACAAAAGAGGCTGCAAAAGATTACTTGGATTGGTATCGTCATTTTGGTCATCCAAATGTCATTAACATTGATCCAAAAACTATGAAAATACTTCAAAGGGGTGAAGGAAACAACACAGAAGATGGTTTTTGGAAGAAATCATATTTCAATTTGGTACGTAAATTACTTTTGTTACTAATGTTTTTAAGATTTATTACTAAAGACTCAACCAACTTTTATTGTCATATGTGAATAGAAAAATAAGGTGAAAAAGAAAGCACTTGCATTGGCAAAGTCTATCACTCCATGTCTAAGTAAAGTTGATGTGACGAAGTCTGACCAATTGAAGAACCTGCAAGCCAAAATTGGGAGCTTCATGAAGCAGACGAAGATGAGACGGCAAGAAATTTAAAGAGGAGTAGAGCAGGTACAAGAGATGCGACTACTAGCCGAAGAGAGTCGTAACCTAGTGATGAAGAGACACATGATGAAGCCGAGGATGTGCAACGTGGTGCTCGTACTCGTGGCGGTCGTGCTGGTGCTCGTACTCGTGGAGGTCGTGCTGGTGCTCGTACTCGTGGCGGTGGTGCTGGTGCTCGTACTCGTTGTCCTAAGAGCAAAAAAAGAGCTTGTCAAACTCATCGACAATCCCCTCCTCCTTTTCCCTAACTCTTTGTTTATTATAACAATTGCGTCAAACTAAGTTTTTTTTTTTTGTGGGTGTATATACATTATATAACTTTAGTTAGAATGTATGAGAAAGTTTTTATCTTTAATTTGTCTAGCTCATGTTTTATTTACAAAAATTTCAAGTTGGAAACCAAGCAAAGGAAAAATCAAGTCAAAAAACAAAAAAAAAAATCATATTTACGATTGGGTTTTGGCTGAAAACCCAACCGTAAGTCTGGCATGAAAAAAATGACTTAAACTTCAACATCTGGTATTCAAGCACCCTCTTAATTCTTAAAAAGGTAATTGTTTTTAATTTAAAAGTCATTTTAAAATTAAGTCGGATTCTTAAAGTGTATCCAAACATCCTACTAATATAGTATTACAAAGGGGTTTATGTATGAAACCTTGAGATATATTGTACAATTTATCTTTGTATATGTAGTTGTTAGATTTCCTACAACCACACCCAATAATCCTAAACTAACAAATAAGCACATTTAACGAAGATAAGAAGCAGCGTAAAGATTTATATGGTTTGGTGTTAAAACCTACGTCCATAAAGATTTCACTATGATTTATTAGAGTTATAAGTATAAAATCTCACTCACAAGGCTTACTATAGCTCACTCAGTCTTTCTCTTTGTCTCTCCCCTAAGCACTGATCAAGAACTTAACCCTTATTCAGTGGGTTTACTCTTTTTTTATAGGCGAATCTTATGAGAAATGGATGACAGTTCATTAGTTTCGCTAGGTTTTCGAAGTTGTTCCACAAAATTCCCCTCTTCTCGAACAATGCTACAAAGTAGTGAGAATTATCCTCGCCGAAAATGTCGTTTTCACACTATCACCTAAAGAATTTCTTTCAACCACCTGTCCAGTCAACTAAAGTTTTTCGTTGATCTGACCGTTTTGAACTTCATTAAATGCTCAACTACCCTTAGAGAATTTGATCATGGATGACTTCGTACATTTGCCATGTGTCACCATCCTAAGCGAACAACATCTGTTTGAATTTTAATTAAAGTGACTTTGGGACTTATTTCCGGTGCTTCTCTCCCAACTTATTATCTTGCATCCTTCTCTCCCAACTTATTATCTTGCATCCGAGCTTCGGACACTTTCACGTGGCAGTGATGATTTCTGCCCTCAAAGTATAGATGAATTTTTTTCCTCAGTGCCAACTACAAAGATGTTCCAGAATTTCGGTTTCATAAAGGGCTAAATTGATAAACCTGTTTTGGATGATTGTGGTAATTAATTCTTGGTTTGAGTATAGTTATAACTTATGACCATCTTAAAGTAAAAAAAAAAAGTGAAAATATTGTTATGCACACAAAGTTAATTATAACTATGAATAGGTCTATGCCTGTTTCTGCTGCAGACTTGCAGTCGCTTTCATCATTCTTTACAATATAATGATATGTAAACACATCAGCTAATGAATTTCTAATACATTGTCAAACGACTAGATTGGTTTTCTTTTCTATGGATAGAAAAGAGCGGAACGGATAATACAAAATAATAATCAGCTTAAGTCAATCAAAGTGGTCTAGTAAAACCATTATTGATGTAAGCCACAGCTTCCTCCTCCGAAAGCTGTTTCCCTTCAACCAAGCCTTTCAACAAGGTATTCTTGTATTCTTTAGATGGAGCATTTAATGGAAGTTTCCCTGATTTAAAGAGCTCGATATCTAAAAGCGAACACCTGCATGAAAGAAAAAAAACACACTTGGGTCAGGAATATTCTTTAAATTCTGAACATTTCTTCAGTGCAAATGATGCACTATTGATCCAGCAGTAGTGGAAATGGAAGAAGATAAATCATGAATGATTACGTCATAGTCAACATAGGAAGATCTCCCTCTGTTCCCAAACAAACAACGTTAGAGTACCAGCCATCCTGCGAGAGAATCAGAAAGTAATTAAAGTACCAACAAAGTTGGCAACTGGACTGGGTAACTAGTCTCAGTGACTTGAGACATTTTCATGATGGCATGAAGCAAACTCAACAAAACTAAACATGAAAGAGTAATTACAACACCTTGAGCTCGTTAGAATTCAAAGACTTGGTCTTTGTAACAGACTCTAAATCTGATAAGTCAAACAAAGGATTGATTACTTCGACTGGTCGCAAACAATTTTCCTGAATTAATACATCATTGAACTGCTCAAGCCTGCAAAGACCAAAGCGCAGTCACATAAATACCTTCCATTTATCACAGTAGACTGTGGCACAGGTGTTATGTGGAAAGAAACTAGAGTCTAATTTTCGTGAAAAAATAGTAGAATAAAACCACCAGTTACATAGCAAAGAATGAAAGATATTACTCCGGCGGAAAATTTACACTGTCACGTACGTTATCTTGTATAAACACATGTAGGAATTACTGCTATCGTCACTTTCAGGATGGAGGAAAGCAACACCTCCTGCACCCCATGTACGTGTTTTAGATCGCCCGAGAAAGAAGCGATGAGGTACAATCTTCCACACAATCTCTTTCGGTGGGTTTTTATCCATTGAGCCAGAACATGGCGCCTGCATACCTTCCGCCTATAAAGCATTTCAATATATGAGACCCTTGTTTTGCAAGGTTAGTTGACATCATGTATAAAGGTACAGATAATCTACAGCATAGTCCTGTGGCCCACTTAGTAATTGATTTTAATGTAAAGTAACAAAACAAGTCATTGGCTTATTTCACATGAATACATGACACCTCTGGTGTTTTGGTACTGCCAGTGCTCATATATCCTTTTTGTAAACAGAATAAAATTACGAGGGGACTGGAAGCCTTTTGAATATTATGCAGAACTCTCGCAGCCCTATCACATCACACACACATAAACTGATAACAACATCTTAACACCATTGCATCCACTGAATTCCACGTTGATTTTGAAATCATAAGCAGTGCCCAGTATGTTACCTGTCCACCTTCAATATAGCAAAGGAACCTTGGTTTCCACATATTTGATCCGAAGCTTGCGTACCAAATGTCAACCTTAGAAAAGTTTGATCTCCAAGAAGCAGAACTGCTCACCATTTGATCTGACAACAACATGAAGCACGGTTAGTTTTGCCATGCTTTCATATGAGAGGAGAGTTCAAAAAAGTATCTATTTACAGCTATCCATGTACAAGTTTCCCCATCACAGACACAGACATCTGGACCATGTGCAACAAGTCTGGGGAAACTGCTGCTTAGTTTTTGTTTTTGTTTTTCCCTATGAATAAGAAATGAGATGAAATGATACCTTTAGTATGGTTGTCTTCATCAACAGTTAGTGTCGAAAGGGATGCAATAACATCTTCAACAACCTCGATTGAGTTTACAGAACACTGTGCTTCTGATCCAGCATATGCCAAGTCATCATTCTCGGCATCAGAATCACAACTTGAGAATGACTGAAAATTTAAGACCACTAAATTAATATTATATCCAGAGAATATTTCATTCTAAAGTGCGAAAAAAATACAAATAAGACCTGCTAAACTCTAACTATGATTCGTTCTACAAACCTCATACACTAAAACAACCTAATTCAAGCACTAAGCACTCAATCCATGAGTGTGGTTGGTCAGCAAGGATCACTACCAACCAAATACTGACTCACATGTTGTTTCCAACATTGGAGATATCCAGCAACCAGGATACATCTGGTCAAAGCGCATGCACTAAAAAAATCAAAAGGGAAATAAATCACCTGAATTAGAGGTGCTTTTCTGGTGATTACAAATAACTTCTTTGATAACTCGCCACTAAGAGTTGGCCAGAATGGGCTCAACTTTTTACGAACCTGAAAGCAAAATTTGTAAGTAAGCCAATGTAACATACTGCAACAAAAAAGTAAAGCACAGTTGATGGAAGTAGGAGCATATGATAATTTACTGCTTGTATTACACGCCACGTTGACTCAAACGGGTAAGCCTTAGAAGAGGCATCAACATGCTTGTCCTTCAGTAAAGCTTGAACACATGCAAGGACAGACTTAGCTAAAGAATCGAGATTATATCCACCTTCCAAGGCCATCATAACTCTTCCTTGAGCAAACTCCATCAACTGTAATATTTGAAAGACAAAAGAAAATAACAAAGGAGTAAAAAAGCCGCTAAAACGTGGATGGTATGGAAACTTCAATCAAAAGCATTTTAAATAAAATGGTCACGGAAGTATCCCTTTCAATGTTGTCAGGACCATACAACATATGTCTTATAGTGTTTTGTTTAAGATCGGTAACTTAACAATAATTTCCATAAAAAAAAGATACCCAGATTCTGAAGAAATGCTAACCTTTTCCATCATAACAGCATATCCATATGGCGTGATACAACAACCACCTAATGGATCACCAATAGCTGTTCCAAGAAAGCAACATCATTTATTTTTTTCAAGGAACTGAGAAGTAAGCGCACTGGTAAGACCTCATAAAGAATAAGCATGATAGCATGACAGATTTACTTCCTCAAAAATTAAGCAATTTGGTAAACATACTAGAGGGTACGGAGATGAAAACATAAAGTACAAGGCCATGATTAAATTCTTCCCTTTTTCTTCCACTACAATCGCTTCAATTTTACGCAGTTACTACTACTACTACTACTGCTGCTGCTGCTGCAATGATAAATTTTGGCCTTAGTAGAACATTCAGTTATTCTCCATCTAGAACTGCTAATTATTTTTTTAATACTTGAATATGCTAAAGTATGTACTTGTAAAAGAATCATGTAGAGAGTTGAAAATAAAGATAAGAGCAAGTCAACAGACTATCGAAAATAATGCAATGAGTAACAGCTAAAGTGCTAAGCCACTTGTTCAGTAACAAAGACCTGCATCAAATCCTCCAGATATTATAATCATGTCCGGATTGAAAGCCTTTGCAACAGGAACCAGTACATGCTCCCACACAGCAAAATAATCAGCATCACCACACCGTGCATGTTCCCATGGAACATTAATATTGTATCCTGAACCCAATCCTTCACCAATCATTGTGTAAGAACCATCATCGCTAGATGGATAGAAACTTCCATTTTCATGCCTGCACAATTAAGAAAAAGCCATGACAGCAACGGATTATGGTTAGTAAGTTAGAACGATTCAGTTTCAACCTGTTCCGGTGTACTCCCCCATCTCTAACACCAGTTATTGAAACAACAATTACCATATTCACCCCCTCATTCCTAACTAACTCATACTTCAAGCTTAGTCTCCTAATTGTAGGGTCACTGGGATGCTCTTTAGCACCATTATGAGAAATTTATATTTACTCTAGATGTTCATCATATCAACTAGTTTTAACGGACACAAAACACTCTATCTACCCATTTCCCCGGCTAGGTGACTTATGCCAGATTACAGGATTAGGATTTCTTTTCCCAAGTCTGGGTGTACCTCCATAATTGAACTGGATTACCAGGCAAACACCACAAAGTACAAATCAGTAGACACTTTCACTCTAATACACATTATAGAAGTTACAAAACACTTAATACTGTTTTAGAAGCACTGAAGGTAAAACTCTGAAATATACATGCCTGTGAACAGAGAAGAACAACACACGAGGATCGTCGTAGAACATCTTCTGAGTACCGTTACCATGATGGACATCCCAATCCACAATCAATATTTTGCGAATGCCCAACTCAGGCTGCAAAAAACAAACCAAACAAAGTAGATTACAGATTTGAATGTACTCTAAAAGTAAACAACCATAGCTGTGGATGAAAAAAAATCAACTCATACTTTTTCATTTAGAAGATAACTTGCTGCAATAGCCACATTGTTAAATAAACAAAACCCCATAGCTTCGTTTGGTTCTGCATGATGCCCAGGAGGTCTAACAATTGCAACAGCAGAATCAAGTTCCCCCTTAGCAACCTTCTCAGAAACCTACTCAAGAAGACATCTAAAATTAGCTCTGGATGATATAATGATGAAGTAATCTAAACAAAAATACATAGCAAAAAACAAAACTACTACTCCACGACACAAACATTACCTCAATAACTGCACCAGCAGCAAGGTAAGCAGATTTAGATGATCCTTCATTGAGGTATATGGAGTTAAATTTAGAAGCAATTTTACTCCTCCGAGAATCAAATTCTTGAGAACTTACATTCCGTATCAAATCGACATGTTTCTTCTTATGAACTAATGCTATGTGCTTATCTTCTGCTTCTTTTGCCTTCATAACAACACATCTACAGTTCGATAGTCAAAAATAAAAAACAAACAAACTAGGGTTTAGTTTCTACTAGATGGAACTTAAAGATTTCAAACTAGGGTTTTGAGAAAGAAAGACTTTCACCTTTGAAGAATTCCAGCAGATTGAAGCTTCTTCCATGTAACTTTGATCCGATTTGGAGTTTCAGGATGATAGTCATTATCAGGATCAGTATGTTGACACATCCTATCATCGTAAATTAATCCAACACGTGGAGGAACTGGTTTTGGTAACGAATCTTCCATCTTTTATGAAGTTTTGGAGAATTTTGCTGATGAAAATGAAGGAATTTCTCTGGTTTTGGAGGGAAAATGTTCAACCTTTTCTATTGTCCCTCTATGAAATGATGAGACTTTAACAAAAGTCTGGGTTTACTTTGCCTTACTTTACTAGTCTTTCTTTATTGGGAATTAACCCCATTTGAATTTGAATGTAACCCGTTTTTTAACTTCGTTAAAATGCCCTGGCCGTTAGCTTTTTAGTCTGGGCCCATATGAAATTGGTCCATCTTGATAAACCTGGTCAATATCTCAAAGATAAAAAACCAGTCAAAATTGGTTGACTACCCTACTTTAGGTTTTCTCAAAACCCCTAATTAAAGCATCTCCAATGGTGTTTGGATAAGTATCCTAGTTAGAAAGAAAATTAAAATAATTTTTATTCACATGACCCATGAAATTAGAACATCTACGATGGTGTTTGGATATGTATGTTAGATGGGAATAAAATAAGTCAGATTTTGTTAAAAATAATAGTTTACAAGATATTTAAAAATTAAAAATTGATGACGTGGGTTTGGATGAAAGTCTCTAAAAATAGGTACTCTCATTCATACTCACATTGCCGACTAATCTTAATTTTTATTTATCCAACTACCACTGGAGAGAGTTTTTGTTTTTAATTAGAGTATCTAAAAATCCTATGTGTCATCATTTTTTTTAAAAATCCAAATTCTATAGGAGATGCTCTTACACAGACAAAGTTAAAAAACAAAAGATGAGCGCTTCCTTTCTCCTTTTCCCCTTTCTTCTTGTTGTATCCTGCCTAATTATTTTCAGTTCATTTGGAGAGAATTTTGAAGACGAGAAAAAATTGGAGATGGTATTACTAGTGGCTCGAGTAAGATTTTGGGCCAGTTGTTGAGCTATAAATATGAAGAAAAAAATATAAGATTTAAACAAGTGATGTTGCCGTGGATTTCATGGTTATATAAGAAAAGTTATAAGGGTTTTTGAGGTAAAGACAAGAAAGGACAATGGTTTCGAGTTTGTTTTGGTTTTGGTTAAAGTCTATGCTTGAAAATCAGCTAAAGAAACGATGTTTTTGCTATATTGCGGCAGAGATTAATAAACTTTAAGATTTTGAATTGGTTTAGGATTTATGGGTGTATGTTGGATTTGAATTGCAGGGTTCGCTTAGAGGTTAAGATTTCAAATTACAGGGAATTAATTTAGGGCTAAGATTTTATTCTTATTGATTTTAATATGATGATTAGGGGTTAGTTTTGATTGATTAGATAAGGCAACATAGAAGAGAATGTTAATGGTGAAGATAATTTTAAATAAAAATTTCTATTTTTTTATTATGTGATTGATTTTCTTTTTAGGTTTACAATTATAGTTTATATGATTATATATGTTTATATTAGTTCTAATTGAATCTCAATAATCATTAGTAAAGATTGTTGGATTGTTTTGAAATTCTTTATGGTCTGTGAGATTTAGGGTTCTTGATCATTTGGGGAAGGATATAAATTCTTAGTTTCTCACAACAAAATTTTTAAAGGGATTTTCTAGCCTTTTTTACAGCTGATTAAACTGACACCTGATACTAACTTGTCGTTAGTCGTTTTATTAAAAAGATGGGACGAAAAAGTTCAATATTAGGGCACTATAACAAAGTTTAAAAAAACGGGGTCACATTGATCTAATGGTATTTCAAATGGAGGTACTTTAATAAAATCCGTTCCTTTATTCTTTGCAAAATTATTACTCTCTCCTGCCCTATTATAAATGCGGAGTTCAGAAACTTTGTAGTCTCATTAGTTAGGCGGAGTTCCAATTTCAATGTTGATTTTTCCACATGTACCCTTATTTACAATACTTGGGAATCATCACAATTAACTTAATGTTTCTAGTGTGGAATAGGATAAGGGGTAAGACAAAAAAGATCATAGATATTTATGAAATCAAAAAAGAATTCTAAGGACGGAGGGAGTATTAATAAAATTACTAGTATTATATACAATGAGAGTGTCAGGTATGCAAACGCTATTTTTTCACTTTAGTCATTGTAGATGGTGGATTTTTAACAAAGGATAAATAGTAAAATCATCTCTACCCGACAGTAGAATCAAAGAAATAATATAATTTTGTCTACGCTATTGACCCGACATCAAAAGCATACAATCCACACTTTACATTCTGCAAGAGAATTAAAATGTTGAACGCTCACTACAGGCATCTCACACTGATCTTGCACTCTCTCTAAAAATATACATTATGATATTAGAGTCTCACCCGGCTGAGCTCTCAATATTGATTTAAACCCTAGTCGAACTACAATCTGATTGTCAGAATTTCATCTGGAGGTTTACTATTTGTTTTATTTGACGACCAAAACGAGCTTGAAACCTAAATCCTTCCAAGAAGGGATGTAGCCAGCGATCTCGGGATTTCGATTTGGGTTGATCATCGAAAACGGACATTCTATGAAGAATCTACATCGTTTTTACTAAAAGACATCATGCCTGAAATTTTTATAAAAACTAACACCCACATGTGTAAATAACAATAATGCTTTTCGAAGCATAGCGCGAAGAGCATAGAAGAGAAAGAAATAAAATAATAAGAAAAATAGGGAGATGTGGGACCGACACCAACCGGACGGCCTACCTTGGCCGGTCCCCACTCCCATATTTTCTCCAAAAAACTATATTATTTTATTTTAGGGTTTCTTTTTTCCATTAAAACTCTTATGCTCTTTCTACCAAAGCCTAATCTATCTTGCTTCAAACATATAGCTCTGCAGATCTATGTAGAGACGACATGGTACACGGAGCATAGTCCTACTGACTACCAAATTCGTGCTTAATCCATGATTGGACCTACCTTTGACCGGTCCCACCACCTTGGTCGGTCCTCCTTCTCTGGGATTCTCCCTCTTCTCTAGTTGGTATCTCCACTAGTAACTCATCTACTATCATTCATCTGGCATGGTTCATCTGTCATGATTCATTTGCCATATTAGGGTTTAACTCAATTGGTTCAGCTACCAATATTTGAATAACCTCAGTTTTGTCATACTCTGATGAAACTAATTATTTTGCAATTCGCTAGCACTCATTCGACTTGGAGCTTGCATGACCAAGCACTCACTCGACTTAAAGATTGCATGACCAAGCGCTCATACGACTTGGTGCTCGCACGACCAAGCGCTCACAAGATTTGAGACTCGAACGACAAGCATCATTCGAGTATCGTTGCGACATAGTGATACAACAAAACCACCACCAATGTCAACATTAATCAGATTCCATAATTTGTTAAGCATCACTGCTTGTCTCAGCAAATAAGTAGTGTTTCGTCCATCAATGAGTCAACATGTTAGTAAAAAGTCATTGGTGTAACGAACACCCATGACGAGAAAGTAAAAAGTCGTGTCGGTAGCTGAAGGAGTGAAGGGACTAGTGGTCGCACAACTGTCATGTCCCAGTAACACGGAATTGGTTATCGACACATGATCTCCACTTCTCTATTCTCTCATTCCTCCACAACTTCCACCACTTACGAGATCAATATGTTCACTTCCAATGCTATAAATAGGTTCTTCAACCTATCTACAAACAACAACAAAAAATTCATCTGATAAGAACTCAAAGGTTCACAAAGCTATCATTTTTTCTTTACAACAGTTCAAACACATACAACCATCGACATTCAACATCATTTGATCTCAATGCTCTTTCTGCTTCCCTCCTTATAGATCAACCCTTCTCCTTCCTTTGTGACTAAAATGAAATCGGAACGGTCATTTCTTGATTTAAGCTGATTGCGTACAGATTGTTCTCTCGAATCTTAAAAGTACTTATACAGTACAAATGTTTGATGTTTAAGCGATTTGGTGTTTAATCGAGTGACTTGCTTCGACTAGCATAGCTTGATCTCTCATTTCTCTGAATAGCATTACCCTTCTTCACGATTTCCACTTTTACCCTCAAATCATTTTTACCCACAAACATTTTGGAAACCACAATGGGAGATCAATTTTTCAGTTGCAAAGCCAATTTCTCAATTTTTCAATTTCAATATGGTTGATCTTAGGTCGGGTTCAGTAACCACCCTTAATATGAATTTTGCCAGTTGTAGTAATGGTGGTACTCCCGGTAACAATCCTCTGGTTACCAACGTCGACAATGTCACTCTTCCTCTATCTGAGCACCAAACTGAAGAAGCAAGGGATGAACAAACTCCTCTTACCATTGTCGATTTAATGCAGACACATGAAACTCTTGTCAAGACTCAAACGAAGATGGCTACAACTCAGAAGGAGGATCTTACTTTCCTCAAGTTTCTTACTGAGAAATTGACGCCCGCAGAACAGACTTGAAACACTTCTGAAGCAGCTGCTGATGATAACACATCAAGGGGTCATGTTCAAGACGACGATGAAGTTCATATTCTCGATGATCGTCAAAAACCCAACTTCCGTCACTCGTGAGGATGTGGAATGACTTCTCCAAAACAGTAGAAAAGAGAATTTGTTTGTTATTCATCAATATTAACCCCTTTATCCTTCTGAAATACAGAGGATACCTCTTCTCAGGGGATATTCATCCCCTTCACTCTCATTTTATAATAGAACACGGAATGCTCATGAAAATATTTCAGGATTCTTGGAGTCACTAGGGGAACATGAATACAATCATGTACTCCGCCTCAAAGAGTTTTCCAAATCTCTTACTGGAAAAGCATATACTTGGTACAACAACATCGCTCCCAACAGTATTGCTAACTGATGCGAAATGGTCAATGACTTCTACAAGAAATACTTCTACGTATCTGAACAAGTTACGTTGTCAGACTTGGGAAGGATGTTTCAGTGAAGCAATGAACATCCCAACGATTATGTGAAGCGATTCAGAGTTCAAGCGTTAGACTATCATGATCTGAACGTGACTGAATTGCAATTGGTGGAACTCTGCATCAATGATATTGTACTAGTTTATCGTGCTCTTCTGGAGAATCTGCATTTTCAAACATTCTCTGAGTTACATGAAGCTGCCAAGCGATCATCCACGACTGCACCTTCTCTGGTAGAGAGGATAAGGCCTTCCAAGAGCGCATAAACACGTGAGACTCGTAGCAAGAAAAGTCTAGCTCTTAAGTCGTACAACATTCAACCGTCTGTGAGCACTATGACTGAAAGAGGAAATAGGAAAGCTCCAATGCCAGAACAACGGCCTAAGCGTGGGACACCAGCACCAACCCCAAATCCTGCCCCACCGGAGGCTCGACCACCTCGGAGGGCCAACTAAGTAGCTGCAGCACCACCGGCTCAACGCCAGCCTCAGCAGTAACCATGGGAAATTTTGAACTATGATGGAGTTGAAGCAAGAACCTGGAGAAGATGCAATGTCATACCTTAAGAGGTTCCGCACTCAGCCAGGTCTCATCCCATTCACATCTCTACTATTGAGTTTCCCACATGTTCTCCTAGCATGGGACTAAATTTTGCTAACATAAACAACTCTGCTGTTGCAAGACGTTATGAATGGATAGCTTCGCCACTCTGATATTTACCAAGTGGTTGAATCTAGTTCCTCTCCAAATCGAATATCATACTAGCACATCTCTGGGATTCTCCCTCTTCTCTAGTTGGTATCTCCACTAGTTACTCATCTACTATCGTTCATCTGGCATGGTTCATCTGTCATGATTCATCTGCCATATTAGGGTTTAACTCAATTGGTTCAGCTACCAATATTTAAAATAACCTCAGTTTTGTCAGACTCTGATGAAACTCAATATTTTACAATTCTCTAGCACTCACTCGACTAGGTGCTCGCATGACCAAACACACACTCGATTTGGTGCTCGCATGACCAAGCGCTCATGCGATTTGGTGCTCGCACGACCAAGCGCTCACGAGACTTGAGGCTCAAACGACAAGCATCATTCGAGTATTGTTGCGACATAATGATACAAAAAAACCACCACCAGTGTCAATATTAATCAGATTCCATAATTTATTAATCATCACTACTTGTCTGAGCACATAAATAATGTTTCATCCATCAATGAGTCAACATGCTAGACTCATCAACATGCTAAGCCTGACGGTCGAGCTAGCGCAACAACTGAGCAATCATCTACAAAGTAGACTCAACCATGCTCGAGACATCAATTATATCACATGAGGGGATATTCACTAGGGTTTTGGTCTTGCGGCCTATAACACGTGTGGTGTAATAATACACCAATGACGAGAAAGTAAAAAAATCATGTTGGCAGTTGAAGGAGTGAAGGGAATAGTGGTCGCACAACTGTCATGTCCCACTAACCACACATGATCTCCACTTATCTACTCTCCCACTCCTTTACAACAACTACCACTTACGAGATCAATGTGTTAACTTCCAGTGCTACAAATAGGTTCTTCAACCTATCTACAAACAACAAAAGTTTTTTATCTGATAAGAACTCAAAGGATCACAAAGCTATCATTTTGTCTTTACATCAGTTCAATCACATACAACCATCAACATTCAACCTCATTTGATCTCAATACTCTCTGCTTCCTTTCCTACAGATCAACCCTTCTCTTTCCTTTCTGACTGAAACGAAATTGAAACGGTCATTTCTTGATTCAGGATGATTTCGTACAGAGATCTCTCGAATCTTAAAAGTACTTATACAGTACAAATGTTTGATGCTTAAGTGATTGGTGTTTAATCAAGTGACTTCCTTCGAATAACATAGCTTGATCTCTCATTGCTCTGACTAACATCACCCTTCTTCGTGATTTCCATTTTACCCTCAAATCGTTTTTACCCACAAACACTCACTTTACCCTTAAAGTTTGTTTAGATTCAGGGAAAAAATATACAAATAGATAACAATGGAAAATAAATATGTTAAAAAAAATAAAAATCTGATACTCTTGTTTATGCTCGTTGCATAGATAATTTCAAGGGCTTTCTGAATATATAAAGCTTACAAAAATCCGATATATTGTTCTAAAGATGTGACATTTTCATCTTGTTTATTATAAAAATGGTTTGTTTTTTTGTAAATACGGAAAAACTAATCCAACGGCTGATTTTAAGAAAATCCAACAAATTTAGTCAATAGTTTACACGGAAAATGAGTTTTCTATCCAACAGCCGAATTTTAAACTTGAAAATTTAAATAGTTGAATTTTATTTGTAATAGAAATTAGTTAGTTTTTTTATTTGGGTTGTTCCCACTAAAAAAGGGAGAGATATTGTGAAAATTACTAGCAACCCTATACTATATGGTTCAACTTTAAGAAACTCATAAAATAGATCTTTCAATTCTGTATATAACTTTAAGATTTGGTTATCCTTAGGTAAAAAATCTTCAATCTTGGGGTTTGGTTTGAATTTTGTGGGTATGACATTGATATCAACTTTTTTTATAAAAAATTAATGCCAAAATAGCCATTTCGTATATTTAATACTCCATTTGTTTTCCAAATATTGAGCTATTTTAAGTTTGCACAATTCTTAAGGTAAGGAGTAGAGAGGGATACCTTTATGTTGTTTTTTTCAATTATACCCTTAGGATAATAAAATTGGTAAAATTTAGAAACAACATATCTTTAAAACAATGCCACGTATATTCATAAACTTTATATAGGAAATTCTTTTAAAACACCTACATAACGAATATAAACATGACAATCAAATTATACATATTCCCTGTACTAATACTAATTAATTAGAAGGGAAATTTTAGAAATATTGTCTTGCTTAATGAAATAACTCAATTTTTTTGAAACAAAATTTTGAAATAAGTAGCTTAATATTTGAGAAACAGAGTATCTCACAGAGAAACAGGAATGGAAAGAAATTAAATCAAATATTTCTGTTTCAAAAATTATTCTGTGCTAGCAGAGCTCCGGTAAATTTGTTAAGTTTTTTTTTCTTCTTCGCATTAAATCTCTTCCTAAATCAATTTTTTTTCTTCTTTTGAAATTACAATAATTGAGCTGGAATCAATAGATTAAGTTTTGACAAATCTGAGAAGAGGAAGACACAACATTTGGTAGGAAGTAGAACAACATAATCTAGGTATGTTTTTAATATTTGTTGTTGTTGTTGTTGTTGTTGTTATTTGTCTCTAGTTTCAATTTTTTATTTCGATTTTTTTCTATATCTGAGAAGAAGAACAACAAATGTAGTTGTGTTTTGATTTTGTTGTTTGATGTTGTTGTTGTTTTTTTTATCCAATTTTGATTTTTGATTGCGATTTTTTTTTTATATCAGAGATGCAGAACAACAAATTTTAAATTTTGTTGTTATTGTTTGCTTTATAGTTTTGATTTTGATTTCTGGTTTTGTTGTTGTTTGTTGTTGTTTATTTATTATTTAGATTTTGATTTCATTTTGAATCTACATAGCAGTTTGATTTGTTATGATATTGACGTTGCATGTTTGTTCTGAGAAGTGAATCATAATCCGCTCAAAGATAAATGATATAGTAAAGGTTTTTGAAGATGATACTTGTTCATAAATGTTGATTCATCGTCTGTTAAGTTAACAATTTATATACGCATGAGATGTGTTTTTTCTATTTTTTTGAATGCTAAAGATGTCTGAAATGCTTTTTGGTCTTTCCTTGCTCATTTTGCATTTTTATTAATGATGTTTGAAATGTTTTTCTTACTCAGTTTTACGGTTTTGTTTAATTATGTATGAAATGTTGCTATTATTATATTTTTGAGCATGTGCAACTTCTAAATACACATGTTGTTTTTAGAATGTTGGTTTAATTATGCCTGAGATGTTGTTAATCTTGTGCTTGTGAGCATGTGTAATTTCCGAGTGCATTATATATAAATATGTGGTTATACACAGTTTTCTTCTTGTTTTCGTAGAGTGGTTGATTATACATTTTCTCTTTAACTTGCTAATAAGATTTGGAAAACCTATATATAATAATCGCAATCGCACGGCGTCTACAATATAAACAACGACAAGTGGGCCGAATCCACAAAAAGCGAGGACAATACTGTAATCGATATTCCTAATAAACTAACCAAATATTGTATTTTTTTGGATTCTTAGAAATATTAATGAAATAATAAAATTTAACTAACTAAAGTTATACAAGTACGGAGTCGGTAACTAGGGAATTCGGTTTCCACCAACTTAATCATGAAAAATTCATATAATCTCCAAACGTATTTTCTATAATACTCTAGACAACTATTGGAATTAACCTCATATCTTGGAAAATATTTCAATAACCACTATACCATATGGCCAATTTTGCAACATTTTGGTTTTTGAGTTTGCAACGAATATAGACTTTGCAAACCAAAAAGCAACGAATATGTGTTGCTTTAAATAGGAATTATCTAAAAAAAAAAGGAACGTACTTTCAACGGTTTTATACGTTTCACATAATGGCATAATTGTAGTATCTCTGTCTTTGAAGGGTTTTTATACTTTATTTTTGTTTTTTGTTTTACCGCTTTTAGTTTTTATTCAAATATATTTTTGAAAATCTAAAAATTTCATTCCCTTTCTCTTTTCACTCCCAAAATTATTTCCCTCCAACAATTGAATCTATATTTTTCTTCCCCCCCCCAAATTCAACTCCTTTTACTTCATTAATGAAAAATCTTTATCTTATTATAGTTTCTATTATAATAACCAGACAACATAAATAAGCCCTAAAAACAAATACCTCTCTTCCAACACCCTTTCTCTTTTAACATCTTTTTTTTATAACTGAGAACAACCCAAGATTCGTTATGATTTCAGCAGAAAACCCACAAATCTAAGTCTATTATTTGTTCATCCATATACCCTAATCAATACCTGTATACCAGAAATCTATATCTATAACTTTTTTACCTAAAATTTTCCAAACCCTAGAAAATCGATTTGATTTTGAAAACCAACAAACAATATGATATTTGCAATAGAAAACCAACTAACAGTTGGTTGATTCATCGGCTATAACCCCTCGATTTGTTGTTTGTGTTATATGCTGTTTGATTTAGGCCCGAATCTGTGAATATTCTCACAAAATTAGGGGTTTTTTCTTGATAGAAGTTAATTCGTAAGGATTTTCCTATTTTGTGTGTATTATTTGTGTTTTGTATTAGTTTCAAAGCATGGGTTTGTTTTTATTTCAGTTTAATTTAGTTTTTGTTGTTGTTGTAGAAGTAGTACGTTCAGATCCAGTTTTTTGGAAGTTATTTTGTTATGTATGTGATTTGTATTATGTTATAGTTTCAGAAAATGGTTTTTTTATTTATTTTTTTTAGTTTGTTTTATTGTCTAAGTAGTTTGTTCAGATTTTGTTTTGTTGTTCAGATCCATGTCTTTTGAAGTTGTTTTAAGAGTTGAACTTTTGCTGCTTTGTGAATGGTTGTATAGGTTTCTGGATCTGATTTGTGTGTGGGGGTTTGTTTGAGGTTGACATAGTTTTCAAATATGTGTGGGTTTAAGGTTGATATAAATCTATTTCATATACAGATTTCTGGTAACAAGTTGGATTTGTTGGGTTTGCTGGGTTTCTTTTATTGAAAGTGAAGAAATTTATTTTGAAGTCGTGTTGGTTTCAATTATAGGAAGTTGAGATTTATTGTGTGTTTCTTTTTTTTAATTTTTTTTGAAGTATTTCACTTCAATTTTTACTATATAGCAGATAGAGTTGGTCTTGTTTTGGTTAATTCCTTGACAGCGTAATTCCTTGTTCTGATATTGAGTTGAAATTATTCGCCTTATTGGGTTTTTCTTAATGAAAGTGAAGAAATTTATGTTGAGATTTTGTTAGTTGATGTTGATATGAATCTAGTTTAGAAAATGAAGTTAATGCATTATGGTTTTTGTTGTTGTTGAATACGCTTAAGTCGGCCCGATTTTGCTTATTGTTAATGCATATTAATCACTGAAAAGAATAGAGGAAAAGGTCTTTAGGAGTAATTGGTTGTATCACATGCCATGTTTGTTATAACAAAATCCCAATCAACAAAGGTATATATTGGCATAGACAATATGCATTATCTAAATGATGGCCTTTGAAAGGTATCTCACAACAGGGGGCTTAAACATAAATTTTCTAAACAAAACATTGGTGCACCCCCTAGTTATGAAGAAGCAGTAAGTGATGCTCGGAGACCTGTCCATGATGAAAGGTAACATTCACTTTTTAATATTACAATATGTTTTTTATTTTGTGATCATTTTCTGGTTATTGACATTTTGTTGGATGAAAGGGATGAAGAGACTTCCATAGTGGAAACAACTGCCAAAGCATTGTGTCCAACTGGAAGCATAACTCACAGTCCTAGGACAAGTGGATCTAGTCCAACTGTTGCTCCTGCAAACCAAAAACCTAGTGTTTTTAATGAATTTGACTCTCATAGTTTCTCTCCAGATATAAAATACTTGTGTAGTGCCTTCTAGTTCGAAATTAAAGTTCATTTTACCCGGAAAGGATTGAAATTATTTTTGATTGGTGACATCTGCTAATTTCCTAAAAGAAAAAAAGAACTCTTTAGCTCATGGTCATTTTATTTTGTATAGAGTGAGAGAGTCACTGAGACTTTTTTCAAACATTTCCTGGATAACATAGGAATTACTAAACGTAACTGATTATTTCCTTCAAACTAAATCGGTAAGTCTATATACTACTATTTCGTTGTTGTTTTACACCTATTGGATTAACTGGATTTACCTCAACATTCTTCATCTCCAAAATTTATGCTTATAATTAGATATTCGCATATTGTCTTCCTCATGAATTGCATGAAAAGCGCAACACATTTCTTGTGTCCACATACAAGTTTTGGAAATGGGTTAGACCTGCACTGAAGTTATTAACGCTCTCACCTACTATAAAGAATAACTTTACGTGGACACTCAAATGGCTCAATAAAGGTATGGTATACAAGGTGTACATACGAGTTGAAGCCATTATTTTGGTCAATATATTACTAACATGGTTGGAGAATTAGCTAATTCATTGTTTTTTTATTTTTGTTAGCTGGCACACCTGAGGCAAGTGATAGAGAAATGGATCTACTTGGTTACCTCTCGGATACTCTGGCTATCATCCCTTCGACTTCTACAACCACAATACCTGAAGATGAAATTCATATTCATTGAAGGTAACCCAAATCTGAAATTTCATGTAGCTTCAAAGAAACCCAAATCTGAAACCAAAATTTTGACTTTGTACATGTTTATTAGGGATAATAATGCTCATTAGAGAACTTGTTAACAACTGCTCCTTGTATGAACTTGTTATCAACATTTATTACATGCTGATATAATTACATGTACTTGATTGAGTGATTGTGATGATCAATGATATAACATATATATATAATTGTTGTAATTCCTTCCATATTAGAGATTGGGTCTTATAGTTCATCAAAAATGGGATGCAGTTGCATGATTGAGGTCTAGCATGGTATATGCAGGTGCAAAAATCTGCAGAATTCAGTTTTACCAAATTTTTTTAAAACCTAATTTAAATTTGCAATCGTTATATATGTTACTAAACAAAACGTTGCTTTTGTTGTGAATAATTAACAACATATATAAGCGATACAAAAGAAAATAACGTCCGACACATTTGATAGTGGGACCCAATTAAACGTTATCCTAACCAATATAACGTTATATAAAAAGTTGCTTAAATTCATTTATCTGTTCCTTTAATTAATTAAGCAACCTATATAAACCTATTTAAGCAACGTATATAACCGTTGCTTTAATTAAATTAAAAAACGTTTATAACCGCTGCATAATACGTAGCAAATATTATTACGCCGTTATTGCAACGGATATAAGCATTCCTAAAAATCAGGGAAACGGCTATAACATTGCAAAAATACCAAAATGGCGATGTAATTTCCTTCACTTTAAATGTAATATTCCTAAAAAATGACTTATTAATTCAAAAGCATACACCGTCAAAGAACTTAATCCAAGTACGACACATTAATCATAAAGCATATGTAGTCAATAAAAGTATATAAATCAATTAAGTACCAAAAATTTATGAAGTGAAATTACTAGTTATTGAATCATACGAAAATGTTATGACGAAGTTCACATGAATACATAATTAAAATTGGTTTCTACCTAAATCCTAGTCATAAAATCTAGTAAAACATAGAGATTGATTTATTAAAACCCATAAAATGATATAGTAAAATAGAGAGTAAAAGATAAAACCTTTCAACTTTTATGCCTCGTTTTCTTTACCAGCCTCCTCTTCTCTCTATTCTTCGTCCAGAAACCCACCAACTGCACTTTTTCTTATGTTCCCTCCCTCTCGTTTCTTCTCGGTATAGGTGTTAATACCTTATAATTTATTACGCTTTTCTTTTTGAAGCATATTCATAAATTTCTAGTTGTTTGAATACAACTCAATTGAAAATACACAGAATGCAACTTATAATCTTAAGCTTGTGAAGCTACGCAGCTCTGTCCAAAATACGACTTTCATACCTATATCACGTAATTAAACTTTAACCAAAATACACGTAAAAAGAATCGACAGAAAATTGCTGGTATTTAACTGGGCATATTCTTTCTAGGCCACCGCAAATCCAACCAAAAGTCCACTAGCTTACTCCTTCTCTTGACCGAACTTTCCAATCCAAGCACCCAATTCATTTTCTGTCCATATCACGTGCTCTCTACTCCTGGCCACGTCCACTTATAACATCTCCACTCAGGTCGTAGCTCATAACAAAAACCAAAAACCAACTCTCTTCTTTTAGCCCTTCGTTTTCCGTGCCCAGACTTCCTCCACTTTCAAAACTAATTTTTCTCTCAGCCTTTTTTACTCTTCACAAACCACGCACCTCACTCTGTCCAAAGGAACCCTCCAAATCCAATTGCAGCACCATGATCCATCCAATTAGTCCGTAGCTCATTAACTCAAGTGTTTAAACTCATATCCATAGCCTTGTTTTTCTTGCAACTGGTATTTTACCAGTACAATCTATAAAAATACTAAAACACTAACTTAGTACATAAACGATAACAAGAAAATATAAATAAGACATCAAAAGTGTATAAATTAAGTGTTTATCACTTGCCGCATTGAATATATTTTTTACGAGGGGGCATTTTTTTTTATTGAAGTTTTATTCTTATATGTTTATTTTTTTCATGTTGTTATGACTATTATGAGTTGCATTGCGGTTGTTCGTTACTTTGCAAGTTACATTACCATTCGTGTTTGTGTTGAAACTAAACTTGATGAGTTTAAGGAAGAATTATGCAAGCAATAGAAATACTTTATTCCACTTGGTATAACTTTCTTATTTCGCGAAGCTGGGAAAGATTTTCATGTGGGTTGTGATTTCTTACTTCAAGTGCTGACATCCCTTACACATAGTAAGAAGAAGCATAGTTTTGATATATTTCTACAAAATGGCAGTCATGTTGCTTCATCTACCTCCATGTCTTCTTCTGTTGTTACTTCTGATTCTATAGTTTTTCGAGAAATATGAAACAATGTGAAGTATCTAGTGGACATGAGTAAATGTCATAAACCTCTATTATATAATAGTTAGCCTAAGTTCCTTGGTGAGGTTGGTCATGTGTTTGTTGATGGAGTAAATAAAGTTAGGATTGCTTTCACAAAGTATCGTCTTCATACTGGTTTCAGCATGATTATGACATATAATTAACCTTTCAAGTTTTCGGTTAGGTGTTAAGTGAAAGAATGTGGGTGGAAATTCCATGCAGCTGCTATCGATGAAAGAAATGAAATGTTTCAAGTTAGGCTTATAATTTTGAGCATACTTCCGGTGATGGGGGTCAAAATTTAAATCAAAAGTATTCAACGAGCTTTATTTCTAGTTTGATTGAAGAATAAGTTAAGGAAGAATCCTTAATGGCAACCGAAGCATAATGCCTTTGATTTTTCAGTTAACTATGGGATTAATATGGATTACTATCAAGCTTACAATGGCATATAAGCGGCTTTAAATCAATTTAAGATGATGGTGTTATGTCATACACCCACTTGGCATGGTATGTTGATGTTATCAAGAGGACTAACTAAAGTAATTTTATTGACTTTTAATTTGATTCTCAAAGTAAAAATTTTGAACGACTTTTCATTTCATTTGGTGCATGTACTAAAGGGTACCGGTTTTCTCGTCCATTGGTTTATTTGGATGATACTTTCCTTATTTGGAGATTCAGAGGGTGATTGATAGCTGATACTGGCATCAATGGTGATCAAGGTATGTTAAGTTTAGAAACAAGTTTTTTTCTTCAGATTGAAGGATGTATATTTAAGAGTTACACATGCGTTAGGTAGGATGTGTACCTGATAGATACATATGCTTTAGGTAGGATGTGTACCTGACAGATACACATGCTTTATAAGAATGTCTAATTGATAGATACACATGTTTTATGTATATGAGTTTTCTCTGTTTTTGTAATGTTTTTTCATTTATACACACATGTAGGTTTTTATCCACTTGTTATGGCTCTATTTCCTGGCGAGGATAATGAGAATGACTTAAAGATTATGTTCCATTGGTATTTCCAGATTCACCCCACAACTTCTGTTATTGCCATTTGAAGAAGAATCTCCCCGTCACTGCATCTGATGCTAGGTACTTTCTTGTTATTGATCATTTCCAAAAACCAAAATATGCACATTCTACTGAAAATCATGTTGTAGTCATCCAGATAAGGGATTTGCATTGTGAGTGGGTTGTTGACTACACAGATGAGATCCCACCTGAGAAGTATGCCTCCTATTTCAAAGGATGTCGGTATGGTCGTACGACTAGTTATCTTGCTGAATCATTCAATAACTGGATTAGGGTCCACAAAAATATGCCTGCAATTTCTCTTCTGAATCAGGTCAGTCTTCTTTTTTAAATTTTTTTTTTTGTTTTTGTCCGTGTTTCGTATTTTGTTCTCTTAATACATTCATATGATTTCTATTTTCATGTTAGGATGCAAGTAATGGACATGATGGCAAAGAGTCGTGAGTATGATGCTAAGATGATGACTCTTCTAACTCCAGGGCATGAGATAAAGCTTGGGGCGCTGCAAGATGAAGGTTTGGCTTGGAAAATGTTGGTGAAAGGTCTCATATTTTGGACCTTGAACACTGAGCTTGTACTTATCAGAGGTTTGATATTTATTTATTTTCTTTGTTTTTTGTTTTTATATTTTTTTGTGTCAGGCTTCATGATCTGTATCTCCCAGTTACATAAGCTATGTATCATGTATAACTTCAAATTATACATCTCATATGTTGCACGAGTTTCTTTTTTTTATTTTTTTTTATTTTTATCTTTTTCGAATGTGATGCTATATGGTTTTCCTTGTGTTCATACTCTTGCGACCATACGAAAGAGTAAACATAAAGTTATTAACTTTGTTGAACAATATTTTACAAGTGAATGTTATAGGAATACTTATATACATTTCATCCAGCCGATTCCCAACTGCAATCAACATGATTAATCCTCCTTTGGTGATGAAGCAGCCAGGCATACCCAAGGGAAAAATTAAAAGTCGTGGTGAAAACAAGCCAAAGAGGAAAATTCATTTTAGAAATTGCACGCAAGAGATTCGTAACCGGCAAAAATGTAGCAAGTAATCGAAGTATACACCTCCTTAGTATGTTTATATACTTTTAAAAAATTATTTTTCACTGGTTTTGTTTGTGATTTATTGTTTGGAATACTTTTTTCAGGGTTCTTTTGTTGTTTTTGTAAGGATTATACTCTTTTTTCCAGCAAGGATAATTTTGGAGGGGTGTTTTAAATTTGTTGTATGATTTTGTAAGTTATTTTTTTTTTGGAGTGTGTATCTTATGAGTACACATGTCAAATGCATGCATAACTTCAAAGTACATATGTTATTACAACATGTGTAACTTCAAATTACACGAGCTAATTTGAGCATATGTAACCTTTTTTTTAAACACGAAATGGACTTCAAATATCTTGGCTTAAGTTAATAATACATAAACACACCAATAAAAGTTTAAACAAAGTGAAATATTGTTCAAAGTTCAACATAAAAATGTAAAACACAACACTTCCATTCCAATCAAACCTTCTTAGTAGCCTTAGATTTTAAGTGAAATCCAGCTTTACATACGAAGATTCTTTGTCTTTGTTAAATATAATCTAACATTTGTGGCATACCCTTTTCCTCAATTAACCCACCTCATTATAACTGAAAAGTCGTCCTTCCGACACCCTTCAGTAGTCTTGAAAGAAAATGTACAGCGAAATTAATTTCCCTTGGAATATGTGTGAATATCACTCCACGTATGAAGGTTTCGAAAGTTGAGATTATTAATCAATTGTCTCATAATTGCTTGATACATTAAAGCAACAAAATCTGGATAACCCCCCTTTTTCACACTAGTCATATTCATAATTTCCATCAAATCATAGTTAACCCGAAATAAATCTTTACTTCTTACCGTATTAATAACATCCAAACCGTCTGAGCAAAACTCAAAAGAGTAATAGGAAAGTGGAATGATTTGAGTTGCAGCCAAAATTGATTGAAGCTCGTGAAATAGAACATCACTAGGATCAACATTTCTTATTCATTCAGCTACTTCGGTACGAAACATCCATTAGTGGGTATAGATCTTGGGTTCTTAGGGTAATCCCCAAGCCGACTCGATTTTCCACCACTGAAGCATCACAAGTAGATTTTGTGAATCCTGAATTTGCGGGAAACAATTGACAAACATATATTTGATTAACCGGGTTGAGCTTATGAGTTGGTGGAGAAAGCCAAGAGTCTGGTTTAGCCAATGTGGAGTTATGAAACAGATAGTCTCTGATACTGCCATCTTTGAATTCTTCCATAACAAGAGGTATTGAATCAACATATGTAACTTCATATTAGCATGTGTATATTTTGATTACATAAGCCAAATGCATGTGTTTAAGCAGAATACACACGGATAAGTAAAATACATGGTATAAAACATCTGTAACTTTAAATTACATAAGTAAAATGCATGTGTAACTTCAGATTACACAAGTTAATTTGAGCATATGTAACTTCAGATTTCACAATGAAAATACATGTGTTCAAGCAGAATACACACCGACAGATCTAATTATGTTTATAAGACTTTATAACAACGCTATAATATGAATGATAAAGTTACACATGATTGATCGTCTTGTGTATGAAATCTGACATTTCTAGTAACGAATATTTTCCCGACCCTAGGGAATTCCTCTTCTTTTGTTGCAACTTTTTAAATAGAGTATGCTTTCGTGTACTCAACAAACTGTATCTGGAACAAAAAATGACAACAACCATCAATCATATCTGAAACAAACATAACTACGTATAACTATCAAACATAACATAACTTCTGTGTGCTCAGTAACTCAACTGCTAATCAAAAAGAAATCATATCTAAAACAAACACAAGTACTTATAAACATCAAACATAACTATGAGACTTACCAGAAGATAGGGAACACAACACTTCAATTAGGTACATTGTCTTGATTTTTTGAAATTCCATCAAACAAGTATTCATGTATTGGGTTTGACCACGACACCTTCTTCACATTGTCAAGTGTTTCAATAAGACCAAGATACACATAATTTACTATAGTTTATATCACCAAAAAATAAGACACGACATAAATATATTCCTATCAGGCGAACTAATTGTACATCATCAATTTTTGTTGGGTTTTTTTGTTCATCACTTTCTTGATTGCCTCTGTAGTGCCTTTTTATCCACTTGAGTCTCATACAATAATTTTTCAGAATTAAAAAATATTTTATATATTATACATTATCATATAGTTCTTTCCTTTTTGTAGTTAGGATCTTTTGACCCTTTCTACCTCTAATCCTTTGCATTTCTAATATCGCAGCACACTCTTTTGGCGTAGAGGCGATCATTATTTCCCCAAATTTGAATGTATTTGGCATCTCACCCTCATGACAATAACATTTTAGGAGCTTCGCAACCCCATGCTTGTTTGTATTGATCTTCTTTGTTTACTCAGGGTGTTCAACCTCATGGGCATTCCAATACAACAAGAATAAATTTCCAAAAGGGGCATCTTCTAGAAACTTTTGTGACCTTTCATACATCCCTAGTGGCTTCAATTCCATCACTAAATCTTGGATCACATTGAATGATGATCTCAATTTTCCTGTGTGCATACCACACAACAAACAAAATGATCAGTATGTTGTGTACTTATTTTAAAATTAAAACAGGTAATAAACGATGTGTACCTTCTAAATAGACAATATGCATCATGTTATAATGGGATATGTAACTTCAATATACACATGGCATTAGGGCTGTCAACGGACTAAAATCCGTCGGATTTTAACAAATCCGATAAGGTTAAGGTTAAGGGTTATCGGAATTCCGAAATCCGATAAAATCCGACGGATTCTAAAAAACCCAATCCGATAAGGTTAAGGTTAACTTATCGGAAATTCGGATTTTTCCGATAAAATCCGAATTCTGGGTAAAAAAAAAAAAAAAAAAACAAAGTTAACAATTTGGTTCTTGTTGTGAACAATTTGTTGAACATCCAACACTTTGTTCTCCTAGTTCTTGTTGTGAACAATTTGGTTGACTGCAGCTTGGGGTTCCAACTTGATTGGATTCTCTTTGAGATATTCTGAAAAAAGAACCAAGTATTAGATGACCCTAGAATTTAATATAAACCACTCTCCCAAATATACTTACTAGCATTGGTTTGCGAGCTTCTCTACATTAACTCTCACCAAATACTAAGGATGAATGCCCTCTTAGATTGTAGCTATCAGCCCCTTCAATATACCATTTAATGATTGAACTACACATAACAACACTGAAAGGAGTGTCTATGGCTGGGTAGAATAAAATAAAAAGGCAAACCAATATGTTTAGGACATAAGAGAAAAGCCCACTATAATGTATGAATATGCATTTCAATCAAGAAAAAGGTACTCAGTAAGAAAAAAGCACGGGGCAAAGCTAACCTTGAACTTTAATCATACATTAAGGGTAGAGAAAGCTTAGTTCATATAAAGGTCGATAAACTCTGTCAACTCCAATCTAAATTGAAATATAAACCTTTTAACATATGACGAATGTACATCATGCATAGACTAGTTCACAGAGGAGATGGATTTATTAAGGCAACAGGGAGTGAGCAAGCCAGGAAACTAGCATTCAATTGAACTTCTGTATTCCAGGAGAAACCAATGGTGGTAGAACTGAGCTAAACCTGGATACATGTGGATATTGTTTCATTCTTTTCATAATTTGTGCTATAAACTCGACAAACTTCAATTTCAACGTAGTTACCTAGATAAAATTTAATATACAACCTTTCAAAACATAAACTTGGAATAAGAAAGCTATACATACTAAAAGCAGAGTCAACGTGTGGGATACACGACGATTATGACCAACAAATACACATGCTCATGTTGTTAAGAGTCAAAAAGGAAAGATAAACTCAATGGTTGATAAAACAAAGATGAAGTCACATTTATCAACTATAACTAACTGTATTATCATAAAGGATATTAAGGAAGCAAAAAATGATAACTTTAACAAACTTACATGTATAACAAGAACCGGGCGGTTAATATGCCGTATTTTGTCAATGTTCTGCAATTAAGAAATAAAATAGCCCTCCTCAGTACAAATCAAAATAGATAAGCAAGCATATTGACAGAACCTGTTTTATTGTTCACTACTAAAAATTATAGAAATTTAATTATCTCTGTTGACAGAACCTTCTCTCTTTACTAATGATCCTGTTCCTACTAGAATTCTGAATACGTTTCTGAGCACAAGAAGTCATCTCTAAACCAAACTCTATGATCCTAATCCTAGAAGACAATCTACATTGTGGCAGAACTGTTGACTGTAGCAAATATCCAGAAACTATAATTCTACCAATCTGTGCTCAGATTATCCACAGTTAGTGACAATTGAAACCCAAAAATAATAAAAATCCCTTAAGGGTTAGTCAGGTGCTTCATCCAAAAGTAATAAAAATCTCCACAAAACATACATGTTTGATTCTCCATTAATTCTTGTTTAAAAGAATCATTTGAACTTTCTAAGATAGATATACAAAATAAACCAAGAGGAGAAGTAGAGCAAAACAAGAGGAATTGGATCTCCATAAACAGATCCTGAGTTAAAGCAAGTATACAAAATAAACCAGAGAATCTACCCAAACGAAAAGTATGATTTTTAAATACATTATTCAACTAATCAAGGAACCGATAGCATGTCTTGCCTGCTCTTACATGTAATTGCACTGACATACTTATATCATCGTCAAAGTCTAACAGGAATGTAATGAAAAACTAAGTGTCTATAGTCTGAAGGACATACAGCTACCAAGTTTAGTTCCTCCCAGTTTCACTTGTTTACTAGGCATACAATTAATATTATGGAACCCCAAAAAACAGACACCCCATAGTACTAAATCCACAAACTGCCAAGATAAAACAGCCTAATTGCAACCCCAGATTGCTAATTATAACAAGGAGGAACTCCAAGTTAACTTAATGTATATGCAAATGGGTCTTAAAAGAAACTAGCCACCATCATATAAAGAACCACCCATGAAACATTTTATCTTGAATTGGAAAACATTTTCATATATATTTGTATTTCAGATTCTCTACACATTGTAAAATGACTGTTTTATTAGAATCAAAGACCTGATAAGACTGAAATTGAAAGATACTTACACTAAACCTGATAGTTAAACTACAACCAGTCTAAACCTAGTTGTTCACAGTGAATAACTAATATTGCCATCAAAACAGTTACACAACCAGTCTAAATCTGTTACCCTAATGTTGCTAACAGATCAAAGATGTCCAAAAATCAACAAATCATCACACCCAGATACTGAAACCTAAAAATCAACACACCAACAAATCGAAACCTAGAAAATCTTCACACTCAGGTACCAAAAACATCCCAAATCACGAAACAAAGAAGAAATAAATTACCTTGATCCCGAGTAGAAGGTGATTTCACAATAAACCTGGTTGAAGATTAGATGAAGGAAAAGATTAGATCAGTGGGGAGAGGGGGCAGTTTCTCTTCATTCCCTAAACCTAATCGTCTGTATCTCTGACTCTCTGTGAAGACTGAAGAGAGACGAAAGACGGAAAGAGGAAAGGACCGAAAGGTGGTGCTGCTGGTGCAAATCTATTAGGGGTATGAAATTACAAGTACACCCCTGGGTTATCGGATGTCGGACATTAACCTCCCGGATATTGCCGAATCCGGTTCCGTTAGGCTAAGGAGGTAAAAATCCGATAGTAATTCCGATTCCGGAATCCGAAATCCGATAAATCGGATAAAATCCTATAGGATATCGGATTGTCGAAAACGGATTTCGGAATTCGGATGTATATAAACAGCCCTACATGGCATATACATGTGTACCTTCAAAGAACACAAGCTATTTTGAGTATGTGTAACATCAGAGTATACAAGCATATGCATGTGTACCTTCAAATTACACAAGCCATTGGGGATGCCAACCAACATATATATTCTACTCATATTAAACCAAACAACAACTACATACATATAGTTGTCACTAGATTAACATTAATCAACATTATTCAGAGTTCAATTACTAGTAGTAATGTAATATAAACTACTATTCAGATCAATCAACATGAAGTGGTCTTAAAACTACTCAACCCATCCTTATTCATCTGAAATTCAAATCGAGTAAAACTTATTCATCTGAATCTGGCTCCAAAAACTTTGTAGAACAAGAAATAAGAACTTCATAGTACATTGTTTAGAGTTAACTTGTGTGATTTTGCTATATAATTTTAATTAACTTTAAAAACCATTCTGAATTGTGGCTCAGGGAAGTTAGAGCAAATTAAAATGTCAGACAACCACAACCACCACCAACAACACTTTGAAAATTAAACAACAAATAATATGAAACCCTAGATTTTAAACAATAGATAGTAGCGGAATAAATATTTTGTATTCTTAGTAGAGCAAGATGTCATACAATCACAACCACTACCACCAACATTCAGTTCAAAAATTAAACAACAAACAATTTGAAACTCTAGATTTTAAACAACATGAATTAACAGAATCAACGATAACAATAAAAACGATTTTAAACCCTAGATTTGTAGTCATGCAAACAAAATCAACAAGAACAAAAAAACATAGAATTCATAATCATAATCAACAAATATGAAACCCAATAATTGGTAATCTTAAGCAGCATGCAGTAGAAGAATCAACAAGATTTTTTTTTTTATAGATCAACAAGAACATCATCTAACTTCGAACGAAATTACTTGTTACTCCATCATCTTCACCGTATTTTTTTTCCTTCTTTTTTCCTCTCATTTTTTCTGCATTTTTTTGAGTAGATTTGATCGATTTTAGTTAAGATCTTAATTTTCAGTTGTCGATTGTTTTTAGATTTGAGTTATCGATCAGTTATGATATGTTTTTCAATTTGGTTTTTGAATTTGAGTTTCAGTTTCAGGTGCGATCTATTTTCTCTCTCCTGGAATTGAAAATAATGGTGTTAGTAAGAGATAAAGGTATATTATGACAGTTATATACTCAAGGATAATTTAGTCATTTCAGCTTCAAATAAAATTACATTTAATTCGGGACCCGGGTATAATATCTTTAATTAGAGGCTTGGTATTATGGGTGTTTTATGGTGAAAAAAATAGAATATACGATAAAAAAATAATCAGAGTAGAATATAGGATAAAAGAAGAAAAAAAGGACAAAAAATGATTAATAAAAAAAGAAGACGGCATGATAAAAAGGGGTTAGGGTTTTTAATAAAGCTTTTATACAATAGTCATGGGTATCATCACCCACCCGTAATCCTTACGAAGAAAAAATACCAAAAAAACAATAAAACTCACATCTCTTATTAGTGGAAATATTCTATGGTGGTGCAAGAAGCTCTTAGAGTTAAGAAAACTCTTAACTTGCACCCATAACTCTCTAAATCAACCTCAAATGATATAGTTAAATTTTAATATTTATGTGTATTTTTTCTCTCTACTTAATTAACATGGGATTAAGAAATAATAAATAAGTTATGAAGTATATTTTGTGGTTCCCATATAACAAGTCAATTCACGTAAATTCAAGTTTCCTGTTAAGCTTCCTTGAAACTCGGTATCCATCCTTCATAACTATTTTTACAAAGGAAAATAAAATAAAAGATGAAGCAATAATATCTACTATATGATTTACGGTGTCACTAAATGAGAATAGTCAATCCAGTTCATCTCAGTATCTTACCATTATCTTAATTAGTTGGCTTAAACTTGAGAATAGTCTCACATTATATGGAAATTTAAAGATCCCGCATAATTCTAATCTTGCAAACCGGTTTTGGAGGTGCTCATGAATTTCAACATGGTATAAGAGAAGACAATTTATGACGTGTGACCAATCTAATTTAGCCACCCAACAAGGCTATACGTGAGGGTGGTGGTAAGAATAGTCCCACATTGGATGGGAAACTAGAAATCTTACGGCTTATAAGCCTTAGAGTATCATAGTAAAAGGAGAGAAAGAAAATCAAAATTATACGAGGATTCAAACTCAAGAAGATATCTAAACCCCTAGTTGTATCCAGGAAAACTTAGCCCAAATATGTCTTATAATACGCGGGATCAGTAAACTAATGGTTTTGACAAAACTTTTATAACAAAACTTACAACCGTATGATCTTTAATATCAGACAGTTTACATGTTTGATGACATGGCACAAAATACTTTTGGTTGTGGTTGTGAAAAAATTATGTTTAGGAATGTAACTAAACCGAATGAAAACCTATTATCCGCCATCTTCTCTCTAACCCTATTCATCCTCTACTAATAAACTTGAATATCCATCATATGACTCATCCAGTATCTAACGAAAATTTCAATAGAATGCATAACTCCTATTTTTTTATTTTTTTATTGATGATGACTTATATTTTTCTTACTTTGATAGATTGTGTATAAAACGGATAACTAGAAATAAATTATGTTCAATTACCATTAGATATATATCAAAGGTTGAATTCAAGGGAAAAATTAAATCTTTGATTGGTATTCAAGTTTTTATGTAATTCTTTTTCTTTTGTTATGAACATGATAATCGTTAGAGCGTCCACAATCATGAGAAGAGCAAATACCAAATATCAAGAGAATATCTTAAAAAAATTGGTATTCCGGGTGATCAAGCGCAACGTTAGAAGAGAAAAATATGGTCAAGCGCAAATATAATCCACGCTTGACCTTGCGCGCAAGTATAATCCGCGTCTATTGTTTGGGCGAACGTATACTAAGCGCTTGATTTGGGAGGATGTATGATAAGCGCCTGGTCTGAGACTAAACTAAATACCCGCCTGGTATGAGACGAAGATTATAAGTGCGTCTAGCTGACAAACGCGAGTATTATTAACGCCTGGTGGAGAGGTGATTTAGTATATGTCTGATGGAGATGTGCACGTTTGAACAACGCGTGTGCATCAAACGTGAATTATATTCACGCCATATATCAAACGGACAATTTTATGTTCGTTCTTCTCATCTTTTTGTCAATAGCAAGTTAACCCTAGAAAGAAATTAATCTAAAATCGTCGATAATCTTCCAATTTTCGGTTACCAATCTACAAAGAAAGATTAATTTTATCTCAACAAAGTAAGGAACTCAAACCCGGTTCTAATGAATTTTAATGGATTTTCATGGGTTTTAATTATGATTCATATTTGTTGTAGTATTTTCTTAATTATATACGTAGATATATGTTTGAAAATTAAAGGTTTGATTATGGTACTCTGTAATTAAATTTTACAAATTTTAATTATTAAATTGGGTTTAATTCTTAACTAGATTTTTGCAGGTTGTAAATTGGGTTTAAAAAATTAATTTGGATTTATAATTGATTAATTTAAGTTGGGTTATGGTTAATTTTATGTGTCTAGAGATGAATATGTTTTTTGTAGATGTAGAAGACATAATTTGTGTGTATGTAATTATGAATGTTTATGGAATTTTGGAATTATGAATGTTTATGAACCTTTAGACATAATGAATGATGAATTTTTGTAGAGTGATAATTTGATTAGAGGATTACTTTGCTAATGGTGAAATTTGTATTTTGGAGGATTTATGAATGTTTGTAGATTTGATTACTCGACTTACACTATGTTTGTTTTTTGCTGACTCAACATCTGAATCTGACTCGGCTCCTGACTCAGACCCATTTGAGTCAGGTATGAAAATACCCCTGACTCCTTGGACCAAACCACTGTCTCACATATTTGAGTCAGATGAGTCATATCTGACTCAAAAAACAAACACATTAAGTCAGATTCAGATGAGTCGGATGATTTCAGTCAGATATAGATGAGTCAGATCTGACTCAAAAAAACAAACATAGTGTTAGAGGATTACTCTTTTAACGAGGCAATTTGTATTTATTTTGAATTTATGAATGTTTGTAGAGTTGATTTGTTTGTTTAGAGGATTACTCTTTTAATGATGAAATTTGTACTTTTATGGATTTATGAATGTTTGTGGAGTTGATTATTTGTGCATGTGGTTAAAGAATTACTCTTAATTATGAAACTTGTATGTATCATTCGCACAGATATTGAACAGGAAATGCCAAGAATATAAATGAAATTATCTTTCAGCCCTGCTCACCATTTAGGATCATTAATATAACTAGATGATTGTGCAATGGTGGGGGGTCCGACCGAAGATTGAACCTTTTGCAACTATTTTTTAATTTCTTCAAATCCATTGGTTATTTAAAACTATTTTAATCAATTACGAGTAAATTACGGTTAGCTTACAGTGCAATTGAAAGATTTTGGCTCCAATTTGAAGAAGTTTGAGTTAGATTTTAAGGAATTAAAAAAATCAAGAAACCGAAATGGTTACTAATAGCTTTTTGCAACCATTTTAGGCCTTATAGCAACTATGTCAAAACTCTTCTTTTTTATAATACTCCTTCCGTTTTAAATGATTAGTTCGGTTTGAAAAACTCAAAATATTAAAAATACCGCATGAATTTACAAAAGTACCCATATTAAATGCTAAATTATTATTATAATTAAAGTTAAAAAATGAAGAAAGATAAACAGAAAAAATAATAAATAGATTTGTTTTCTATTTCTAAAGATATTATTTAATTTTTAGATTTGTTTATATCTTTTGATTTTATAATTATAAAAAATTAAGGGTATATTTGATAGTTTAATGAAAAGAAATAACTACAAACAGAAGCTGACAATTATTCTAAGACAAACGAAAATAGAATAGAGACTGATAAAATAAGACGGAGGGAGTATCTTTTAAACTACACCAAGTTTGAACGAAATTTTGAAGCTAAACAATAAGTTATGTATTTAATTTTATTTTTTACGCTTTAATTTAAAGAAATATGATCTAGATTTGGAGATATTTTATAAAAACAAAATTAAAATAGTTGCTATAAGACGACTACATTTTAGCACCCATTATGAACATATAGAAGGACTTCTTTAGATCGTCCAAATATAAATTTAGAGTTTTAAACAACATGATTACTCAATCAAAACCATCAAACTATCTATACTTTTTGAATCATCAAAGTTTCTTCCTATCATGTAACATTTTGATTTATATCCAATTTGCTTTTACTTCGAACATATAACCCTATTTAGGACATGAGGATCTACTGATATGGCAGATTCTTCTTCTTCATATCATCTAGGGCTATAGTTTTCAACAGCTAATGTAGTAGATATATTGAATTTTAATTTTTATCCTTTATATTTGTTCGCCGCCAAATACAACCCAAAACTAAAAATCATACCATATAAGCAAGAGTAGCCATCAGATAATATAAGATCATACGGTTAGTATGTTTTTGTCAAAAGTGTTTGTCCAAAGTTTTTGCTAGTTTCTTTTTTTTTGGTAATATGTATTTATAACAGATAACTCAATTTAGCTTTACATTTCGAGGAAAAACTCTTCCCACCACATCTTGAAACAGAAGAGGATTCAAAAAACTTAGGGGGTTAGGGCATTTACATTTCGAGGAAAAGCTCTTCCCACCACATCTTGAAACAGAAGAGGATTCAAAAAACTTAGAGGGTTAGGGCATCCACAATGGTAAGACCATTACCAAAGACCAAAGAGTAAAAAATTTACTCTTTGGTCCGGCCCAAAAACAACGGGTACACAATTTAAAATGATCGGACGGTGCTTCAGGATAATGCTTGTTGTTGGGCGGGCGTCTGGGTATACGCTTGTTGAGACGGACGGTTGTCTAGCGTAACGCTTGCGTGAGGTGGATATCTGGTTGAACGCTTGATGTGAGGCGGTAACAAAGATTACGCATGATGATAGACGGACTCCTAGACGCACGCTCCAGAGATTGGCGCTTTACTAGACAAACGCCTGATGGAGCGGTTTCCTAGCATTAAACCTGATCGATTGTGTACATGTGCGAGGGAAGTGTGTGCGGTAAAACACGGGCGGTGCCCTAGCGTCCCGCCTAGAAATCCAAGCGGACTCCTACAAAGCCGTTTGATTAAACTTTAATTAGTTTAATTAGTTTGATTTAAACTTTAATTAGTTTGATTAAACTTTAATTAGTTTGATTATAGTTTAATTAGTTTAATTTAATTAGTTTTCATGTTTAATAGGCGGTATAGTAGATTACCGCCCATAGTAGTTTAATTACATGATTTGTTCTCCACTTAATACCAACTGAAATGATTCGTTGGAAGCTAGTTTGATATGAAGATTATAGTATACTTTGACATGTAAGTCCATAAATCATTAAGTTTTTCCAATGTAAGTTTAATATTTTGAGAGCAAGTATGATATTAACTATGATATTAATTAGTTTTCATATTTAATTTGTTTCATTTCATGTTTAATGGGCAGTATAGTAGACTACCGTTTTATTTTCATTTTCATTTTTATGTTCAGGACCAAGTGGATCTCTAGCATACCGTTTAAATGGGGAGGTGATTTGGTTACCGCCTGTCGATGGGCGTGATCCTAGACGCACGCTTCATCAGGCGGAGATTTGGTTAACGCCCGTATTTTCAAGCGTTATGCTAGAATAACATCTGTTATCAAACGGTTCACTACACACCGTTTAGAGTCAGACGGTTAACTACACCATCGCTCGAGTATAATGGGTTTGGTCCGGAAAAAATACCAAACTTGGTCCTGAACAATGTCAAAAACGGACCAAAAATCATTTATGCTCATCCCGGTGTGGTATGGTTTTGACGGACCAAAGACCATAAACAGATTTGGTCCGTCGTTTGATCCAGCCATTGTGGTCGCTCTTAGTAACCCATATCTGATTTACACATGGTGCTGTAACCTTCTTAGCAAGAAGGTCAGCAACAAAGTTTCCTTCATGGTAAAAGTGTGTAAAGGAAAAAAGTTTTTGTTAGTTGATCCGTTTCGCTTATAATATAGAAGAAAAAAGGATGAAGTTTTCAAGCAGAACCACAAGATAAACTTAGCCCAACTGTGTCTTATAATATTGAAGAAAAAAGGATGAATTTATCAAACAAAACCACTAGATACAATCCATAAGAAGTTTTCCAGAAAGGAAACTAATAGGATCAGACAACCAACACTTGGATACATAATTACTACAAGCATATTTAGTCATAGCATCTGCCACCTTATTGACAGACCATTTGCCACTTTTATAAAAGTTTTTGGACGAGCAGTACAATCTTGGACTAGTCCCTGCATTTGCCATTCAAGGTCAAAATCATCTCCATTCCCAGCATTAATCCAAGACAGGTTATCTGACACAAAAGGACCTTGTCGACACAGTGGACACATTATGTTTATGAAGAGATTTTGATGCTTCCGCGGCAAAAGCACACTACTTACGGTAAACATCCGCCAAGCTCATATTTCAACTTGTTTCTATGTTGAGATATTCATATCTATAGTGCTGAGGTACCGATACTGCTACCACCTGGGTCTAAGCAGGCTCCTCATGGTTGGGTAGAATAGCGCTTCTGCAGATCTTTCAATTTTTCTAGCAGTTCCGGGAATGATGGTCGGCATTTTGGCTCACTGTTTTGTTAAGTTACAACCGAATGAAACAGTAAGATACAGGTGCAAACAAGTAGGAATATACAAAGTAAGAAGAAGAAAATGTCTAATTTCCAAGTCCTCGGAATCACCATACGAGATACATCTTATCACTTTTTTGGGTGCTAATTGCTTGATTATATGATGAAACTTAATTACTAAGTTTGTACAAAATAATGGTAACCATGGCTCAATTATGTTCGGGTTTTGGGAAAACAACAACCTGTGCCAGCAACTCTCGATTAGAGATGCCCATTGTGGATCCGTGTCTTTTGGAATCTCAATCCGTTGGTCCATGAATCCTACAGCTCCAATCACCTGCATGTAAATTGACCACCAAATATTAAACATATTTTTTACTTGCTATATATAGCAGACACTGTGCCCTGGAGAGATTCTTCGGTGCGAGGTAGTTTCAGACAAGCTAATGACATCAACAAATAGATTGGATGCCACAACAACTGTACATCTCTTGTCCTCATTTTCTATTCCATGATATTGAAGTAGAATTATTTGCATTCATTTTCTTAGTACATGTGTGTGTTTTGGTGTTGAAGTAATAATGTGGCTGCAGTTTTTATTAAATATACAATTAATAAGAACAGAAAACCTCATTAAAGTTTACACGAATGTGTTCAACTTGTCAGGCCTACAAGATGACTCTTAGCAACGTAAAGCTTCTCTGCTTAAACGACCAGCAATTCCATTTACTTATTCAATTGCGAAAAAATACAGTTTGAAAATGATGTAGCCAAAAAATAACTAGATGCAGCATATTAATTTGAGAGTAAATTCAGAAAGTTTAGTGAGCAAGATTCACAATGATGACAATAAATATACCTGCATTGAGTTGAGGGTATCCCAAGGGATCTTTCCGGTGGCAAGTTCCCATAGTATAACTCCAAAGCTATCCACGTCAGACCTAAGGTGACCAATATAACCAAAAAAGGGTAATATATGTCGACATTGGATATAAGGAGACAAAAGAATCTAAATCACATCAACAAAGCACCTGGAAAAAGAATTCAACTTACTTCTCATCCGAAGGATCATTACGCATAACCTCTGGAGCCATCCACTGTGCCTGGAGGAAGAAATAAAAAGAAGGATAAGGAGAGTTCAATAAGTAACCCCAAATCAGAAAATCCATATTCTCCGACCAGCAAAAACATCAAAAAGTAAAGAGGAAAAGCGCACCAATTAAGGCACTGTGTTTATGTATTACCATTCCTTTCCCCGTCGTAGTAAGAAATGTTGCATGTTCGAGTCTTGAAAGACCAAAATCCCCAACCTAATGAAAACAACTAGGAGATTAATGGCAATTCTGTCCTATCATAGGCACAACTCAATAAGATAAAAGAAACAATAGCCTCACAGATAGAGACAAACAGGTACCTTCACATTCCAATTCTTGTCAACTAACAAATTTGATGACTTCAAATCACGATGGACAACTGGAGGGTTGCAATTGTGAAGATAATTCATACCTTGTGCCTATAGAAGGGTCAGCCAAACAAGTGTTGCATAATGTTAGAGTTAAGGTGAAGAGAGAACATGTGAAAGTGGTGGTTTAACAGCGTAAAAAAAAAAAAGAATGTAAGAAAATTGTACGCAGCAGAATACCAGACTCCGAAGTAGTATTTAAGTTTTTCTGTCATTTAAGGAAAAAAGAAAAGCTTGTGCATCATGAGGAGTATACGTACGATTTCTAAAGCCATTAGAACACGCTGCCTCCAATCCATTTTGCAAGTGCTACTTTTAAGCAACTGAAACAAATTTCCATTACATAACGAAGGTTCTGAACCCAGTGAGCAGAAATATGAAAACATAGACCAACATATATATTGATAAAGAAACACGAATAATAAACAAACATCATCTTTTAGCATAGATGATGGCACATGGATTAAAACACATAAATCTGAATTTTTCAGAAGATGAAGTATAAGAATAAACCATGGAAGGAACTCCGTGACAATGCACAGGTGCTCAGGTAAAGTTACTGCCCCCATAAAGAGTACATTGGGATGTCAGAGCCTCTTCATAAATAACACCTGAGAAAAATTTGTGTTAGATCAATGCACATGTCTATCCAGGAAAATTTTGTGGAAAGTAGGGATACAAAGTTATACATTGATGCAAAGTAGAAGGTAATATTTTGAAACTTATGAGGATGACAAAATGAGGAGAATTAGTTTCTTCTGCCCTTTAAATAAAGGAAGAACCTAAATATGGAGACTCTTCTCTTATAATTAGAAATCTTTATTCAAACTACTTGCAAATTACAAGACTATGAGAGGCATCTAGTTGAATCCCTAGAATTATATCTCCATTTGTTCTTATTGTCACAGATAATTTAAGGAATTTTCCCGTGTAGAAAACATAATTTAGCTTGCTTAAGAACTACCTCTTGTCTGAAAGAATGCAGCAAGTCATCAGAGTACTCAAACTTAGAGAATACTTCAGAGCAACGTCCTGCAAGAAAGTGGAAAACATGCTTGTTAACACCAATAAAGTGGGAAAGGAAGTTATCAAAAGAAACACCATGCGTACCGAACCACACCACTGCCCATGATACACGGTTCCGGATGAACCTGATATCGTCAATTGGCAATTGCAGGTCAGAAATGATCGGGCTAAAAAGCAAACATATTTCATAAACAGAAGAAAATAAATAACAATATTCAAACTCCGCAGTACCTCGCCCTATTTGTTCACAAATTGTCAACTCTTCCCACAAGATGTCATAATGCGAATAGTCTTTTTCTCTATCAAACATACAAAGAAGGCTGCTACCGGTAATAATGCTGCGGCTTACACATCTTTTACTGGTAGCCTCAGAAGAGGACCAAAAACCAATGGCTTTATTTCCAAATAGGTTACTTCCAAATAGCTGGATATCTGCCTTTTCATAGGAATCAGAACACTCTTCGGCTGACAAGAGTTATCATCTTGTTCGTTTGTCATCCAACCAAAGATGTCATGTGTGTTCCTTCCTACCAACTCATCATGTTCACTTCCTTTCCATGGCCGTGACATCTGTTTCTTGCTAATCCAAGACTCTCCCCTCGAAGTAACGATCTTGTGAATCCCAACCTTGCCTCCACCACCATAATCTCGGTAAACATTTCCAGCAGGGTGGACGATTTCATAAAATACACCATACCGAGGTTGGGGGACGTCAAGTCTAAGCGTAAAAGATCCAACTTGCTGAGGTTGTTGAGAATCATGATCAGGTTTCGAAGGCAGACCACTTGTAGGCTGACTAAAGCTGGGATCAGCTTCCGAAAGTAGAAAGCTCCGTGAATCAGCCGTCATGGAGATAATCCCAATACTACTACCATAATCATCATACAGTGGGGTATTCGTAGAAAGGACTTCAAATAGTTTCCCTTGTTTGTTCTTGACTGGGAATTTACCAGTCCACTTTTCCCCAGCAGCAATCTTTTGCAATATATCAATCCCCTCATCAACGGCGCCATCTACTACAAGGTCAAGGCCATTCTGACCAAGGACCTCAGAAGCAGAATACCCATAGAGCTTCTCAGCTGCAGTATTCCTGTATAAATTATGAGCATATGCACAAATGCCATATTCATCAAGAACAATCTGAAACCAGGTACATTAATCAAAAAAAATTAAACTAAAAAAACTTACCAGTAACTGATCAAACCAGTGAAATCAAATATATGAATAGCTTGACCCGTTGACTGCAATATATTAAAATACTGTTTGTCACTAACCCTCTCTTCTAAGGATTGGTGGGCAGTACTGGGAGGATGAATGTCTCAATAATAAGTCCATACCCTTTTTCCTATCTCCACAAGAATTCTCCAATCTGGGTCTTGAAGAAAAATCATGCTGATGAAGAGTCAAGTTGGAGAATTCGTGTTGTAGGCTTGCATGTTTAGCTTCAAGTTCTTGTAATTTCTTTAACAAGAACAGCAAATCTTCTTCTTCTTTTGAGGTTTCCACAACCCCCAGACAGAGACTAGATAGAAAAGTGACAAGAATTTGACTAATCAAAGAACAAGAACTTCTCTTATGAATTTCTGCGGTAATTCCAAGATTCAGTCGACTACCAGCTGATAACTAATTATATTAAGTAAGACAAACAACACATTGAGTTTGTCGTCACACACCATGATTGACAGTATCCGGTAGTCATATTGTATCGCAAGTGACTGATATCCACGCTTTTCAACCAAGATCATAGGGAGGAAATTTAGTCTTATGTGAGGCAAAAAAAGAAAATGATAGGAACTAGGTGCTTGCTAGCTAGTTAATTACTAGTTATTTCTGAGTGGCATTACCAGGATCCTCGGATCATGGCAGAATCTATGTTGTATGGTGTGGGTACATCATCATCTACCTGAGTTTGGGAGTAAGTATCCAGCAGCCTAATGAGGTCAGACAAAACAATAGAAGAAAATAGGCATGTTGAGTCACACTGCTCACAGCCAAATGCAGAATATAAGTAAACCGAGAAGATAAAGATTGTGTTACATACCGTGGAGATAAAGATTAAGACACCTTGGAATATTAGTTTTGCCTGGATAAAACTCAGGGTTGAGACATTATAACACTGACATTCTGTCAGTTAATTGATTTTTGTATTAATTGATTGATTTAAGTACTGTTGTTTGTTTATGTACAGTATAAAACAAGTTTCTTAGATATCTGGGACGAAATTCTAAACCATTTATGGCATGTACAGTAAAACATCTGAAAGTTAATAGGTTGGGACCCGGCAAACTTATAATGTTTGGGTTTTAATGCTCACAGTTGCAAAAACGTGTATAAGAGTAAGACCCAATTTACTCCTGCTTTCATTTCATTTTGTCTATATCTCATGAGAGGTGCATTTGAGTAATTTTAAGTCCCAACCTTTAAAATTCCATTGAAATATGTCGAATAACTCCCATGGTATCCGAACCATGGAAGGGACGTACACAGGCCCATATTAGGCCCGCTCTTGCCTAGAATTCTATGAACCTATTCTCTTTCTCAGACAAGTTTTTCACCCCCACAAATTCTTCATCCTGATCCTAAATGATATTACTCATTATCTCTGACAAAAAACAGGAAACAGGCCTGCATCAAATTATCAAGCAATACCACGTGGCTGATAAAAACAAAATCAAGCAACACCACACCTAGATTGGAAGCATTACTAATAGGATCCAGTGCGTGATCCCAGACAGCAAAACAATTAGCAAACATCATCACACTGCACACTCCAGCGCATATTTACAACTTACCTAGCAATACACATATACAGAGAAACACCAAGCCCAGGTGAATAGCAATTTGCGTTGTGAACCTGTACAAACCAGAAGAAACACATGACTTTTGACTGCAGTCTATAATTTTAAGAACTCACTTAGAAAGTACAACAAACCTGGCAATATCTATGAACAGAGAAAACCAACATCAGAGATCTTTCAACAACATTCTTCGAGTGCCTTAACGGTGGTGCATATTCCAAGCAACAATCACTAAATTAAGGACATATTAACATGATCTGTGTACAATTCAGTTGAAAGTTTAGACTAAATTAAGCCCACCAAGTAGTAATTAATTCATGAAAAAACTTGAGGCAAAAGCCACATTATTGAATAAACAAAAACTCATAGCTTCACTTAGTAGTTAGTTCTCCATGATGCTCCGTACCCGCAGGTCTAACAATAAGAAGGTACCCAAAACACAAAGAAAAAAGTTGAAGTCATGAAGCTGCCTGAACACAATGATGTACTCTTAGAATGCTCATCACAGAACAAACTACATACTGATCTGTGTGCTCAAAGTCTCTAGTCTTTACTCTTTGTAATGAGACTTCAAATAGGATGTTTAGCCATTTCCTTTGTGCATACTACCTTAATAATTGTGCCCTTAGCAAGGTAAGCATCTAGTGATAAACCTCAGAACTACTTTTCAAATGAGCGACAAGTGAACACCAAAAATCCAATCAGATAATCATAAGCCCATCAGGATACGATAAGAAAAAGCTTAAACAAGTACAGCAGCAGAATACTAACTATAACAACACCCAAGAGAACTTACCAAGAAATTATTGAGTGTGGAGGAATCATACCCTAGCTAATTTCTGCTGATCCTGGCTTAGACCAAATGATCCTTCTCTGTTAAGATAACCTTTCGGTGAGGTTAAAATGCCGACACATATTATCACTGTAAACAAAGCTCAACATGCAGATGAACTAGTTTGCTACCTCCTCAAGAATTTTTCTTCAACAGTAGTAGAGGTGAGTGGAACAATATTAGTAGAGAAGGGAATTGGAAAGGACAGCATTTTTTTTCTTTCTTTTTGATTCATATCTACTGCACAAAGCTGTTACAAAATACAGTCTCTTACTTGATTAAGAGCTAGTTACAAATACAATGATACATGCATCTTACTAATCAAACCATACATAAGAGGAAAGAGCACACGAGCAAAAAATTATTACTTAGAAAAAGTTAAAAAGCAGTTAGAAACGGTGGGGAATTTTAAACCTTTATGGATACACTGAACCCCTTCCGCCTCCAACTAGTTTTCTGCTTCTTGATTACTAGCCGAAAAAATTTCTGCAATTTGCTGATCCACAGAAGCATTGCTTCATCCTGCCTGATTCCACATAATCATATGTCAACTCTGTCATTGGAGGAATGTGTTTAAATGCATAAAACATGATATGCGGAAAAGAATCCTCATTTTGGCCACGTAAAACAAGCTGCCAAAAGACATTTGGAGAACAGCCATGGTTCATGAAACGAGCTACATTTCCCATCTTCTTTGCACTGATCATCATAGGCAGTGCAGGCTTGAATGCTTCATTCAAATCCACAGGCTTTTCTTCTCCTATTAACTCTGGTACATAATTCCATTCATTTGAGTAGTCTCCCACATGGGTAGCATTGAAGATATAATCATCATCTACATGTGCTCCTCCACTGTCATCTTTATCTATAACTTCTCCTGCATATTCACAAATAAAAGTGCCTGCACGTATAGGATCCCAAGACCGAAGACCCCAACCTTTATTCTTCGTCATAAATACCTCCAGGCGAACTTTCGGACCGTTTTGGGACACTTGATTTTTGCAGTTAGGATAACATGAACAAGAAGGACCACACTCGTGTATCAGAGACTTTTGGATCGCGAGAACCCCATTGGCATATGGGGCATCGCCTCCATTTGCCAGGATACAAGAGCAATTGGAAGTAGGAAGACATTTACCACCTTGACATTTGCAGCCAATTAAGGAATTCACAGGTTTGAAATACTTGAGACCAGTATGATAAACAAAATGTGCAGGTCTTCTATCACCAATATCAATCTCATTTACAAGCGGAACTGGTACCTTTTCTGCTCCTGAAGTTATGTCTTGTAATATAAGCCCAGGCCGAGAATTGATGTCTTCCCTCCATGATTGAATCGATTTCCAAATAGTGAATGCTTCGGGTTGCCCAGGCACCCTCACCATTTGATACTTGAAAACAGCAGCACCCGTTTTAGTTTTCTCAGTCCATGATTTTTGTATTTTATAAAGACCATCATACATATATACTTTACCAGTTGGATTAGCAATATCCTTCACACCTCTAATAACCCTCACTTCATTAGCCCGATGCAAGCTTTTCTCCAGTGCGAGATTTCCTCTTTCAAGCTTTTGATCACCAACATCTTTTCCACCCTGCCCACTATAAATCAACACATTCCCATCCCCAACATCATCCTCATAACCTCCAGACGAAACAACGCTTACAGCAACAGGTTCTTCACCTTGATCAAACTTCAAAACCATATAATCAATTCCCGCCATACTGGGAGCATGTAATCCCACCAAGCAAAGCTCTATCCTAAAATAAAATATGTCTCCAACTTCAATCCCATTAACAATCCCAGCCCTCTTCCTCGAATTTGTCCTCAACCCTTTTGCCATCATTATCGACCCCGCTGTTAAATCCGGCCGCTTATTTACTTCACCTTCAACTTGAGCAAGCCTTCTTCTAAGTGCATCAAATTTCATCAAAACATTCCCAACAGATACACTATCGCCTTCTTGTGATGATAACCTAACCTCTTCACTAATTTTCACTCTCTTAGGTGGTCTAGTAATACTAAGAGACCTTTGCTTCCCTCCATTACTAGTACCCATTGAATCTGTAGTTGGTATACTACAATTAGCACTATTCCCTTGTTCATTCGTCGAAGAAGGGGTTTTGGGGTTTTTCTTGGGTAACCCAAGATCGGGTTTTGGTGGTGTGTACACTGGGTATTGAGGATTTGAAGGATTAAAAAAAGGTTGATAAAACTGAGAAAACCCAGTTGGATTTGGTGGTAGTTGTGTTGGTGGAGGATGAAGAACTTGGGATCCAAATGGTGGAAATGAAGAAATCGGAGGAATACAACGTAAAGGCTTTACATCTAAAACTCTATTCTTATCAATACTAGGAGGATCAGAACCCAAACCTGTTTCCATTGCAATCCTTTAAGCAACTAAAACTGAAAGTAGTCAGATTTGAAGTAGTAGAATTAACAGATCAGAAACAAGGACAACAATCTTCTAATCTAACAAAATGTTGCTCACTATGTTCAGGTCATTGTAGTAACAGAGGATAAATGAAACCCTAACTGAGATGAGAAAGACGAAGTGAATTGGGAAAATCAAGAGTCAAGAACATACTTTACTTACATATGTAGAAGGAACTAAAACTGTTGCCCAGTCGTGTGAAGAGTCAATAGTCAACACACACCTCCTAGTGTGACCACGCTCACTCCACATGTGTAATGCAATACCGCACGAACAACATTCTTACACAGACCCACATGATAAACCACTTGAAAATCACTCACAAAATCATACTTTTCCAGATTCAATTGTCGTTTGGTTCGATTTTGTGTTCATGTGAAGAATGTCATTGTTCGGATAATATCAAGATTTGAGTATAGGAGCATAAAAGAAATCTGGATTTTTCTTTAATCTCCAACTTTAGGACTGTAAGCCTTTTTCAAACCCTAAGTCTCTTTGAATCTTGTAGGATGATTTTTTTTTTGAGATTTTACAACAATTCATTTGTTATACACGAAGAGAAGGTAACATTCTTAATCATTATTGTTTTACTAGTAAGTGATAGGTTCTTACCTTTTCAACTCAATAGTTTGTTGTTCACAATTTTTTCAACAAGTGGTTCGAAAATTTAAATCTTAAATTTATTAGTAAAAAGAGAGGATCCTAAATATCTATCATTTAGGGGAATGTCCTTCGCTTCAAAAAAATTGTTTTAATATCTGAATCTACCATTTGTTTTAGGGTTAAAAAAATCTTGATTTACTAAGGTTATTAATTGACTAGAGGCAACACTAAAATCAAAAAATAACTTCACTAAGTTGTTAGTGGCAGTAGTATTAGCATCATAAAAGATCAAACAATCATCGATAAATAATAAATGGTTTACAAATGGTGTGTTGTTGTAAATTTTAACACCTTCAATAAGACCCTTATACCCTGCATTTGTGATGGTACTAGATAAGGATTTTATGCATAACAAAAAAATATAGGGGGGAAGTGAATCCACCTGTGTAAGGCCCCTCGAAGGTTTGATAAAGATAGTAGGAGAACCATTTATTAAGACTGTGAGCGAAGTAGTTGAAATTTGTTCAAAAACAAGTTTACGATATTTTTCTGAAAACCCCATTTTTTCCGTTGTTACCTGTTTTAGTAGAAAAACTAAAAGGGTGATAGGGTAAATCGTAAAGAATATGAGGGATCAAAATCGTACAAGGCCATCCTAAACCAAGAAAGTGGTTGTTCAAGCCTTGCTTCGGTCACATAGGAGAAGAAAGGTTGATCTTACGGAGAGAAACATAGAAGGATGAAATCAAAGCTTGATGAGTTCTAGTCGAAGAACTTAAGTCATTGTAGTAGAGTTCAATTAGAGAAGATGAAGTTGTCTATGATAGTCTGATGAACTTCAATAAACTTTCTTTCTGACTTATGTTGACTTGTATTATCCTTTGGAAATATATGAAGTAATCTATTTATAGTCCCGAACTCTTGATCTTGTAATAAGTCAAAGAGATGGAGAGATAATAAGGTGGAGAAGTCGTTGAGAACGTGCTCGTATTATTGCTAGGAAAATTTTCAAAACCGTAATACCCATTATTGCTGAGAAAATTCTCAAAACCCGAATACTCATTAATCCCTCACCTAGTAATGTTCAACTTAATTCCATCTCATCATGGGTGTCCAGTTACACCTCACAGGCTATAGACCGCCATATCAATACCCTAATGAGTATCCCGTGTGACATGTTTAATGTCTCGTATTTTTGATGGTTGGGTCACGTAAATGACTTTTTTGTTCAGTTAATTGAGTAAACCAACTATTAGTGTTAAGTTTAGTAGGGTTAGTAAGTCTAAGCTTGGAAGTGCGCAAGCTTGGAAGTGGTAAGACTTGGAAATGATACAAACTTAGAAGTGGAAAGCTTGGAAGTGCGCAGGCTTGGGAATGGCACAAGTTTGGAAGTGTTCGAAGTAAAGACTATGCGAAAGTTCTCAAGGACCAAACAAGGATTAGTGTCATGCTTCTCGAAGACTGAGCGGGATTCATGCTATGCTTCTCGATAACTAAGTAGTTGGTGTGTGTTCAAGGACCAAGTAACGAGTGGCACGTGCTTGAGGAACAAGCAAGGAGTGGCCATGTTCTTGGGACTGAGAAGTAGATTGGTGTCATGCTTCTTGGTACCGAACAAAGGATTATCGCCATGCTCCTGGGACCAAGCAATGGTTTGCACATGCTTCTCGAGGACCAAACAATGGTGCAAGCTCGAAGACCAAGCAAGGGTTGGCGTCAAGCTCTCGGCCAAGCAAGGAATGTCACCATGCTCTCAGCCAAGCAAGGATTGGCACCATGCTCTCAACCAAGCAAGGGATGGTGCCATGCTAAGCAAAGATGCTAGTGATGTTGGAGCCATGCTATGGGCACATGCTAGGTGTTTCGTGAACTTTTTTTTTTGTGATTAGTTTGAGCAATCACATTGTTGATCCATCATCATCCATGTAAATCATTGTTGAATCGTTGTATTATAACATGAAAACATAATATATCAGATCTGAATTCTACATAGCTGAAAAATTTACAAGCATCAAAATCATCATATTAATTATGAGATTTCGATGATAAGTTAATTTTGGGTTGAATCTAATCTTTTAAAACATGCATAGTTATGTATTATAAATGAAAAAACTCAGAAATCGATGTTGTAACATTCAAACTTTGTAAAATCAAGAAGACACTTCATCGTAAGTGATTTTAAACAATTAAATGTTGAATAGATGTTAGAAAATATGTTTTTAACATTAAAACCTATTAAAACCATAGTTACTATGTTGTTTCTAGCGCCAATGAAGGTGTGGTTATTTGTTGGTCAGGATTTGTACCTTTACAATGTTTAGATTTCAGTTGAGGTGTAGATTTTTTGGGCAATTCTCCATTACTGTGTTACGATTTAGAATCTGGAACCTTAGATCAGGGTTTGGATATTCGTTAATGGAGTTGAATGGGAGGAGTAAAGGAGAAGAAAACAATCATAGGATAGAAGTTTAAGATTAAGTTTATTGGTGAGAATATGTTCTAGTTACAAAATGAGCCTTATTAGCTATATATACAAGAGATGATCCACATATTTATTGTGTGATAAATGGGGATCAATTATATTTTACGTATCCACTGGGACCCAGCAGATCACTTTACATTTCTCGCCTTAACTGAAGACGCTTGATCTGTACTTTTGTATAATCCAGCTCTTCAGGTGCTCATTATCAGATCTTTTAGGGCTTTCACCTTTGTATTTTGTATATCTGTAAACCTGTACGTGTAGCTCAAGTTGTTAACTTGTGACTTTAGTTATTTTCACGTGACTCAGGTAATAATCGATCTCGACTTTAAATTTCTTCTTAACTTTCAGTTGTTGGCACTGATGGCTTCCAGTTATAGGTGGATGCGATATTTTGTCATATTTAATGATTTTAATTTTAAAAAATATTTAGAGTCCATCGTCCATCTTTCAGAACTAGTGTAATCTCAAAGCTAACCATGTTTACTATTGTTGAGATGATCTCCAATGAAACCATTAAACTCTCTAGGGCTTAAAAACTACATATTCTCATTCGTCGATCAATAATTCCTATATTATAACACCCGTATCATGACGTTTACCCTGGGATGTGTCATTTCATGAGACGAAACTTCATCTCAAGCTTGTGAAGCTTACTCAGGGATGCATCAAGGTGGGGATGTATCACTTGGCTTGGTTACAAAATCATCTTGACATTATGATGCTAGGCTTGTCCCTTGCTCAGATATGCAATATTTTACTATGTTGCTTACTAGTGGAAGCATTACGATGTTATGGCATTACTATGCTTGGCCTTTAAAAAGGCATGCAACATTGACGAATGTTGCTTACCCGAGAACGCATTATAGTGCTAAGGCACTATTATAGCGTGATGCTTACCAGAGGAAGCATCACAGTTCCAATGTTGCTTGCACGAGAATGCATTTTAGTGATAAGGCACTATTATATGGTGTAGCTTTACCCGAGGAAGCATCATTGACCCTATATTGCGTACCTGAGAAAACATTATATTGGCAAGATATTATCATGCCATGATGCTTACTAGAGGAAGCATCACATCCCCAATGTTGCTTACTCAAAAACGCATTATAGTGCTAAGGCACTATTATACCGTGATGCATACTCGAGGATGCATCACTGTCCAAATATCGCGTTTAAAATTGCCCGACAGTGGAAAAATGTCATATCCCCCCCTTTTTTTTTTACTTGTAAAAATGCTAGTAAAACATATATAGGGAGGAGGTGTTGGTTGAAAATGATGATTACTCAAGGAAGCATCACTGATGCTATGTAGCTTACTCGAGGATGCTTACCCAAGGAAGCATAATTATTTTGTATAGCTTATCCGAGGAAGCATTATGGTGCTAAATTGTTTGCATGTATTATGATCGAGAATCCCAGGTGATCATTCAAGTGAACACTTTCTATTTGTTCAACAACTATATCTCTGTGTGTATCACACACGATTACCGATGTATCTACCATTACCACATTTGTCCATTGTTGGAAGGAGGCCATTATCGCAGTTAGAAAATCCACCTCTATGTTTATTGTAAGTTCAAAGTTGTATCCTACTTTTGACTCGTCGTCTCTCTTCCCACCAATTAAACAACTACCTGATGCTCGCGCGCGGTGGGAGGACGATTAAACAGAAAAAACAAAAATAAAAATACGGACATTTAATTTTGTTCCTAACACATTTAGCAATAACTACATGCGTCACTAAATCGAGAACAGTTATATCGGTTCCTAACATATTTAGGAACGACTACAGACGTCACTAAATCATGAACGATTATATTTGTTCCAAACTGATTATGGGTCTTTAAAATAGGCAGACTAATATTCTATACATGGACCCTTTCTTCTTTGCCAGTTCGTGACCCGTATTATGTGTTAAATTTCAAACTCATAGTCTTCGATTTTGATCGATGAAATGTTTTTTGGAAAAAAATTGACAACTAATTTGTACATTTAACTGTGTTTGATTAAATTTTATGATCAATTTTATAAATTATCTTAATTTGGTTCTCAAATTTCAGAAATTAAATATTTTATTTTTTTCTTATATAAACATTGTGACGGAGAACATTTAGTTGTCACATATAAGAACTCCCTTTAGTGGTAAATCTCTCTAAGGAAAGTAAATCAATCAGTAAGCTCATCAGCAAGAGATTTGTGTTGATATGCGATAATGATTAATTTTGTTCGTAAAATATGTTGGAGAAAATGAGTTTTAAACTAAATGGTTTTTGTCTTGGATG
>JAJJMC010019642.1:13311165-13363599 GCA_023531435.1 Papaver californicum
AACTAATGTGTTAAGGACAACTTGTTGAACCTGTGATTCTGCCCTCGAAGTTGTCCGTGGTAGAGTTGTTTTAAATTCAATTCTTTATAATATATTAATCTGATACATCTACATTGTTGTTCATTGTTGCAAGATTCCAACAAAATATTATTAGCATCAATGGAGGATAAATACAAATTTTGTACGCCGACAAGGGTTGAGGTAGTTTCTGTTTTGATAGGAAAGTCATTCCTGAAATTGGCTACCAATGGTTCTTTATCAGTAAAGCTAAAACATGTCGTCAACCATGGAAAGAGAACTAACCCTCCTTCACCAGATGTGTCATGTAGAAATCTTGTAGAGTGCACCAAACCAGTAGTATAAGCAGTTGTTTGGAAATTACAGATATTAGACTTCAACTTCATCTAAATTTAAATTAGGTTCCAGAACCTCCGCCGTAGCGGTAAATAAAAAAGCAACCCTTTAAAAAAATGTTGTCCAACAGTTTCAACAAAACAATAACCTATGGCTATGGGACAACCAGTAGTTCTAGTAAGCTACATGACGAATTAAATGAATTTGTGGGTCAACTGAGGGAAAATGAAGAAGGGTGATCATATTCATGATTTCGATACGTGGAAGACACTGAAATGAAGAGAGATTTGTGGATCAGTAGTTGGTGTAACTATGGATTGTATGACATCGATTTTGGTTGGGGAAAACCAATCTGTATAAGCAACTATGTTTCCTCACCCGGACGTTTTTTTTTATGATCGATACCCGATGTGGTGAAGGAATAAAAGAGTGAGGAAATTCGGTCGAGGAAGACATGGCTAATTTTGAACTCAACCTGTACGAGCTGCTTGACAGAATTTGAGTCCAATCAGTAGGATCGTTATTAAGACAGTGGCCCTTACATCAATAAATAAAGTAAAATTTATGATGCAAAAGAGCAAACTATAGTCTATTTGAAAACTAAAAATTCGAGTGTCATAATTTAGTTTAAAAGGGGTATATTTTGATGTGAAACGGATCAACGATCAAGATATGTTAATATGGTCTTCAGAATTTAGCCAAATTTCATCGTTTAGGACTTCAAACATGCGTTTTTACTATTTTAGAAAATAAATTTATTTTATTAATAACTTTTTCTTTAGGAGTCCGTTTGGATCGCCGTTTGTGGAAAATAGTTTTATTTTAAAAGTACTTTCATTATTTTAGGTCGACCAAAATTTGTTTAAAATAACAAATTAGGGTTTGGGTCGGCTTATTGGGGTTTTTCATCCTTTTTGCGGTGCAAGTTAGGATTTTTCCCAAAGTCTATCTAAGAATCTACAAGTTATTGATCTATAAAGTTGAATTTAATTAATAAAATTATTTTCTTAAGCTTGTTCAAGTTTAATTCTGATTTTTATTTATAGTTGGGAAACCGATATCTAAATAATTAACTCTCTTCATAGTCATTATTCTTATGAAAATTCGAGGTCTGAACAAAATTATCTTTTTCTTTCTTTTCAATAATATTCGCTGCATCAATTTGAGAAACTTGTGATGACCAAATTTAGATGTAATCCAATAGGAAACGACTACTGAATTAGCTAGCTATCCGATATTGGAAAGAAAAAGTGTACTTAGTGCTAGACTAACATCACATTTGTTTTTTTGAGTCAAATCTGACTCGTCTGGATCTGACTGAAATCACCTGACTCATCTGGATATGACTTAATGTGTTTGTTTTTTGAGTCAGATCTGTTGACTCGTCTGGATTTGACTGAAATCACCTGACTCATCTGGATATGACTCAATGTGTTTGTTTTTTGAGTCAGATCTGACTTATCTGACTCAAATATGTGAGTCAGTGTTTTGGTCCAATAAATCAGGGGTATTTTCATACCTGACTTAACTGGGTCCAGATCAGGGATTAAATCTGATTCAGGTCGTGAGTCAGATCTGACTCAAAATAAAAAATAAACGATCTGACATCTGACTCGAGCCGAGTCAGAAACCGAATCAGATCCAGATCATGAATCATCAAAAAACAAATATGGTGTAAGTGTTGACTTTTATATCTGTGGTTTTCCTCAGGAGAATTTTATCTTGGTGATATTATTTTTAAGATTCATCGGGCTTATAACTCTGATCTTAAGAAAAGATGTGCGACAAGTAGGCATGTCGGAATAACTGCATCGGATAGAAAATTGACTTGTCAAATTTAATGTCCGAGTCCTACTTGCACGCCAGTTTTGCACGTCCATGACATAATGGCCGCAAGTCCATGATAGTGGCTCTCCAGACACCCCAAATCTTGGTATGGTTCAATTTTTTGGGGTTAATGCCACCATCGGAGGGTTTATAGGCTCTTCATCTGTGATCAATAAGCTCTCCAGATTCATTGGAGGGTTTATAGGCTCTTCATTTGTTTTGATAGTTGCAGTAAGTGGGAAATCATAGAGAATCCTGCTGCATAGAACTGCAGTAAGTGGGAATTTATAAAGTATCCTGGTGCCTTGCATTCGGAAGCATTCTTAAGTGAGAGATGACACATACAGCATCCATAAAAATCATGATTCACCATAGGAGTTAGTTTAAGCATAATAGATTGGGAAAAAAAAGTTCAATCACCCTTAAATGTGGATGACGGTACAAACAATTTGAACTTTCAAAGTTCATTTACAAAAAAACAAAAAGACTTCCAGATTCTACTTCACTGTTGTTTACCTGTTCTGGTAGCAAGATTTTAGCATCTATTTGAACCATTCTTCAACCTTTTCGTCAAGAAAAATTCTAAAATATATGTTTGAGCCCCTATCTTGTGCTTGGTTTCTAAATTCTCTTCTGTATATCAATAATTTGTCTACACCTTGGATTTCCTTTATGTAACCATCTCTTCACCAGCAGCATTCTCACCCTTCCACCATGTTCTTGTCCTCTGGCTTTCGTCGCTGCGTACATTTTCTTTTCCTCCTAGTTTTTCCACTCTTGTTTTCCACTTTCGGTAGCAATCTCAGCCTTACCCCTTTCGGTACTTTTTTTACCTTGCTCTCCTTCTTCTCTATTGTTTCGTCTTTCCTAAACACAGTTTCCATCCTACTCTGGAATCGCATACAATCATTTTGGTACTCATCAAATATCTCTTCAGCGAGGGAACATTTTTGCTCCAATTCTTTGCGCTTTTTCTGCTCAGACAGGTTTTGCTTTTTAAGCGAGGAAACTAATTTCTGTTCCTTTTGAGAATTAAGGATTTCTATCTTTAGCTTCGACACTTCGACCTCTGTTTGATTTATCACACCCTTCAGCTCAAATATTTGATTTTTCAGGTTAACAACGTCTTTAGCATAGTTGCCTGATTCCATTTTGAGCGACTCTACTTCTTTCAAAGCTAGATCCTTCAATGATGATTCCGCAGTAACACTCTTACCCAGATTTATAACTTTTTGTTGTTCCCTCTTCAAATTCACTAGAAGAGTAGTGATGAGGCTTTCATCGTTACTGGTCTTGCAACTTTTCTTTTCTGGACGATCGTCTTCTGGACTCATTTCCTCGCAATCAGAAATGGATTTTCTCTTTCTTGAGGGACTTTGTAAAGACTTTGAAATCATTGTAGACATAAGAATGCCAACAGGGACGAGAACTTCAACAGTTTCAAGCTGGAATTGTTTTTCTAACAGGATAGCTTGTGGGGTTGAGATATATGTGTAAGCATTGCCAGCTGGGGTTGCTGCGGGCGTGTCACTTGCAACTTGTTTCTCAGCAAATAATAGTTTTTTTTCCAACATGTTACACCTTTGTTGCTCAGCCGTGATTCGCATTTCAAGATCTGAGCATATAAAAGAAAGCAATTGCTGTTGGGCGTTGTTATTTTTCTTCAGCTGCATCATTTTGTCGCTATTCTGATTGATCACATGGTTCTGACTACAAATCTGCTTTTTCAGCCTTTTAACTTGCTCAATGTAGATGGTTACTTCTTTCAAAGATATTTCCTTTTTAGTTTTCAGATCCAAATTACTACTCTCTAACCTTTTAACCTTTTCTTGTTCCTTCTTTAAATCTTCTTTCAGAGCCTTGACGCTGTTTTCACTACCCCGAAGCCTTTGGGATAATATCTTCAAGCAATAAAGATCACGATGTAAAAAGATAATAAGTATGCATTATTTTGTTTGGAATTATATCAGGTGGAAAAGTAAGTTCTACCGTACCTGCCAAACACGATCTCCGCGACTGGATTCGACATCTTCACCTCCATCCATGCACTTTTTAGAAAGTTGTGAATTCATTACATTATCAGGAGTGTCATATTGCTCGCACATACCTGTTCTAGTTTTACATGTCTTTGAATCTGTTGCTCCATCTTTACTTGTCTTGGAATATTTCCAGACTTGACCACCTTCTAGAGTCTTTATCTCAGTGGAACTAATTGACTTTCTCTTTATTTGCAGGTTTGTAATGGGATTAGGCGTATTGGTTTCTTTACATAAGGGAGCAGTTTGACAGGCCGAAATAGTTATGCCGTTACAGACTTCGACAGATGGTGGAGTCGCTTGTGTGTCAGTGGTAAACCGGTTTGCAGGTTGTAGTTCCTGAGAAGAGGAAAAAGTTAGTTTCTTCACACTAATATAGACCATACAAGAATTGAGGTATGAAAATTTGAATAGGCAATGAGTTGGAAAACCAAATAAACTACCTCAACTAAAGATATCCTCTTGGTAATATTTGGTAATTCACCACTGAGCATCGGCCAGTATTTGCTTAATTCTTTACGAACCTGAAAACAGAACACCCAGATGTTAGCAAGTATAAAGTAAAAACAGTGAGCTGCGACGAGAAAAAAAAAAAAAGAGGGAGTAGACACAATTAATTTAAGGAACAATCAAAGAAGAATAAGTAACCAAAGGTCCTGAAATATTCCACCGTTTCTATCACACGCCACGTCGACTCCAATGGGGAGGCATCAGACTTAGAAGAGCCAATGATAGACCTGTCATCTAGTAAAGCTTCAACGCAGGCAAGGACAGACTTTGACAAAGATTTTAAATGGTATCCTCCCTCCAAGGCCATCACTATTCTTCCACTGGCAAATGCCATTAACTAGAAAAAGTGACAAAAGTAGAGACATCCAAAAAGTTAATCAGACCTTTAACAAAGATAAAGGATAACATCCACTACAAAGACGAGCAAAATTCATTAAAATTCCAACCTTTTTTAACATAACAGAATATCCATTTGGTGTAACAAAACAACCCCCTAGGGTATCACCAGCAGCTGTTGCATGGAGGGCATCACAGGTTGATAATTGGCACAAATTCAAAAAGAAACAATCACTATGTATTAATGTCGTAAAATTAATAAGACATTGATAAAAATAATTGGCACTACAGTAAATAATTGGTACAAAAAGAATATGGCATTTCCTATGTGGCGCATCACATGTATTTTGATAAGCAAGCTTTCAAGGTAAAATAGACAAACTGAGATGTTGAATACCGCAATCAGATTTTTATTCATTGAGCTTTTGCATAACATACAGTTTTCTCCATACATATATACAAAATACTGGAACTGTGGAATATGCCAAAACTTAAACAAAAAGTTGGAAAAAAAACATAACAAGATATTAGCAGATTAAGAACACAGTCAAAGAAGATGCATATCAAACCGGCGGTATAATACCTGCATCAAATCCAGCAGAAATTAGAATGATGTCTGGATCAAAAGCCTTAGTAATTGGAATCAATACATGATCCCAAACAGCAAAGTAATCAGCATCACCGCACTCTCCTTGCTCCCACGGGACATTTACATTATACCCTGTACCTGATCTTTCTCCAATCATAACATGAGATCCATCGTCCCCAGATGGAAAAAATTCCCCAAAGTCATGCCTGCGGAAAACAGAAGAAGCCGATGGCATTACAAAATACTTTATACTTGAGGAAAAACAAAAAACATCTTCTAATAAATCTTCAATACCTATGAACGTTGAAGACCAACACCCGAGGATCTTCCCAGAACATGTTTTGAGTGCCATTACCATGATGGACATCCCAATCAACAATCAGTATCTTCTTAATACCCAGTTCTGGCTGCAGATTCATAAAATAATCAAACAAATAAATTATCAAGAGAAAATGAAATGATACAGTAAAATTCAAACCAAAAGACAAAATTTCATTACAACCATAATCAAGCCTACTCCAGACCTTTTCATTCACAAGAACACTTGCTGCAATAGCCACATTGTTAAAAATACAAAACCCCAATGCTTCATCAGCCTCTGCATGATGGCCAGGAGGTCTAACAATAGCAACAGCTGAATTCAATTCCCCTTTCGAAACCTTCTCCGCAACCTACTCCAAAAGACATGCAAAATAATGTTTACAAGAAGCCTTCAATTAAGACCCCCACAACAGACAACCAACCAATCACTTGAAGCCTGAGTGACCCCAGTATACCAACACATGCATCAATATTACCTCAATAACACCACCAGCGGCAAGATAAGCAGACTGTGAAGATCCTTCATTAAGATAGATTGAATTAAAGTCCTCAGCGATGATTTTCCTCTGAGAATCAGTCTTAGAACTTAAATTCTTTATCAGATCAATGTATTTCTGTTGATGAACTAATCCAATGTATTTATCTTCAGCTTCTTTAGCTTTCATTACCAAACATCTACACATACAATTGAAATTCTTTATTAAAATTACTCAAAACGAAGAAAGTATAACTAGGGTTTCATATATTATACCTTTGAGGGATATTAGCAGATTCAAGCCTAGACCAAATAGCTTTGATTCGATTAGGGATCTCAGGATGATGTTCGTTGTCTTCTGGGGGTTTTGAATGTTCACACATCCTTTCATCATACAATAATCCGACACGTGGACGGATTGGATTGGTTGGTGAGTCAATCTCCATTAGAAGAGATTAATAGCGAAGAGAAAAAGGAGAAGAAAAAATGCGTGAAGATGATAATAATAAATGAGAATAGAAAATAGTGTAAGATACTACTTGGGTTTTGGAGGGAAAGTGGGTCTCCAGATCTCTATCATGTTTTTTTTGTTTTTTTTTCTTTTTCCAGATCAAGTCAATAATCTCCCTGCAAAGAGGACTGCTGGTAATTTATTGATTTTTTAGCAGAAGACAGTAAAATAAGATTTGAGGGGTGTAAAATAAGATTTGAGGACATCCTATTGTAAACAGAGCTGGTAATCGGGATACTCATAATGAAACCAAACTAGGTAAATTAATAAGAGGTGTTTTTTAATATTGGGATTACCAAAGTGCCCTTAAATTCTAATTTTAAAAACAAAGCCTAAATCATCTTATCCCAATTCAGTTCCAACTTTCGATTCACCTTCCCTTTTTTTTTCCTTTCTATTTTCTATAATTGTTTTGGTTTATTGTCGTCTAATCATCGAATTCTAAATTTCCTCTTCGATTAACTTTAACTTCATCTTTAAAAATGAATTGAACAAAACAATGTTATCTACTTTTACTTGATCATAAAATCACGATTACGGCTAAACCAAAAGCTAAAACAAAATCTCAAAGACAAACTATATGCAATTGTAAATCAAGAAGAATAAGAAAATTTACGATCAAACTCTTAGTCAAATGTCTCAAATGAGAAAATAAGTGATTTTCATTCGTTTTATTTAGTGTTCCCATTGTTTTGAACTCGATTAAACAAGTTAGAAATCCAAATTAGGTTAGAAAATTCAGTTACTGAGTAATAATTGGTATTGTATGATTATAAATACCACGCAGGTTGTTATTTAGTAGGCTATTTTCCCTGCTTGAATATTATTTAGTAGGGTGGCTACATTTTTTGTCTCGATATTATATATATTATTTTATTTAGAGGGAATCACTCGTGTGCGTATTATGCTTATTGTCGAACTATTTCATCTCAATAGTAGCTTCCAGAACCATGATTTAGATGGGCACTTCATGAAGATGGAGTTACGATTATCGATTGGGGTTATTCTAGCGACGTCTTCTCCATTGAGTAGGACGAGGTTATGGTACTGTTTGTGGGGAAAACGAATTAAGAGGATAATTTAGGAAAAATAGGGTGAGCAGATGATAATTCGTCTTATCCTTAAACATTTGTATTATTGAAGTACTTTATTTAGATTTGAGAGATCAATTTGTACAATCCTGGCCTCATTGCACTGGAAATTTTATAGATTTGGTTCTCATCTCGTTCAAATATTAAAGGAGTATAAACTTCTTCCATTTGATCGAATTCTTACAATGTGTAGGTTAGTAGCGTCTCTATTACCCGCAAGGGTAGCACTTTGGCAGCGCTACGTCTTCTTGAATAGTATTAATATAATCTTATACTTGTGTGTAGATGTCGATAAAAGGGGAAATGACTTCAACCCTTTGAACACGAGTAGGACATGGATATGAGCTTGTGAAATCCTCGCCAGGAAGTATGGCATGCAAGTTGATGCTCCAGTAGATGATAATGCCTTTTTATTCTTTATGTTGTCCAGTTTGCAGCTTATTTTCTTGGTAGTAATGTACACACCATTTTTCTGGTAGTTGAGTGGGAATCCATGGTAGTTCTACTTGCAAAGCATCCGGGGTGTGTACTTCGAACATCATATAGGAACGATTTTTGTTCCCTAGATTGTTGAGAATTGCAGCACTCTATTTCGTTCCACCGTACACCAAGATCCGAAGATATGTTGTCTTCTTCGCAACGCTTGTATTTGGTGGGCCTTTCGATGTAAGTGGCTTGCATGTGGTGCTATAGTTGGAATTAGTGCTGGCGCTGGTGGTGCAAGCTTGGGTTGTTGTGCTGGCGTTGAAGCTTTCTTTATGCTTTCCTTCAGTTATAACACCCAAAGATGGTTGAATGTTGTATTGTTTACTTTTGAGTCGTCTGTTAACACAAGTCTCACATACTTTTTTGTTCCTAGTAGGTATGACTCTCTCCATCAAAGCACGTATAGTTGTATTCGATTGCTTGAGTCTTGGCAAAAGTTTTTTGTATCTGCATCGCATCGGTTTGGCTAAATGGAGTCTGTGCATCCCTTAATTCTTCAGTATGCTGACCAGATGGAGGAGGGGTGGTAGGGCCAGTGTTGGTGACTAAAGGAGTATTACCAGGAGCACCAACGTTGGTAGTAGCAGAATTGGTACTGAGAGTTAGTTACTGAACCTGACTTAAAATCAACCGCTTCTGAAACTAAGAAAAAATTAAGAAATTGAGAAATTACAACTGAGAGATTGATCTCCTACTGTGTTCGCCAAAATATTTGTGGCAAAAATAAATGAAGAGGCTAATTTAGGAAAAATAGGGTGGGAATGTGATAATTCATCTAATCCTTAAATATTTGCATTGTTAAAGTACTTTATTTAGATTCGACAGATCAATCTGTACAATCCTTGCCTAAACCAAGAAATGGTCGTTCAAGTCTTGCTTCAGTCACAAAGGAGAAAGATAAGGGATGGTCTTAGGGAGGGAGGCGAGAGAAATATTAAGGTTAGGGTATCAGACTCTGTAGGATGTAATTGATGTGCATAGCTATGAACAATTTTCTGTAAGTCAGAAGATTGTATGAGTAATCAAATTATTCGACTTGTGTTATTATGTTCTTGACTTGTCTGTCCGTCTTTCAATATATTGAGAAATCTATTTTATAGTAGTTATTGTAACCTTTCACCTGAACTCATCTCCATGATGGTTGAATAATGGTGAAGTGGAGATGGTGGTGTTAGACTTTTTCTCATTGGGCTAAAATAAAGGGGAAAAAGGCATATGTGATCCATTAGCCCCATTAGCCCCACTACTCTCTCCTACCTTCAGAAAACCCATCTCTATATCTATCGGTAACTGCTCTATGATGGCTAGAGTTAGTTTTTCAAAAAGATAGAAAATAGAACAGAAAGGTCACCAAATTGATTCTCATATCCTGTATACACCATCTACAATTGAGAAAGAGGGTTTGCCACCGAAGTTCATAGCAACCAAAATTAGGGCAAACTCAAGGATTCAAGATCAATGGCTGGAGGTATTTATAATCCCTTTCTTTTGCTTCCGCTTCTAATTTTGTATGTTCATATTGTGATAGAATATACATGTTTAGGTTTTACATTTGGTATCAGAGCTTAATTAACCTCTGCCTTGATTAAGTAATTTGGGATGTTTAAGAATTGTTCCAAAAAATTTCATTTTTATCATTGACATGATACATCAGAAGAATTATTCCAAACCTTCATTTTAACATCCTCCTGAGGTACCCCAAAAATTGGGATCTTCTCAGTACGATGAAAAGTATGTCACTTTTACTTATTAATGATGACAACTGTCCAATCATGAAAGTTATAAATGTTTTAAGTATCAACTCCGTAGCACATGCCAAAAGTAAAGAAATGAAAACAGTATCACTGTTTGATCTGATAACTCTAATGAGTCTAATCACGAGAATATGGTATAATCCACTATCAATTTGTCCAACATAGATTTTTGTTTACTAAAGTGCAGAGCACTAAGATGTAGCGACCATAACCATAACCATATCCTGGAATAGAATACTATTATGGTAATACTGTTATGGTCTCAAATGATTGTAGTAGGTGTATTCCTGAAACACCATCTCAATTGGTTCCCAGAGCAATTAGTGCTTTGCCAACATGTGCACCAAGCAGAAACACGAGATGAGTGATGGAATTAAATGCCTACTCATAGGGTAGCAAACAGCTACTGATTATGAATGATATTAGTAAATATTTTAAATTCAAAATTGAATAAATTAGACTCAAAATTAAATTGAGTTATCTAACAATTTTAATTGTGATAGGAAATGAATAAATTAATAAAATTTATTATTCTGATTGTGGTTGTTTGAGTGGTTAAACACTATATATAAAGATTGTACTTTGTGCTGGATCGGTGCAAAAAGTGTTAGCTTCCTATCAGAGCCATCTTTATTCTTAGCATGGCATGAAGATGCTTCCCAGTGCATACCACCCGTTATAATATCTAACTGTTAAATTGGTATGTATAGCTTTACTTACATGCCCACCCTACCCTGTGGCTTCGTCATTAATATAACGGTAGGGATCAACCTGATTTTAGTGAACTGTAATGGTGTCCCAAGAGGAAATTTTCTATATTAAGAATTTCATGTGGTATTATGAAATTAATGTTGTAATCTCGTAGAAACATATTATATCACCTTAAATATAGAAATATATTGTTATAATATGTCAAGTGATTTAATAATTTTAGTAATTAGAGAGTAGCCACAGCATCTCTAGTTATTTAAAATTTTCTTAAGAAATCACATGTGGAAAGTAGACATAAATTTGTAATTAATCATACGTAATATGATGAAATATGCCCAAAAGAAATTTTATTATATTTGTATGATTAATTGGGGTGAAATATCGAATTATGTTCCTTAATCTACCCACAAGAATTAAGGAATGAATATGGTTTAATAGTTTCATCATGTAGTTTATGAATCTAATTTGAGTAGAACTTTAACCCACAGGCAAGTTTTATGTCACTAGATTCATATTTTTATACATGACTTGCATTGGTAAATCATGATTAAGTTTAAGTCTCAAATTTTTATTTATAAGCATGTATATATTTTTCTTTGCAGCAATTTTAACTGGAAATATTTCTGATGTCAATTATGATATTCCTGAATTAAAGGGTGATAATTTTCTAGCGTTTGTTTATGAATCTAATATGGTTAATATTAATCATAATACATGGTGGATTGATTCTGGTACTACAATCCATGTTTCGAATACCTTGAAGGGTATGACAAACCTAAGGAAACCAATGGGAAGTGAACACTACATCTATTCAGGCAGTCAGATGAGTTCACATGTGGAAGCTGTTGGGACATTCCAGTTTAATTTTAAGTAGTGGTTTTACTTTGCATTTAGAAAAGACATTTTATGTACCAGGTTTCACTAGAAACTTGATTTCAGTTTCAAGACTTGTACCTTTAGGAATTTCCTTTAACTTTTCGAATTCTGGCTTTAGTATTCTCAGAAATTCTGAAGTTATTGGTTATGGTATTTTGTCTGATGGTTTATATCGTCTTTATTTGCAAAATGATATCACTGAAAGTTCTATGCATGTTAATTCTGGGTTAAAAAGATGTATTATGAATGAGGACTCCTCAATTTTGTGGCACCGGAGATTGGGACATATCTCCATTGAGAGAGTTAAGAGATTGGTAAAGGATGGGGTACTTAGTACTTTAGACTTTACTGATTTTGATACTTGTGTTGGTTGCATTAAGGGAAAGCAAACTAACAAACACAAAATTGGATCCAAGAGAAGTTCAAACCTATAAGAGATCATACACACGGACATTTGTTGTCCAGACATGAACGCTAATGATCCGAAATACTTTATCACCTTCATAGATGATTATTCACGATATATGTATCTTTACTTACTTCGTTCCAAAGACGAAGCTCTGGATGCCTTTAAATTGTTTAAGGTTGAAGTCGAGAAACAATGTGGTAAGCACATTAAGATTGTGAGATCAGATAGAGGTGGAGAGTACTATGGTAGATACACCGAGAACGGACAAGCACCAGGTCCATTTGCAAAAAAAATTCAAGAGCATGGGATTGTTTCCCAATACACTATGCCTGGTTCTCCAGACCAGAATGGTGTAGCAGAAAGAAGAAATCGAACTTTAATGGACATGGTGAGAAGTATGAGAAGTAATGTTAAACTTCCATCATTTTTATGGGCAGAAGCTCTTAAGACGGCAGCGTACATATTAAACCGGGTTCCTTCCAAGGCCGTCTCAAAGACGCCTTTTGAGTTATTCAAAGGATGGAAACCGACTTTGCAATATGTACGCATTTGGGGATGCCCGTCTGAAGTGAGAATGTACAACCCACAAGAGAAGAAGCTAGACCCAAGGACTATTAGTGGGAATTTCATTGGATATGCTGAAAGGTCTAAGGGTTATAGATTCTATTGTCCATCTCATAACACTAGAATTGTGGAATCAAGAAATGCTAAATTTCTTGAGAATGACTTGATTAGTGGGAGTGATCAACTTTAGGATATTGTTCCTGAAAAGGATATTGATCAACTTCCACCTACTGTTTCAAGTGAGTTGATTGTTATTCACGCACCTCAAGCTAAATTGCGTGTTAGACAGCCAACCATTGAGGTTCCACAAGTTGACAACAATCTAATAGATCATGATGGTAATGAGGAACAAATTGTTCATCGTGAGGATGAACAAGTTCCATTGAGGAGATCTAATAGAGCAAGAAAATCAACTATTTCTAGTGACCATTTAGTGTATCTGCAAGATTCGGATTGTAACATTGGGGCCGATAATGATCATATGTCATTTTCACAAGCCATAAATTCTAGAGATTCAGACTTATGGATGAATGGCATGAATGATGAGATGGACTCTATGGCATCTAACAGAGTTTGGGATCTCGCAGAGTTGCCCGATGGTGTAGAAGCCATTGGATGCAAGTGGGTCTTTAAAACAAAGAAAGACTCGCATGGCAACATCGAGAGACATAAGGCTAGACTCGTTGCCAAAGGGTTCACTCAAAGGGAAGGAATCGATTACACAGAGACTTTTTCTCTTGTATCAAAGAAAGATTCTTTCCGAGTGGTAATGGCATTAGTAGCTCATTTTTATTTAGAGCTACAAATGGATGTGAAAACGGAATTTCTCAATGGTGATTTAGAGGAAGAGGTTTATATGAAACAACCTGAAGGATTCGCCTCTAAAGATCGTGACCATTTGGTTTATAAGCTTAATAAATCCATATACGGGTTGAAACAAGCTTCTCGACAATGGTATATGAAATTTCATAAAGTCATTACTTCATTTGGATTCGAAGAAAATACTCTGGATCAATGTATACACCTTAAGGTCAGTGGGAGCAAGATATGTTTCCTTGTGTTGAATGTGGATGATATTTTGCTCACAACCAATGATAAAGGATTACTGTATAAGGTGAAACAATTTCTTTCAAGTAACTTTGATATGAAAGATATGGGTGAGGCGTCTTATGTTATTGGCATAAAGATCCATAGAGATAGATCTCGAGGCATTTTAGGTTTGTCTCAAGAATCCTATATCAACAAAGACTTAGAAAGATTTGGTATGAAAGATTGTTCACCAAGTATAACACCCATTGTAAAAGGCGATCGGTTCAGTTTGGACCAATGCCCCAGGAATGACATTGAAAGGGAACGAATAAAAAACGTTCCATATGCTTCAGCTGTTGGTAGCATTATGTATGCTCAGGTCTGTACCAGACCCGACATTTCATATCCCATTGGAGTAGTAGGAAGGTATCAGAGTAATCCAGGAATCGATCACTGGAAGGCTGCGAAGAAAATGTTAAGATACCTTAAAGGTACTAAGGATTACATGCTTATGTATAGACGGACAAACAGTCTTGAAGTGGTAGGCTACTCCGATTCTGACTTTGGAGGCTGCAATGATTCGCGTAAATCTACATCAGGATACGTGTTCATGCTAGCTGATGGGTCAATATCCTGGAAGAGTGCCAAGCAGACCTTGACGGCCACTTCTACAATGGAGGCTGAGTTCGTTTCTTGTTTTGAGGCTACCTCACATGGTGTATGGTTGAAAGGCTTTATATCTGGGCTAAGAGTTGTTGACTCTATTAGCCGACCAATAAAAATGTACTGTGACAATTCAACTGCTGTTTTTATAGCTAAGAATAATAAGAGTGGAAGTCGAAGTAAACACATCGACATAAAGTATCTAGCCATAAAAGAACGTGTGCAGGAAAAGAAAGTGATCATTGAACACATTAGCAGTGAATTGATGATAGCTGATCCCTTGACTAAAGGCATGCATATTAAAGGATTCAAGGATCATGTAGTAAGGATGAGACTTGGTCCTATAATGTAGTACATTCTTTATGGTTTTCTAAAGCTTTTATTTTAGTTGGATTATTTCTCATTTGGAATTTATGTACGTACTTACTTCAATTATTTTGTTGAGAAATGTCATTACATTTTGACCTAGAGTAAACATACGGTTTATTCGTTAAGTTAAGTATGACTGGTGAAAGACTAATTATATTGTGATATATGGAAGAACAATTCTTGCTCTAAAGAGGATTAATCGCTATGATCCGTATATGGAGTCTTTCGTGAAATGGATCAAGTGGGAGAATGTTAGACTTTTTCTCATTGGGCTAAAATAAAGGGGAAAAAGGCATATGTGATCCATTAGCCCCATTAGCCCCACTACTGTCTCCCACATTCAGAAAACCCATCTCTATATCTATCGGTAACTGCTCTATGATGGCTAGAGTTAGTTTTTCAAAAAGATAGAAAACAGAACAGAAAGGTCACCAAATTGATTCTCATATCCTGTATACACCATCTACAATTGAGAAAGAGGGTTTGGCACCGAAGTTCATATCAACCAAAATTAGGGCAAACTCAAGGATTCAAGATCAATGGTTGGAGGTATTTATAATCCCTTTCTTTTGCTTCCGCTTCTAATTTTGTATGTTCATATTGTGATAGAATATACATGTTTAGGTTTTACAGGTGGAGGATGTATCTATGATCGTTCCCCATTATGTTTGAAGTTAAATGAACGGTTTCTCAACCTACCACTTCTCTACTCAACTGCTACTCGAACTTTCCAGATTCTTTGTAGTGGGTTCATTGCTGCACCACGTACCGTAGATCGCCACACCAATACCCTAGTGAACATCCCCCCATTTGTGACATCTTTGATGTCTCGTGTAAATTTGTAGCATTTAAGCATTGTTAATATTAAGTCGAACAAGATTTGTTTAGTTAGTTTTTTGGCTAAAGGATTGTCTTGCTTGATAATTCTGATGAATCTAGCAATACAAAAATAAAATATGTATTTTATTTTATCGTATCCATGAGGAAAAATGTGTGTTCAACTTGGTCAATTAGCATTGACATGCTAGCTCTGTCGAACTAAGTGTATCATGCTGAACATAAACATATATATATATATATATATATATGAGGCTACTCATGAATATATATGCGATTGAGACTTAATATGGACTTTGATAGACAAGTTAAGGTTTGAAAACTTGTATGTGTGAAGTAAGCTTGGATGGACAAACATTAAGAGCATAGCTAAGGCATACAAGCATTAGGATCTAATGCTAAAGTGGACAAGCATTAGGAGATAATGTTAAGAAGGACGAGCTTAGATAGGGCTAAAAGGAACGAAGATTAGGATTTAATACTAAGGCGGATAAGAATTTATCTAAAATCCTAAGAAAGTACAAGCTCTGTACTAAATCCCTAATACGTACAAGATTGTGCTAAATCCCTAAGATGACAAGCTTCATGTTTTACCTAAGCCGAACAAGCCTTGTGTTTTAGTGATATGTGTATTATTTGCATTAGTTGGATACTCTAATTCATTGATTTCTGATTAATTTTCATATCATTATGCTTTGATTTTGTTTGTTTATGAGTTTCTTAGGAGTTTTGAAGTGTATTCAACTAAAGAAGAAGAAAGGAGTTCAGTACGACACGAAATGAACAAGGAAGTCAAGTTTTGCCAATATAGAAGGACCAAAGACCAAATTCAACTCAATCAAATCCAGGAAATCTTAATACTATTTTTAAGAGAATGAGAATATGAGGTGAACGCAAAAAGAATGAGGTCATTCCGAGTTCGTATGAGGAAGTTATGAGCAAAACAGCCGAAAGAAAATAGTGAAACACTCAACAAAATAATCGGTAAATAACAAGGAAATTTATCTACCGATTATAGGCAGTTTCGGGTACAGAAAAACTTCGTTTTTGAGCTCCAACAATCGGTATATAACATGGAGATCGATTTTACCGATTATGACTCGACGGGAGCCACTTCTAAGATATGTTTTTAACTTTTAAATCAAGGAAACATGGTCTCGAAAGGATTCTAAACCCTATAAGGAAAGAATACTTGAGGGCCAAGCATTGAAGGCTATAAAAGAAGACATCTAAGGCTCAAATAATACGTCTTTAACATCTATATATTTTATATTCCATATCTCTTAAGTAATCTCTTTTTTTCTACATAAAAAACCTAGGGTTTTCCCCTTAGAGGGAAACCATTATTCTTCTTTGTATATTTTTCATAGGTTTTAGTAAATCCATGAGTAGGTAACTTTGTTCTATTGGTTGGGGATGAAGTTGGAATTCCTAGACATGTAAATCAATTTGGATGGTTAGTTTTAATATTAATGAACTATTTTATCGCTTATGTTCTACTGTTTACATTGCCATGTATGATTGAAGACTTGATCGTTCAAGTTGCAAATTGAATAATCATGTGTTCATATCAAAAGATAGACTAGGGTTTGAGATCCAGAATTGTCGAAGAAATCTAATCACAAGTAGCACAACATAGTTGTTAACGACGATATGTTGCCATGTGATTATGTGTAAAAGCTTAACCTAGGTTAAATCTGTGTGGCTCTTGCGCCGGATTGCTTAGAATAACCTCAAATCACGAAGACCACTGCTTTCATTGTGTTAAACTTGAGTTGCTCTTGTGCCAAGTTATTAATTGAGAAGGATTCAAAAAGTGGCTCTTGCGCCTTTGATTATACAAGGAGTTTTTCCGGAGTAAGCCTGCGATAGGATGCTCTAGGGTTATTGGTACGAGAAGGGTTGAACGTTATCTCTTATCGATTGAAGAGCTTGTTTGGTGACGGAAGATGAAACCTCTAATCAGTATTTTCTCACTTTGATCTCAATCTTTATTTACTTTGTTTTTATTTTCTTTCATTAGTTTACTTAGTTTTATTAATTACAATCCCTCCTCTTGGTTACATAAGAAGTCAAAGACAAATAACAATTCACAGCTCATCGTGGGAACGATCCTTACTATCGCTATGTTACTTATTAGTATTAGTGGGAAATATCTTAATTAATTTGTGCGCAAACGACATGCATCAAATTTTGGCGCCGCTGCCAGGGAGTAGTAGCAATTGTTTTGTTTTTGTGATTTCTTTTGGTTCTATTTTATGTTTTTTTTTAGTGTTTTTCAGATTTTTAGCTTTTTATGGTGTGAATAACTCGTTGAAGGAGTTCACCACTCGTCAAAAGCGGGAGGTAAACTCCAAATACAGGTTTTAGGTATCACTTTTATTTTTGTTTTTAGATTTTTGTTTAGATTTTATCTTTTACTCGTTGTGTGTCATCATGTTTCCTTACAAAAATAACATGTATGGTACACAAGATCAAGTATACAATAACGGTAATTAGTTTGGTTTTCAATCCCAACCATACAAGAGTATAATCACAATCAATCCTTTGGTAACGATCAATATTCCCATGTTTGGGTTTATAACTCACGGTCTGTTTTCAAAATTGGACTAGAGAGGTTATGGAATAGAGTTTTAGAAATAGACAATCTTGTCATAATATTCGTTGCTAATGGTGGAAGAATGAATGAAATTCCAGAATCAGCAATTTCATTTCCACACACACGAATATATATATGCTTAATCATGTGGTAGTTTGGAAACAACGGGGTGGAAAATCTAAAAAGTATATTACTTGGATGAGGAATTTATACAAATATATGGCTCCTTAATCCTTATGTTTCAAAATATAGAGAAGTTTATGTCAATCATAGAGATATTGATTTAGGTCAAACCAAGAATGGCCCTGCAAGGTATCTATTAGGAAAAACTTGGGGCGAAAAGTACTTCCAAGGGAATTATAAAAGAATACGCGTGAAAATCCTGAAAAAGGTCAGTTCAATCCTGAAAATTTCTTCAGACATGACCAAAGTATTCCTTCTATTGTTTCTTTGGGTGCAATATTGTGAGTTCACAGTGCTTCGTGATGAGTACAATGGGAATCGCAACAAAGACACTTCTACAAGTTCTACAGGGTCGATCCACTACTTTCGCGATGAAAAAAACCATAAATTGTCGGTCAGCCTAGGAAACACAGTATAAACAGGTTTTCTCTAGTGACATGCAAGATATTTCTACTGTGAGCTGGAACTAGAAGCGACCATTCCTACCAACAGCCTTTCAAACTTTTAACCATTCCAAGATCGGTAAGAAAAAAATGCTAGCCTTAAAGAGTTGTAATGGAGGTAATGAAACAGTAGCAGACAAAGCAAATCTGATTTCAGCTACTGCAAAATTCATAAAATCTCTAAATAACAACACATCGGATATCTCCATTTCAGTGTACTAATTGATATATGGGAAAAAAGTGTTCAACATACTCTCAACATCTATCTTGTTCCAGCCAAAAAGAAAACAAATTGAGACCTCAAAACCCTTCGTAACAGACTATAATCTCGCTGTCCAGCTAATTTGTTCAAGGAGCAGCAACTACGATACGTCCTGCAACTTGATCAAGATCCCTACGACCACTGGATGTAATTATCCTTCCTCTGCAACACAAGTTGATAACAGATTTCAGCATCCAAAACAGCTTAACATTTGAAATTTGAACTTAAACTGATACTTATAGTAGCTCTTACTACAACAGATTCCTTAGTGTAGAAGTGCTAGTAGATCATTCATAAATCAGAACAATGAAATATGTGAGACACGGGGACAAGCAACTCACCCCTTAGGGTCAAGGTCAACAATGTTCAGTTCCTGCAGTTGTTGCAAAATATGGCGGGCTATCGAACCACTACTCTTGCAGAAATGTGGTGGACGACTTCCGTTCCTCTTGCGCCCACCGTAGATTTTCTTGAAACCACCAACACCAAGTCCTTGCCTCAAGTAGATTTTCCTAGCCATGGAAGCTAGAATATGGACAACCAATTAAAACCGATATTTGAAAATAGCAAAAATAGATTCTATACAAAAGACATCCAAATGTTGCTCACCTGCTCTGATGTAGTACCAGTCAGCATCATAAGGAGCAAGCTCCTTGAACTTCGCGGTCTTCACAATGTCTGTCCAGTGAGGAAGCTCCATCTATTCAAATGCAATGACATGAGCATGAAAATCAACATAAAAAGATGACCAAACTGTCTTCAGTGAACAAACATTGGTTCATACAAATTTATTAACCCTAATAGCAACCATAACACATGACCAATTTAACAAGCATATGTTTCTATAATCCCTGAAACACAAGCATCTAACATCATGACTACTACCTACTCCAGAGTAAATTTGCATCTAATCAGGGTGATTCCTTAAAACCCAACAAAGAAATAAAAACAATACTGCCATCATGTAATTTTAAACACTAAACTTACCCCTGCCCTAGTGAAGCATATGCAGAATACTTGCACATAAAATATCTTCTCAGAAAGTAATCTTAAAACATAAACTGAAGTCATAAGAACAAATCCTCTCTCAATTAGAGTTTCAGATTACGAATCTCTAACGCAAAATACAGGATAAATATACAGAGTTATTAAAACATATGATTTCAACTCAATAAACTAACAGTACAGCAAATTGAACATAAACATCATAGATCCAACACAAAAATATGAGAAATCACCAGAATAGACTATACATGAGATTTGAATAACCCTAACACGCAAAAATCGAGATGAAAAAATGGGGTAAGTACCTTTCCAGATCGCTTGAGATGAGCTGAATAGTGCTTAACAAACTCATGAGGGGAAACATCCTTGACAGTTTTGGCGGTTGTCTCCATTGTAGCTCTGCTTAGTTAGGGTTCACAATGACGGACCTTCTTCAAAGAGTTTTTGAGCTCTGTCTCACAATCACTCTTTAAAGGATTAGGGTTTTTCCCATTTAACAAAATATTATATATAGATAGCTTTATTGATCAAATTACATTATTACCCATCATGTGGAGATGTTTTAACCAATTCGTATTTAGGCTTTAAAATCGTTTCTTTGATTATGGGCCTATTAGTATTGGGCTTAATTTTTCAATCCATCCGCTAAAATAGCTATGGACATCTGAAATATCCTACCCCGGCTAAATCCTTATCCAAAACCCTAAATCATCATTCGATAATTTTTATTCGAAAGGGGATATCCAAATTTGTTATCCGAAAAATAGAGTTGTGGATACGAATACGGACTATATGTATTATATGTTTATTATGTACTCCCTTTGTCCCATAAAAAATGAGTCTCTTGACATTTGCACAATTTGTAAAGCAAATATTAGAGAGAATCAATCTTTTTAGTAATTTTTCCTTATTTATCTTTTTGTGTTGAAGTCCGAATCGATAGATCTCACAAATTAAAAGACGGATATTTATAAATGTTATACTGTTAAAAATCTTTTTAAAAGACTTATGCAACGAGCATAAATATGACTATTAAATTTTTTTATTTCTTAGAGAAAATTTTATTATTAGTAATGATTTGTTTGAAAATACAGTATATAAAAAAAGGATCACTTATTTTGGGACAAAAATAAAAAGAAAAATGCTCACTTGTGGGATGGAGGGAGTATAATTCATGTTTTACATTTAATTAATCATTTCCTAAAAAGAAAATAAAAAAAAATGATTAAGATTTTTAACTACATTATTATTGTTTTTGCATTTATCATATATATTTGTTATGTATAATTTTATTTTTTATAATTTTATTTATACAGTAAGAGCACAATAGTATTAATATCCTTTTATATTTTTGGATCGGATATTATACGAAAGATCACCTACTCTAAATAGACGAGTGTTGGGAGCATAACTTTTGATGTGCTCATATAACCATGTATGGAGAAACACGACGGGTACATGTGTGTCAACCTTTCTACTATCATGGGGTAACTCCATATTTTGCACGAAGATATCTAGAGATGAGTAGAGAGTGCCAAGGAACAAACTACCTATTGGAAATGTTACTCCTTGGGCCAACTTTACTGCAAACGGGATCATAGAAGACTTCAGTTTCTCACCATAGTAATATTTAAAAACATCTTTAGACAACCATAACAATAACAATGCAACAATGTTTACCGTTGAATGAACCCAGGATTCATGGAAAGTCTTTGTGCCTTCGCCAGTAATTAATCTAGACTTCTACCTATTACATTCTGTTACCAGCTTGATCTTGCACATGCTTGATTGCGTTTGTAAAAACACGAGTTATTTTCTTATCTTCATCGTCCATACCTAGATCATAAAGGACTATCACAATGAGGTGTAAAAGAGCGACAAGGACATCTAAGTTTATTGTAAGTTTTCCCACACGAAGATAAAGGTATGAGTCAGCTTCTCCGTCTACATAACAGGGACACTGGGTCGACTAGGTCCTTTCTCATTTTAAGTTTTCCCGAAACTTCTGTTGCATCATAGACACATGTAACACTCAAAGCTTGACATACTTTTTCACTATCAAGCATGAAGGATACCAATGCAGGCCAAGAATCCATTGGTTCTTGATGAGCTCTAAACCTAAAAGCTTAAGGTTTATAGTTTTTCCCTTTTATACAAAATCGTATTAATGAAGACAGAACAACTAGATGAAGTTGGAAAAATATATTAGTATCGGTCAAGAAACTAAATCTATAATTCACTGGGGGACTAGGATACTTGTCAATCAGTAAGGAGAAATGCTCAAACTCGTCAGCAGAGTTGGGAGCATCTCTAGGAGTCACGGCCATGCTTGAACCAGAATCTCCTACATTATTTATATTTTATTCTTCATCATTAGCATTGGAAGAGCCATGGTTGTTGTTAGACATATCTTAAATCGTGAGTAAAGTATCACAAATATTTGATTTACTCTCTGCAAAAACGTTTAAGATAAGAGAAGAGAACATGGCAGTCAATGGCGTAAAGAAAGGGATTCATATGCATATATACATCCATGTATATCACGCCCATGACCTAATCCTAATTGCAGTGGGATTCCAAGGCTATGTGGACCGACCATACAAGTTGCCACACCCAAATATAGTTATCACACAGTATTGACACCCATATTTCGCACCCTCTATAAAAATATTATCTTTATGTTCCAAAACTGGATACAAAAGATTATTGTGAAATCAATTAGTGTCAGCACGACATATAAAAGGGAAAAAGTGATAAACACTTAATATTCCCAACCAACTTTCTCACTACGACAACAACGACAACCAATCATTTATTCCCAAACAAGTAGGGATATGCTATAACCATGTCGAAGTTACCAAAACTATAAGCATAAAAATAAAAGAAACGATAAAAATATATTAATGTTACCAACAATACTAGTAGTAAAAGCTCTGATCAGAAGGAAAAGATTAAGCCTCAACCCAGTCGGTTAACAAATAAAGTTAAGCCTACGACTTTTTCCACAAATGAGTTAGAGGCATGCTCAAGCCTCATTCACCTACGCCATTCGAATCAAACTTCAACAGAGGGCGATGATCCCCCCCCCCCCTTTCGGCAATGTATGCCCCATGGATAGTTATAGGCCAGTGACATAAATAAACAAATTAAAGTTTTTGACAAAGCAAACCCTAGTTTAGAAAAGACCATCCATAATTAGCTCTCGATGAAGCCTTAATTTTGTGAGTTAGACACTACTCGTGTTTAACCATTCCATCAATCTAAAGTTCAAGCTTAGGCCCAAGATCAAGTCGAGAAACGAGGACCGGATTATACTTTCATAATAATATATATACACGGCCAAGGTATGGGTATGACACCAACTCTTATTCAATTATCAAGTTTTCATGCAAGACAAACGTCACTTCGAGATCATGCTCTCTTAAACGAAGCCTGTGAAATCAGTAAGGTGAAACCCTAACCTCAAGTGCATATGCCTAAGACAGCTCAACAAGAAAATATCAAGCATTTTTCAACCAAGTATGCACCATCTGTAAACTCTCCATGCAACAACTCACGGTTCCATGCTGAGTAGGGACTTAATGTTGATGGTGATTTTGTAATAAGGGCAAAATGGTTATTTCAGGATTTGAATTAAATTTTGTCTCGGAACTCAGACTCATAGGCCCAACAGAAAGTATCGTCGTCACGAACGAGGCTTAGATCTCTTCCTCATGAGTAAGACTAAACTCTCGACCCCATGAACAAGACTAACGTCTCAGTCCCAATAAAGAAACTTAGGTCTTATAAGTATCGTGACTGACTCCTAGTACATCCTACGAGATATACTGGTCATGTCAGCTATCTTCGCATATGAACACAATTCCCTAGTGATTAATCGTAACATCCCTGCGAGATTTATTGATCAAGTCAAGTATTTTGTAATCTCCTATAAACAAAAGACACTCTCAGTCACATATACAAGCCTCACTCTCAATCTCGTGTACCAGATGACTCCATGATACTTGAGCTCAATAAGATGATCTCAATCTCGTACTGACACGTGATTCACGCCTCAGACATAATCCATATCCTCAAGTGAATTGCCTCAAGTTTGTCACATTCATTAGCAAAGACTCACCAGCATAGTTCGACCCCACATGTCATGCCAAGCTGAGACTTAGCATCAAGTCCTCTAGTGTCTCACATATGATCCTCATTTTATTTTGTGATTTCCACATGACTCGGCCAAGTCATAGCATACAAATCATGGAATATTCCTTTATATCAACCAACATATGTTACGAAGAGTATTGTTACCCTACCAACACATCATCACGAAGGCTAACTCAGTCACACAAATTGGGAGATATCTTTAAGGGTTTTTTTTGCGGTCTACAACACGTGTGGGGATGCTCAATTTTATTTCTCACTGTTAAAGAGAACTGTCGGTCGAAGAGATTGTAAGAACCAAGGGATAAACACAACTCAACCTTGGTATTCCTTTAACTAATGAAGTAATGTTTTTCACGTCACTCCATCCTTTATCTCACCAGCTTGAGATCAGGGTTTTGCAGTTATAAATAAACCAACAATCGGTCACTCGAACACAACAACCTAGCTACAAAACAACAGCCTATAGAGCATTCTTATTCGACAACCAGAATTACTATGATATCTCTCTTATATCTTCTTATCCCCCTAAGACCAACCCTAAGTTATCTCATGTAATTGAAGAGTATTCGAACGACCATTGTACTGGTTTAAGGGAGGAATGTTCGTGCTCAACCTCCTATAATTCACACTAAAAATCTTAAATCTCAGTTATATCCCTTCACCCAATTTTAGGTATTTATAGTTGGACGCAAAACCAAACTTGTTAACAAACCTGCAATCAAAATAGTTATGATAAAAATAATGATCCAACCATTTTTAAGGGCTTGTATCGAGAACTTAGTAACACTAATAGCCAAAAAAATCGACCAAAATCGTCCAAAGTCTTCATCTGAATCATGATTTCGTAGTTGTGGTTGTTGATATAGTTATTATAGTTGTTGTTGATATAATTATTGAAGTTGTCATTGCTAATGCAACTTTGTCCTTGTAAAAAATAAATAAGTAATTCACAAAACCAAAAAGATTCAAAATAAAAAACAACTAAATAGAAAACCTAAAAGTGAGGAATCAATAAAAAATAAAGGGGTTAAGATAAGATGAAACAAATGTTCAAAATCCTTAATCTAGTAACTGAAAAAATAAAGAGAATCGAAATAAATAAATAAATAGGATCTCAAAGAAATCTAATTAACAAAAAAAAAATAATAAATAAATAAACACGGTAGCAATCTTAGTTAGCAATTCTTCGAATATTCACGAATTATTCAGGATTGGTATGGGGCGCATATTACGTGTGTATGTTCCAAACATAGACCCTAATACAAGTTTTATATGTGATGTCCAAATAATTCTCATGTCATTTGTAAAATTCAGTAACTGTAACTTGAATTTATATGGTTTCTCAGATGATTCCCGAAATTCAACAAGTGGAATTTGAATTTACTATGGTGTTCATAAAAATGCATGTGAAGGGAGTCGAACCTTCAACCTTATAAAATTCGGCAACTAGATTTTGTATTTATACGGTTTTTCTGATGATTCACGAAATTCAGCAACTAGAGTGTGAATTTACTACGGGATTCATAGAAATGCTCGTAAAGGGAGTCGAATCTTCAACCCTTATACATGCTATATTAGACACTAGACTACTAAACCATATGTTCTCTGGTGATCACATTGCATACATATTATATATATATATATATACACTCAATTTAAATAAAAAAATATTATTCTCATGTATAATTAATTATGCTAAAATATTTATTTTTAGAATTTTATATGGGTTTTGAACTTTGTTTCATAAATCGAAATAAAACTGTACATGAAATTACACCATTCTGAATTATCCTCGACTCACGAATGACTAATCGAGTATTGAATCGAATTTATATTTTGTCGAAACAAATAAAACTCGAGCACCCTTCTACTAAAAATTGTTGAATAGGGTAGAGATAAGGATGACTATTATTTACATTAGTAAAAAGGTAATGCAGTAAATTTGCACAAAAATAAAGTAAAGAAAAAAGAAAAGTTGAAAAGTCTTACTACTATATTATCTAATACTACTAAGGGTAACTGTAACGGTGCGACTACCCTATCGACTAAAAACCAAATTTTGTTTGGTCTTTGGCTTAAAAACCACAGCGGTAGGAGAGCAAATTTTACTCGCACACTGTTCTTGGTAACCGTATGAAATAAGGCGTTCTCTTAATGGGCCGAATATAACACGCACGGTTAACTATCCTAGCATATGTTGTATTATCGTTCACTTAGAAGAGCGCGCAACTATACGCTCATCTGAATGAGCACCAAATATAATGCGGTCAGTTAACAATACGTATGATTGAGCGTCTAGTTGGGTGGACGAATTACGAGAGACGACTTCATAGAAGGTCGTAATAATTGTTGCGTCTAGTTGGGTGGACGTATCACGAGATACGCTGTCGATGAATGACGCTTATCTCTGAAACGACCACCCAGACCGTTTTAATGTTTTGGCAGTTGCTCTACGTACAACTTCGCAGCACACCTAAGTGACCGTATGGAACAACGGCCAGTTAGGAGACCGATTGTACATGGGGCGGTTCACTAATTAACCGTGAGAGAGAGGGGCGTGTTTGTAAGTGGTCGTGTACATTAATTGTTTTGGGAGTAGCTCTAAGTGACCGTGTATAACTAGGGAGCTAGGCTAAGTGACCGTACGGGTCTGAATCAGTTTTCTATCACAACCATAAATCGTAATAGAGGTATTAGTTCAGTTTAAGTACAAATGGCATGTATGGTGATCATTGGGCATTACATAACGTCATAGCCAAGTAGTATATGAAGCAAATTCGATTTCCTTTTTTGCACTGACTTAGGAACAATTCATGGCCATCATAGTGACGGAGAATTCGATTACGGTATCTAGAGAAATGAGTGATTCTATGGTTCTTCTCTTTAAGAGAACTTGCATTAAATCTCCATATTTAGTAATTATTTAGTAAGATGTAAAAAATGTTAACCATATACATTTCCTGCGGCTTGTTATGAGGCCGTATCATGAAACACGCTAGGTAGGAGGCCGTGTGCTTGTGTGGCGGGTTCCAGGGAGGACGTGCTAAACAGGCGGTTCCCTAATTAAACGTATACATCTCATACGGTGTCCAGGAAGAATCGTATATGGTTAGGAGTTCTTCTATCACACCGTATGTTTTGGACGGCATTTTATAGAAGCGCGAAAGTGTGAAGCGTCGAGCCAGAACACCGTGCAGTGAAGCGCTACTGTAATGTTTCGTATCTTCAAGGGCGTTCTTGCAGCTAACCGTATTATGAGGCATATACTTAGCTGACCGAAATACCACACGTTTCTCTAGGGATACTTCTGGTATAAATATGCTTCACTAGCTGGACGTATTCGACATACGTTATCTCACAGCCCGTGCGACTATACTTAGAATTCAAAGAAAAGTTACTCTGATACTGTAGCAAAACTGGACTAAATCCTATAACTACTCTCCCGTTGCGGCTGCATACTGGCGAGTAAAGAGAAAATTTTCTCTTCTCTCTTTACTCTACTCGCCCGTTGCAGTTGCTTTAATGCTACATATATCCAAAATTAAATTTAGTCTGGGTCATGTTCACTATTTTTTATAAAGGTTATTTTTTCTTTAGGTACCAATATAATACACTAGAACGAGCTTTGGTGCTTAATAATTACCACTTTAGTAGTTAACACTTGGCCTAATAATTATTATTTATGTATTTTTATACGTGGCATGGTCCCAGAGCATGCCCAGCAGAATCCTCATTTGTACTTACACAATATATCTACTAGGAGTCCCATCTTCCGTATCCATATGGGGAAGGGATTATTACCATTAGGGGTGTTCATGGCCGGTTTCGGTTCGGTTTTATGCCAAATCAAAACCGAAACCGGCAATGTCGGTTTTCCAATTATTTTTCCATAACCGTTCCGTTTACCGCCGGTTTGGTTTTACTCGGTTTTCTCTCGGTTTCGATTTTTTTCAACGGGTTTCGGTTAACCGTTTGGAAAACTAAAATTAAAAAAAAAATCAAAAAAATCAAAAAAATCATTTTTTTTTTTAAAAGTGGATTCTTCCATAACTAGAAGAAAATTCTTCCATAACTAGAAGAGAACTAGGGTTAGAAAGTTAGGGTGGGATTATATATCAAGGGTAATGAAAGGTTCAAATTAGATCTATCAAAAACTAGATCAAGGGTCTTAAATAGTCGGTTTTCCATGGTATAACGGTTCGGTTTTTGGCTAAACCAAAACCGAAACCGTGACTACCGGTTTCCATACTTTTTTTCCATAACCGTTCCATTAGTAAACGGTTCGGTTCGGTTTTGGCTAATTCGGTTCGGTTTGGACGGGTTTCCGTGGAAACCCGTTACCATGTATAGCCCTAATTACCATAACCCAGGGATGGAGTTGTTGGTGGAGTGGGTGTGTCCCTGGATCAACCCAAATTTTCAACCAATATTAGAACTGTGTAAAATGAAAAAGAAAATAGTAGCCTTTCTGGTTAGAAAAAAAAACCTGATTTAGGGGCTCCCTCATTTATAGAGGGGCTTCCTTTGGATGTAAGGTGACCGAAAAATCCGTTAAGAGGTATCCTAGGGGCTATGTTAAATGTCCGTATTACCTTTCTATGTATTAAAAAGTCTAATTTGCCCTTCAATCAATTAAAACTTAAACAAAACAAAACCTTTCAAAATTTCAATTCCAATTCAAAACCTTTCCCTCTCCCTCCATATCTCCTCCTTCTCCATTTTAACCGAATTTTTCCATCGAATCAAAATTTTATTGTCGATTAAACTCTAAATTTCGTGAGTGAAGAATCCTACTAAAGGTGAGAAGGTACTAGTGATGACAATCCGGATAAAACTAAACAAACTAATGAAGAACTTGGGTTACAGAAAAATTTACGGTTGGGTTCGATTGGAAAACCCCGTAACTGGTTTGTTATTCGTTTTACGATTGGGTTATTAAACAAACCCAACGGTAAATTTAAAGGTAGGAGATGAAGATCAAAGTTTACGGTTGGGTTCGATTCTGAACCCAACCGTAAAAAAATTTGCACTTACAAATTTTTTGAAAGTTACAGTTGGGTTTAATTCTGATTTCCAACCGTAAATAATTTTGCATATGTCAAAGGAGATGAAGATGATCATTTACGGTTGGGTTCGATTACAAAACCCAACCATAAATGTGTTTGCACTAAAACTAAAACTCCTATTTACGGTTGGGTTTTATTGTCAAAACCCAACCGTAAACTATCCTGGATACAAACACTATTTTTCCAAGATTAGTTACGGTTGGGTCCGATGCTAAAATCCAACCGTAAAACTTTGACTAGTGATTGTTTGTTACGGTTGGTTTCTAGGATGAACACCTAACCGTAACAGTTTTACGGTTGCGTCCGATGCTAAAACCCAACCGTAAAACTGTTACGATTTGGTGTTCATCCCTGAAATAACTGCTACGGTTGGGTTCGACATGAAAACCAACCGTAAAATTTTCTGAATCAAAAATAAATCATCTTTTATAACGTAATTTCATCAAATTTGAGCCATTAAAAGAACAAGAGTTTAAGTTAGAAGGCATACCTCACTACTCTAGTTGATTGAATCAAAATCTAGGGTTTTTTAAAAAAAACCTACAAAATTATCTTACATTTCTTCTAATTTTTCTTCCCACCAAACCAAAAAGAAAAAAAATCGATTTGATTTCATTAAGTATAAAATATTTAAGATTAATTATGTTTAGCATAATCTATTAATTAATTAATTTTACTAATACTAACTAATCAGGGGTAGTTTAACAAATATGAAAATATTATGGATAAGGGATTTTTTAATTTTACTTCAAATGTCTCTATTTCATCTTATATGAAGAGCCCCTCTATAAATTGAGGAGTCCGTAAATCAGGTTTCTTAAAAATAATAGTACCACCCAAAATTACCTTATACACATCGTCTGCTTATTACTTCTCTAACCGTAAGTAATACCGACTTTTATCAATACTTTATTAAAAGTATTGATTGAACTTTTGTTATGTTACGTTTTAATTCTTATATCATATTAAATTATTAATCAATTAACATGTAGTTTTATATACAGTGTTTTCATTAGATGTTTCTAATATAAAATTACGAGCGGAACTTTTATTGATTGTTTGTGGTCTAAGTTTCTAATTAGATGTTTTTTTGTTTTTTATTTAATCTTTGTCATACAAAATGTATTATTTTCTTTGTAGGCATGGAGAGGTGTTACGAAAAAGTTAAGAGAAATGATTCGATTCCTTTATCGATCAATGATAATGAAGTGATTCCTGAACCCGAATTACAGTCAAGTAATCAAGCGCAACTCCAATTTAAATAACAATCAAGACCTGTATTTTTTTAACGTAATAAAGTAATTTATTTTTCTTATTATTTTTTTATTATGTATGATACAAGCCGTTATGATTTACGTACATAAAAGAGTAAGACTAGTCAAGGTATAAAAAAAAAATCCATAACGCATCACCCGATAAAAAATCCTGACTCCGTCACTGCCACAACCCACACTAAGTATGGTTAGGGGGGCTCGAAGTTTCGATCCCACACTTGTGAGGCAAGATATGTCATCTTACTAGAGGTTTTAACCCATCATGTTGACCATTTATTGAAGGGGTAAGTTGAAAAATGCCCCAATTTGGGGGGTCATCTTGGAAAAATACCCTGGGATTTTAGAAATTAATGAAAATGCCCCATTCTGTTAGTTTTGCCGTTAACCTCGCGTGTGCGAGTCCTCACGTGCAAAAAAGGACCTAAATACCCCCATCCGTCATCTTGGAGAAATGCCCTAAAAAGAGACTCATCTTGGAAAAATTACCCAAACAGAAATTAATACAGAAATGCCCCAAACAGCAAAAGTTAACAAAAACATCAAAAGTTAATAATTGCTTACAAAAAAAGAAATAACACAAACAACAAAAGTTAATTGTGAACAAGAAATAACACAAACAAAAATTATCTTAGGAATTCTTACAGGAGCAAAAGTTAGAAGGAAACATAAGATTACATATACTTTGAGTTTGGCTTTCTTTGCCTTTTAAGATTTGGTTCAATAACATTGTTTTGGTTCCTAATGTTAATTGTGCCATTGTAAATCTGATTAAAAGCAGGAGTAAACACAGCAACAGAGGTGGATGGTGCAGTATCACTTACCTTCCTTTTAGCACCAGCAGCAAGTGAAGAAGAAGTGGGTGCTGAAGTGGTTGACGTCTTCTTTTTGGAGGCACCAACAACAATAGAAGAAGAAGTGGGTGCTGCAGTGGTTGACGTTTTCTTTTTGGAGACTCCAACAGATGTTAATTTGCTTGAAGATGCAGTTGTTGATGCATATTTCTTCCTTGTCTTCTTTGGGGTTGCAATTCTCTCAACAAATGTATCTCTATCAACCAAACACTCTTTTCTAACACTTTTCTTCTTTGGATTTGATCCAACTGGTCCACCTTGGCAAGTTCTGTTGTTGTGATCCAAACCACCACATGTACTACACTTTCTAGTTTTTCTTTGGCTAATCTTCTCCATCCAAGATTTCTTTGTTTTTACACAAGGTCTACCTGCCTCTCTTAGTTTTATTGGATGTTGAAGGTTCACACCAGACTACACAGATGAAGAAAGATGTTAGGGTTAGGAAACTTTATAGATATCCAGATCTAGAAAAACTAATAAAATACTTAAGAAAGCAAAAGTACAAAAAAATATATTATTTAAAAAAAAGATTCTCAAAACAAGCACTAAATGTCACCTGATTTTCCCACTCATCAATGTCTTCCCATGGATTAATTGACCAAGAGTATGTGGTCCTATACATGTCCACAGTGTAGTATTTACTACAACACTTGCATTCATTCATTACTTATTCATTTCATATGATTCATTGCATACTTTAACAAATATGAACTATGTTGGAAAAGTAGGAAAAGTACTCACAATGTCCAATCAGGATTGAATCTAAGCAAAACACAGGTAGCATGCTGACATGGAAATTGCCGCAGTTGCCATTGTCTGCAAGTGCAAGTTTGATCAACAATATGAACCACAAACACTTTCTTTGAGATTTTATTAATGACCTCATATGTCTTCAGCTCCTCTGCAGGTTCAACATCAAATTTCCCTCTAAGCTCACTCATTACATGAATGAACTTTTTTGCTTCAGGTACCAGGTCACCAATATTACATGTTCCAGCTAGTTTTCTTCTCTTGAAATACAAGCCATTATCCAACTGTGTATACATTGTGGCTAACTTGATCACAGGTTGGTTTCTAAGATTCTTACACATGGAATTAAAGCTTTCTGAAAAATTGCTATTTATATTCTCACAAGCAACATCATGTGGGAACCATGCCCTTGCCCAGTATTTTGGGTCCAAATCTAGCAAATATTGGTGTGCATCTTCATTTATTTATAGCATTTCATCCATATGTACCTAAAAAATAAGTATTTAGTTGCAGTAATTGACTAAAGAAAAATTACAAATCAAAAATTTACAAAAATTTGGCAAATACTACCTTCCAGTGATGCAATTTATATGCTTTTGCGGCCTGCCAGAGAAGGTTTGTCAATTTAGGACCCTTGAATCCATTGTTCTGGAAATTCTTGTAGAGATGCCTGCAAAATTAACAATATCAAATATTCTACAAAAATGGTGGTATGAACAATAAAAAGGTATAAAATAGATATTACCTAAAGCAATATCTGTGATTTGCCAAAGGGAATAATTCTTTCACTGATTCAAGAAGACCCCTTTGTCTATCAGATATAATTGTCAATCCAACCCTTTATCACACCTTTTTTTTCCAGCTCTTTTAAGAAAATGTACCAATTGGCTTCAGTCTCTGACCTACATACAGTCATACCAAGGGGGAAGAGTGCATTTTCAGCATCTAAAGCAGTTGCACACATCATTGCACCACCTAGCTTACCAGTCAAGTGCATTCCATCCAACCCTATAACCAACCTACAACCATTCAAGAAGCCTTTAACTTATGCATCGTATATTAGGGTCAAACTCTCGAATCTATCATGTTCACCATCATTGGCATAAGTGAAGTTGGCTATGATTCCAGTGGAAAATATGAAGATAGAACAGAACCCCAAAAAAACAGTACAGAGCACCACAGACCACCAGACAAAAAATGAAGATAGAACAGAACCCCAAACAAAAAATGAGCTTTCCAATCAGATTGAAAGCCAGCACAGACTACCACAGACCACTAGGTCTCAGTTAGAAACAAACAGTAAAATCTTCTGTAACAAACAGTTAAATCTTCTGCAACAAACTGAACATAACCACGTGTTTTAGAATGAACAACATATTTCTTTGAATATTTCTCACATTCTTTTAGGTTTAGGTTACAGTACAAAAAGACTGAGAGAAAACCCCCAAAAGAGGGATTTAGAAACAGAGAGGGTGAGACAGAGACAGAGACAAAGACAGGGATTTAGGGGTTTTGGTGGAAGGCAAATACGTTAAAAGAGGGATCATTTGTTCTGGGAGATCAAATAAACCCTAAATTACATAAAAAGAAAAAAAACCCCAAATTTTACTTAACCCTAAAATTTTAATTTCATCCATTTACAAATTAATACAAAACATTAGGTGATTCATGAGAAATGAAGGTTTGGGTTCCATTTACTTACTTGTTTCGACGTAAAATTTGAATCAAATTTTCGAGTTTTCTTCAACTATTTCTTCATGAAGGTCTACAACTATTTCTTCGAGTTAGGTAGTCTCTGCAACAGTCAAAACAAGAGTGTTCTTCACTCACAAACTTAATGAAAATAGGAGTTCAGATCTGATTGATTGAGTGATTAGAAAGAGTGTTACCTGTTCTCTCCTCTCGCCTGTGTAACAGAAAGGGAAAAACGAAGAACAATTTTGTTCTTCTTTTTGGGTCGATTGATTGATTACAAACAGATCAATCCCTCACGCGTGCTAAACTCACGTGTGAACAATGAGACCTCACGTGTCTCAAATCCCAACACGTGTCCCATCATGCGACCGTCGGATTAGCCAAAATACGTGTCTGCATCTGAACGTTTTTAAAAACACGTGAATATCACGTGACAAATATTTCTTTCACGCGTATGAATCAAAAAAGGGTATTTTGGTCATTGTTCGCACGTGAGGACTCGCACGCGCGTGGTTAACGGGAAAACTAACAGAATGGGATATTTTTATTAATTCTAAAATTTCGGGGTATTTGTCCAAAATGACCCCCGAATCGGAGTATTTTTCGTTGTTTCCCTTTATTAAATAGATTTTATTAGTTTTTTTTTGTTTTTTTATTTTAAATTAAAGATACTTGTAGAGAGCACATGAAAGTTGAGAAGTTTGAAAACCATTTTTCACGGGATATGACCAATCTTCGAGACCCTATTCATATGAGGAGGGGATTATCACCACATCCCACACGGAGTATAGTTGAAGTACTCGAAGTTTCGACCCAACACTTGTGAGGAAAGATATGTCATTTTATTAGAGGTTGTAACCTCCATGTTGATCATTTGTTGAATATACTTTATTAGTTTTTTTATTAAAGACACTTAAAAATAGGGCTAGAAAGTTAAAAGTTTGAAAGAAAATTTCCTGTAATCTTTAAAAAGGAAGTACCATAAAACAGTGAAAGCAGAACTGTCAAAGAAAGACTTGATGTATCAATTTTCAGTGATGTTAAGAAATAATGATCACTTGTTGTTAAATCGCCATTGGATGGTTTCATCTCTATGATAGAACAATCTTCTTGTATTGATGGAAGGATTAAAGAATCTAATTGGCAAAATTAAACTTAGTTAGAGCGGCACATTTTACGAGGGTTTTTCAAAGGGAAATGAGTAAGTGCTTCCTTCGTCCAAATTATATAGGTAAAAAATAAATCTATATTAGATTAAAAAAAAATGGAAATTATATTTCTTATATTATCTTTTCTTTTTGATAAAATTAGAAACATTAAATTTATTTTAATATAATACTAATATAATTAATAAAGATATATATGAAAAAGCTATTTAAGAATTAAAACTATATCTATCTGGATGAACAACCAAAAATAAAAACTCCACCTTTATAATTTAAACGGGAGAATAATAAATATAGTAAAAATTAATAAAACCTAGTCAACAAACAATCAACAATTGAATACCAAGTTACCAACCACTAAAGTAGCAACTGTTTTATTAAGTTCTAAAGCTCGACCTGGTGCATTATCTAGCAACTAGTGATAAAATAACAAGGTTGTTTTAGGGGGATTGCCGAGTTCCATACGAGGTTACCAGTACGTACCGAACAAAAACTACCATTCAATCATATAGAGTCTAATAAGTTCCCGTAAAATTTAGTAACCACCTTTTCCTAAAATTAACAAATTCACTCATCAGAAACTATGGTTTTGTAGGTTTACATTTTGCTAGCAAATAGCTCTAAAATTATTTTACCAATGTAATTTCATGCATGATGCAAATTAAAAGACACATTTGGCTTCCAAAAAGTTTTCCTACTGGAAACTTGTAATCGTGCGTGCAAAAGGAGTTTAGATAATTTCCTGAGATAGGTCCTGATTTGGTAAATCGAAGGTCCCATCACATGTCATAAAAAGCAACACATGTGACCTTGTAATTGGTCAGACCTCCAACATCATCTCCCACACACATTGAGTCATTCCTCTCTACTCATCGAAGTGTATAAACTGTAAAGAAAAACAACAGATCTTCAAAAAGCAATCCATCCAATAGTAGATGAAGTAGATAGCAGTAGCTGTTGGAAGCTTAAACCTAAGTAGGTCCCACAGTTCCATTGGCAGATCGCCTAATAAACAAACAGATGAGCTGTTGGTTTGTGTTCAACAACAACAAAAAAAAACAAACTTAACTCACTCATCACTCACTCAGTCTCTAAATACATTTGTCGACAGTGTGGGAGAAACGATTTTTGTTGTGTAATTATAAAAACGGCGATGATATCGTGAAGTACTTTAGTTTCCTTTGGTATTATCGAACTACAGATTAGAAAACAAAAACAGAACAAACTCCTCTTTCTTTCTTCGATTTCATCGCTACTTTTTTGGTACAAAAATCTGTCCACTCTTTCTGTGAAGGTTTTTAGATCTTAATTGAAGAAAGAAAACAGAGAGATTTTTCTTTGTTGTATTCCTTATATTATTATTGTTGCCATGGCCTCATTTACTGTTCCATGCCCTAAGTCATCATCATCTTCAATTTTAGCTTTGAGTGGATCTAGACCACAAGATTCACAACAATCTAATAAGGTCTCATTTCCTACCAAATCAAAGGCTTCTTCCTTCTTATCTGGATCTTCTTCTCTAGATCACTCTTCTTCTTTCAAATTCCAGGTTGGTTCTTTACTCTCTCTCTGGATTTCTACTTCCATTGTTTTTTCGCACTCGTCATCTGAGATAAAGATTGAATTTTTAGCATCAATTCCTTCGAGAATGAAGAAATCCATGAAACCCATTGTTAGAAATTATTAATTATTAGTGGGTTTGCCTCATTTTGCATGATTTGTATAATTATTTGACATAATCATCTAACCATGTTGTTGAATTTTTGTTTTAGGATTGGCTACGTATATCTGTTCTGTTCATAGATTGAATTCTCTCAATGTCTAGTAATTTGAATGCCCCTTGAATTTTCGTTTCATAAGCTTTGTCTACAGCTTTGAATTGATAGGTTTCGTAGGATTTTGATAATCTCATATTCCCAGTGATAATACATTGGGTGCTTGATTGAAGATGTTTTTGATAGAGACGCCGAGTCCGTAGTGTCTAATTTTGGTAATTGTTTACTTACATAGGGATCTAACTCGAGCCAATCCACTGTTTGGAAGGTTCAGGCTCAGCTTAGCGATGTAAGTTGCTTACCACAACTTAGACGTTTATGTTTTCGTTTTACTATCTTGGGATTGGTGGTGGTGTCAGGTGTGATTGGCTTTCAATTGACATATTTATTACGTAAAAAGGTTGCTGTTGCGAAATCCTCAAATTCCATCGCGGTACCTGCAACTAAGCCAGTTCCATCATCAGAGGAAAACAAGAAGGAACCTGAAGTCGAGGAAGTTCCAGATGCATCTTCCATTTCGGCATTCATGACTCAAGTGTCTGAACTTGTTAAGTAAGCAAATAAGTGTTTATTTATTCACTTTGTGAATTAAAACCTGAGTTATTGTGTCAGTCAGTTTTTTTTCTTCCTGAACTAATATCCTATTCCTTTGGCAGGCTTGTGGATTCTAGGGATATTATGGAGTTGCAGCTAAAGCAACAAGGGTGTGAACTCACAATAAGGAAAAAGGAGGCTTTGCCTCAGCCGCCAGCTCAAAACCCTATTATGATGCAACACTCTGCCTCTCAACTCATGTATCACTCTCCACCTCCCCAGTCATTTGCACCTGCTTCTGCGCCTCCTACTCCTTCAGCCGCTCCTCCAGCTTTACCTGCCCCTGCAAAGTCAAGCAAGTGCGCACATCCACCCCTGAAATGTCCAATGGCTGGAACCTTTTATCGAGCCCCTGCTCCCGGGGAACCAGCATTTATTAAGGTATGCTTGGTTATCTCTACTTCTACATATTGACACATGAAATTGATATGGATTTGGATTCATTACAGCTCATTTCACTTCTAAGTTTTGTGCAGCATCGTTCACATATACTTAACCTTTCTTGTTGGCCAGTTATTGATGTATATTTGAATACCTTTTTTTCTTTAGGTGGGAGATAAGGTTAAGAAAGGACAGGTCATTTGCATCATTGAAGCCATGAAACTGATGAATGAAATTGAGGTAATTTTTATTTTATTTTTACTTTGTCTGGTACCATGTAAAAGAGAACCGCAGAAAAATTATGTCAAGTTTAAGTAGAAAGTACTATACTCGAAGCTACTAGTAACCAAAACAAAAAAATCGGTTCATGTGCTGGGTGTGACGTACAGCACATTGGTAGCAGATTCTAACCTCAGAAAGTTAATTTCTGTCTCAGAGAACATTGTTCTGTTGGAGTTAAACTTCCCTGCTCATCAAGCATTTTTTCAGTAGAGAAAATGTAGACTACCTTCTGTATCATGTTCTCTCCTGGCCAACATATGTAAACACTATTTTGTAGTGTCAGTACAAGTTGATGTTCAGTTCCAATTTTGTCATTCTGTTTCTCTCTTCTTCTTTCAGGCTGATCAATCAGGAACTGTAGTTGAGATAATTGCCGAGGACGGAAAGCCGGTTAGCTTGGACACGGTACTTACTTTCTTTCTCCAAACTGTTTTTTCTTTTATTTTTTCTTTCTTTCGAAAATATGATCTAATTTTCTTTCATTTCCTTTTGCAGCCTTTGGTTGTCATCGAGCCATGAAAGTAGGAAATCGTGCTTATTTGTAGGAGAAACAAGCTGATCATATTTTGAAGTCTAGGCTATTCAGGTTTCAGATTGTTTGAGATTTCAATTATTATTTCTCTCATCTGTATTAGCTATATTTTTAGTTATGAACTTGAACAAAAAGCTGAAAGTTTTTTTTTTTTTTTTCATCAGTGTAGTACTAGCCATTAAATTTTCTTAAGAACTTATAATTGTGAGCTTCGCGTGCTGAGTATTCTCATATATCCATTCCATACTGAGCTTGTCCATTAGATATAGAACACAAGATTTTGTTCTTTTTCTTACTTCTTCATTTTTCCTCTCTAAATTAGTATTCAAAATTTTGCGTGACTTCATTTCACCCACTTGGAAAGTAGCACAGAATACTGTACGAAATCTAGCTTAACCTGAGTTTCATTTCCGAGAAAAGCCATCTCTAGGTTGTTATTTGCATGCCATTCACCGTGACGCGGTTATTCGACTTGTACGCCACGTTAGATTGAAAAGTTCCGGGCTTAAGATTCTACTTCTCAGCCTGTTTTTTTTTTTCTTTTGTTGATTCGGCTTCTAGATCTTCCTCAGTCGGATGTCTTCTAGATCTGACTCGGTCTTTGTTTCGGCAGGAGATAAATGTTATATCATTTGTTTTTTAGTTTGAGTCCGATGTGACTTGCTATCTGATTCAGATCTATCATGATTTAGACCTGTTTGAGTTACAAAGATAAAATGTTTGTGACTTATGAAATCAAGTCACCGACTCATATATTTTTGAATCAGTTAAGTTAGATTTGACTTAAATCACAAACATATCGAATCAGATTCAGATAAATTATGTGATTTCAACCGGATCGAATTAAATTTAGGAAAAAAAAAACTCAAACATAATATAACGATTATTCTTAGTTCAATCAACCAAATTCAAAATTATAACCACTTGGTGGTTTTCATTGGCCTTTTAGTACCTCCTAATAAAACTTCACTCGAAGTTTTTTCAAATTTAGCCAAGGCCAAGCAGAACAAAATTTTTTTTGTTACAAAAGCTTAAAAATTCGTTCTCTGGTCCATGTCCCTTTAATGTGAAAGACCTAGTAAGTTCTAAAAATGTCTAAAGCAAATCCGTATTGAGAGAAAGACTGGACATGGAAAGGAAGACACATGTACTTAAGTTAAACAAGCATGTCATGCATGTGGAACCTAAACTGCTGCCACGCGCCCTGAACAGATGTCTCCTCTGCATGCTTAACAGCAATTCCCATCCAACTTCTTTATATACTCTGAACGGTTTCTGATCCATTTCCCTCACTTCCATCACAACAATTTCTATCATTCATCTCAAAAGCAACAATTTGCAACAATTGAAACAGACCAAGGTTTTCTACTTCAATAGTAGTTAATACTCGTTTTTTTTCTTTTCTTGAAATGGGTTCTTCTTCGAGGTTTAGCAATGGCTATAATGTTCAATTTTTCATCTTGTTTTTGGTGTTGGTTTTCGCTACAACTTACTGCAGTTGTAAATTAGTAGTCGATACTCCTATACCCGAGGAGAATGAAAAAGGGTCTGATATTCTCAAGGATTCAAATGAGAAATCAGAGCAAATTAAGCACAAGATTGAAGAAACAGCACATGAGGCAAAAGAAGGAACCGAGTCTTGGGCAAATTGGGCAAAAGAAAAACTAACAGAAGGTCTAGGGTTTAAACAACAAGATTCAGATGTGAAAGAAACAGCAAAAGATGTTGCTGGACAAAGTAAAGAAAAAGCTCAAGGAATGGCTGGAGAAGCCATGGACAAGGCAGGAGAAGCAAAAGAAAAAGCCAAACAAAGTACAGATTATGTGGGTAATGTAGCTGCAAATGGTAAAGAAAAAGCTCAAGAAATGGCTGGAGATGTGAAGGATTCGGCAAAACAAGGAACTAACTATGTGAGTGATGTTACAAAGAAAGGAAAAGATGCGGCACAGGGTATGGCAGGTGAAACGATGGAAAAAGCAAAACAAGGAAGTAACTATGTCGGCAGTGGTGTAAACTCCGGAGAGGATAAGGCACAAGAAATGGCAGGAAAGACGATGGAAAAGGCTAAACAAGGAAGTAACTATGTGGGTAGTGCTGTAAACTCGGGGAAGGACAAGGCACAAGAAATGGCAGGAGAAACAATGGAAAAGGCGAAACAAGGAAGTAACTATGTGGGTAGTGCTGTAAACTCAGGGAAAGATAAGGTGCAAGACATGATAGGTGCAGCAATGGAAAAAGGAGGGGAAGTGAAAGAATCAACAAAACAAGGGACTAATTATGTTGGAGAAGCAACAAAGCAAGGAGCAGAACAGGTTCAAGAAGTGGCTGGAGGAGCCAAGGAAAAAGCGAAACAAACTGCAGATTACGCAGGTAATGTTGCAATGAAAGGTAAAGACAAAGCTCAAGAAATGGCAGGATCAGCTATTGATGAAGCTGAAGAGCAAATTGAATGGGCAAAAGAAAAGGCGAAAGGAAGTTTTGATGCTGCTAAAGCTAAAGCTGGTGAAACAATGGAGAAAGCTAAAAAGAAAATTTTACCTACTAAACAAAAAACAACACAAGATGGCAAAATTCATGACGCTGAACTCTGATAATCTAAATCATCAGCGAAATCATATTCTACAACATCACCAATATGCCATTAGTGTTTCTTGTATCTCTAATTAGATAGACTTTTTGTTTGCCCCTTGAATCTGTTTAGTTGATGTGTGTTATAAATGTAGTGTATTGTGTTTCTAGTGAATTTTATCTTGTGTATATTAGTAGTGTGCTTTGGTGTTTGCAATGTGTTCTTCTTCCGAGTCATGTCACTAAAGAAGTTGTTAGTTGATGAATCGAAACGCCTTTGCTGCTTGCCAGGCCAATTTCCAAGTACTGCAGTTGATATTCCTTTCCATCTATTCAAATTCTCTTTTTCCTAAATTTGTTACTAGTAGTTTATAGATTTATATATCAGTAAGATATCTAGCTTAGATAAAATCAGCAATCTGAGAATTATTTGAATGCCAAACAAATGTCTAACTGTAACCAAATGAGTGTACACACTAGACTGTCTTCTCTGTTCCTACTGTTTTAGAAAAATTATCCACTGCCTATGCATATCTGTGTTGCATTATATGTTTATGTGTACAAGGGTTGATGCCAGATCATGCTTTGTGTGCTGATGATTGGAATGCCCAATTTGGGGGGTCAATTGTCATTTCTGTCCCGATGAAAAAAAAAATAAACAAAAATACCCTAATCCGTTAGTTTTTCAGTTAAGTTGGGACGTGCAAATTAGCACGTGTGAAAAAGCCCAAAATCCCCCCCATATTTCATCTTGGATAAATACCCTAAAATGAGATTCATGTTACAAATGAAAAAGTTACAAAAATGCCCTAAAATGAAAAAAGTCACAGAAATACCCCAAAATGAAAAAGTAACACAAACATGAAAAGTCTTTAAACATAAGGTTACATATACTTAGAATTCTTACATGAAAACAAACAAAACAGTAAATAACACAAAATGATAAGTTTTTCTTACATGAAAACAACTTAAATTATCTTAGGGAGTCTTAAAGGACCAAAAGTTAGAAGGAAACATCATATTACATATACTTTGAATTTGGCTTTCTTTACCTTTTCAGAGCCGATTTGGTTCCTAATGTTAATTGTGCCATTGTAAATCTGATGAAAAGCAGGAGCAGATGCAGAAGAGGTGGCTGGTGCAGGATCAGTTTCCTTCCTTTTAGCAGCAGGGGCAAGTGAAGAAGAAGAGGGTGCCGCAGTGCTGGAAGACGTCTTTTTTTTTTTGAAAAACCAACAACAACCGAAGAAGAAGAGGGTGCTGCAGTGCCGGAAGATGTCTTCTTTTTGGAGACTCCAAGAGGTGCTGCAGTGCCAGAAGATTCAGTTGTTGAAGCATATTTCTTCCTTGTCTTCTTTGGGGTTGCAACTCTCTCAACAACCGTATCTCCATCAAACAAACATACTTTCCTAACAGGAACAGTCTTTGGATTTGATCCAACTGGTCCACCTTGGCAAGTTCTGAGATTGTGATCATTTCCACCACATGTACTACACTTTGTAGGTTTTTTTTGTCTATTCTTCTCCATCCAAGATTTCTTCCTTTCACACAAGGTCTGCCTGGCACTCTTAGTTTGATTGGATGTTGAAGGTTGACACCAGACTAAACAAATGAAGATAGATGTTAGGGTTAGGAAACTTAATAAATACTCAGATCTAGGAAAACTAACAAAATACTAAAGAAAGCAAAAGTAAAAAAAATACTATTTATATGCTAGATTCTTAAAACAAGCACTAAACTGTACCTTATTCTCCCAATCATCAATGTCTCCCCATGGTTGAATTGACCAAGAGTAGGTGGTCCTATACATGTCCACGGTGTAGTATTTACTACAATACCTGCAATCATTCGGCACACAATCATTCCATATGATTGATTGCATTCTTTAACAAATATGAATTATGTTAGAAAAGTAGGAAAATTACTCACATTCTCCAATCAGGATTGAGTCTCAGCAAAACACAAGTTGCATGCTGACATGGAAACTGCCGCAGTTGCCATTGTCTGCAAGTACACGTCTGATTTTCAATATTCACCACAAACTCTGCCTTTGAGATTTTATTAATGACCTCATATGTCTTCATTTCCGATGCAGGTTCAACATCAAAGTTCCCTCTAAGCCCACTAATTACATGAATGAGCTTTTTTGCTTCAGGTACCAGGTCATCAAAGTTCCATGTTGCAGCTAGTTGTCTTCTTTTGAAATACAATCCATTTACCAACTGTGTATACATTGTGACTAACTTGATCACCGGTTGGTTTCTAAGATTCTTACACATATTGTTTAAACTTTTTGAAAAGTTGCTATTTATATGCTCACAAGCAACATCATGTGGGAACCATGCCCTTGCCCAACATTTTGGATCCAAATCTAGCAAATACTTGTGTGCATCATCATTTATTTCTAGGATTTCGGCCATATGTACCTAAAAAATTACACCACCACACATTTCATCCAACATGTGGGAACAATGAACTGCTACTAATAAAAAAATTACAAGAATTTGACAAATGTACCTTCCAGTGATGCACTTTATATGCTTTTGCGGCTTGCCAGAGAAGATTTGTCAATTTATAACCCTCGAATCCATTGCTCTGGAAATTATGACCACTAATACCATCAGCTACACCAACAAAGTATAAAGGTTTATACTCTTCAACCCCATTTACCAAAGTAACTATAACATCCAACTCCATTTAAGCCCTACAAAAAAAAAAAAAAAACAGGTTTAATATCACCAAAACAGGTACAAAATCACACACATAACACTGACAGTTCACAAAACAACAAAACAGGACCCCTTCCAGGCCTGTAACACACCCAAATGCTGCTTCCAGGCCTGGAACACCACCTATTTACCTCTCCCAGGCCTGGAACATCACCACACCAGGCCTTCCAGGCTTGGTACACCACCAGACAACCACCCAAATGCTGCTTCTAGGCCTGGAACACTACCACAACACCAGCAGACCACCCAACCATCCCTGCCAGGCCTGGAATACTACCTCTGCAACTGACCAAGGCCTGGAACACCACAACACCAGGCCTGGAACACTACCACAACACCACCAGACTACCCAACCATCCCTGCCAGGCCTGGAACACTATCTCTTCACCTCACCAAGGCATGGACACCACCACAACAGGCCCGCCAGGCCTGGAACAACAAAACAACTCACTTGCCAGGCCTGGATCACCAACACAGCTCACCTGCCAGGCCTGGAACACAACATTTTCACCCCTCCCAGGCCTGGAACACCACCACAATCCCTCCCACACTACCATACCACCACCACACCACCACCAGACAACAACCACACATGAACAAAGACCACACATGAAACCACCACAACCACTCTAACACAACCAGCACCACCACTCCACAATTTCATACAATTTCATACATCACTATATGCAGAACCAACCCATTTCATAAATGAAGTAAATTGAATCTAATTCAAGCAGAACCAACCCATTCAAGCAGAAAGTTCACTAGTACAGTCTACATTTCACCAATGTGGGTAAAGAAACTATATGCTGTTAAACACTGAAATAACATAGGAAACAAAGCAAAAAAAAAAAAATCATGATTTAATATCCCATATAACTTTATAACCAGACTAAAACCCCTAAATGTTAGCACAAAACCTAAATATTAACAGAAACCCTAAATTTTAACACAAACCCTAAATGTTATCAAAATTTCTTAATTCCATCTTACCATAGCATAAACCCATTCAACACAGCATCAACAATATCCATTGAACAGTAAACATGTGATAGATTAGATCAATTTCATCATCATACACAAAGAAAAAGAAAAATCCCCAAAATCCCCATAAGAACCCTAAATGTTAAAGATAGAAGAAGAAAAGAAAAGAACCCTAAATTAATCTTCATGAACATGATATCAAGATCCAAGAGTGTTACCTGGGCAATGATTATGCCGAATAACCACAGTTCCTCTCGCAATCTCTCTGGCTATGTGAAGACGAAGAACAATCAGTTCAGTTCTGTTTCGCTTTTATTTTTAGGGTAAATAAAACCTTAAGTTCGGGCGTGCGATTGGGGCGTGTAGCAATGAATGGCCCATGTGATCCACATGGGGTTTCACCCATCACATGAATATCACGTGACAACAATTGATTTAAACCGTTGGATTATGGGGGTATTGTCGTCTTGTTTCACACGTGCCAATTCGCACGCCCGAACTTAACGTCTAAACTAACGGATTGAGACATTTTTATTTGTTTTTTTCCGTTGGGGCAGAAATGAGACTAGACCCCCCAAAATTGGGGCATTCCAGTCATTATTCAATTTATTTTTTTGTCATGTGTGACTTTTATATGTAGGTTTAGAATGGACAAATCAACCTAGGCTATCAAAACAATACAGGCTTGGTGTTGAGGCCTTCTTGAAATATGCAATCGACCATGGTAATGAAACTGATACATATGGTGAAGAGCATCCAATACTCATATTCTGTCCGTGTAGGTTATGTATGAACTCCAACAATCTTGAACCTAGTGAAGTCAGAGCTCATCTGTTTGTTAATGGCATTGATAAAAAATATAAGATATGGGTTTCACATGGGGAATAAATACTTGATGGTGATTGTACTAGGTCATATACTTTGAATAGTGATGTCCAATATGAGGTCAAAAATTACGAAGATGAAATGGAGCTACCAGATGATGCCGCAGAAACAATAGAAATGGTTGAGGCTGTACGCCAAGAGTTCACAGGTGACCCAGACAGTTTTCAAAAGTTGATCGAGGATGCAGATAAACCTCTTTACCCTGGTTGTACTTCAGGTCATACCAAGTTGCCATCATTGATTAAGCTAGATAATATGAAAGCTAAAGGTAACTGGTCCGATAAGAGCTTTTCAGGAGTTTTGAAGGAGTTCAAAAGTATGCTCCCTGCGAATAATGAATTGCCTGAATCTCTATATAAGGCTAAGAAAAATGTGAACCCTTGGGAGTGGAATATGAAAAAAATACATGCATGTCCCAATTATTGTGTGCTTTTCAGGAAGGAGTATAAAGATGACCAGTGTAGCCGGATTTGCGGAACTTCAAGATGGAAAGAAAAAAAGCAGCCATCAGATGTGAGTAAAGGGGTGCCAGCGAAAGTGACGTGGTATTTCTCACCTATCCCTAGTGTGATTATCAAAAATTTTACATCTTTGGATCACAACTAATAAAATTTGAATCATATTAAAGCTTGGTATCTTAAAATAAAATCAACTCATATTAACACTTAGAATTTGATAACCAGTTAGAACAAGAAATGAATTGACTTAAACATTTAACGTGGTTCGACAATCAAATTGTCTACATCCACGGGTAATAAAGATTTGTATCACTTTTATTATTCATCATCATATGTTACAGGAAAAATGATAAGCTACAGAATCATAATCATGATAATCAAAGTACAATTGAACTAAAATTTACACAAGTCTCATACCTAAACTCTTTGTTCTGATCCTATGCCTTATGTCCAATTTTTCTCCAGATTTTCCAGTCACTTTTCCTGTTTATGAGCTTGGTATTTATAGCCAATTTGATGAGTCCTCCCAATTTACCTTTCCATCTATTTGTTCTTATCTATTCTTTGGAATGAAGTGTAATCCCGCAAGACTTATTTGTATTTTCCGCAAATTTTGATCGTGCTTCCCGCAAGACTTAGCATGCGCTTTGCTTATTTCTCTTGGTTTCTCACTAGATGTCTCACAACTTTTTAGCAGACTTGCGTTCAAGTTGCTGTTTTTGGATTTGGATGAACGCTGTGGTCTTATTAGAATCATAGCATGTCTGACACGTAGCTCTTAAAAGTGACTCGTCATGCTTTAGTTCTTTTTGTTTCGCAACTTATAAAGTTGATACGTGTCTCTCATGCATCAATACTCATCATTTCTCTTATTGTCATGCTTTCCCGCAACCTGGGTGTCAGTCAGGCAGCAAGGCTATCTGTTTCGAGCAGTGTGTCATGATTTCTCACAACCCGCGTGTCGATCATGCAACAATGCTGTCAGGTTCAAATCTTATCGAATTTTCAGATGTCTGTTCAGTACTTCTCAAAGAGTTTTGTTTCAATGTTTTTCGTCCCATCGTAACTTGTTACTTCTCTAATAGTTTTTGAACACGTGTAGTTCAGAATTTATTCCCTCACACCTAGATTCAGAAGGATGTTTCAATCACCAGGGACATCAAAAAACCTGACATGGTATAATCTCCTAAGAGTTGTGGATGATAAATTACGCCATCCGACTGATTCCCCGGCATGGAAGCTAGTTGACAACAAATGGGCAGAGTTCGCCAAAGAACCACGAAATCTGCGATTGGGTCTTTCTGCCGACGGGTTCAATCCAAATAGTTCTGTTGGTGGCAATTATAGTTGTTGGCCTGTAATGTTAGTTACATATAATCTTCCTCTGAGTTTGTGTATGTAAAGGAAGTTCATAATGCTGACAATGTTGATATCTGGTCCCAAACAGCCCGGAAATGACATTGATGTTTATTTGGCGCCTCTAATTAAAGATTTGAAGAAACTATGGGATGAAGGTGTTGAAGTTTATGATGCCTACAGAAATGAGAAATTCAATCTCAAAGCAGTACTTCTTTGGACGATCAGTGACTTTCCGGCATATAGTAATCTTTCAGACTTAAATATTCACAGAAAAATGTTTATGCAAGTCACAGAAAATTCCTTCCCAAAGGCCACAAGTTTAGAAGAGAAAAAAAGGTTTTTAACGGTCGCCAAGAGTTCGATTCAGCTCCAGAACCCTCTAGTGGTGAAGAGGTATTCAAGCAGGTTGAAATAATAGAAAACTTGTTTGGAAAGAAGAGGAAAACTAAACCCTCTACCTACTGGAAGAAAAGGTCGATATTCTTTGAACTAGAATACTGGAAGTACCTGCTTGTTCGACATTGTGTGTATGTCATGCACGTCGAAAAAAATGTAGGCGAAAGTCTTGTTGGGACATTACTTAACATACCTAAAAAAACAAAAGATGGCTATAATGTGTTGGGAGTTGATACAAAACGCAGCGGAATTTCGTTCTTAAATTTTTTTCTATCAAAACCCAATTTCCATATCATAGATGTTAATAATATCAATAGAGAGTTTGAGAGATTTGTGTACCTTAGCTCGTTTATTCCCAATCAAAACGCAGCAGTAAACCTTCCGAAGTAATGCTGTATACTTGATTACCACCGTTACAACCTATAGATCCGTGAAATTCCAGGGAGAAGAAACTTAGTGTAGCTTTTGTCTTGAACTCCAACTATGGTTATCACCCCCAAGAACTTTAATAACTTGCACCAATTAAAAGCTTCTATAGATACTTAATTAAAAGCTAATGTAACTATCAAGAAGAAGTGATCTGTATACGTAGCTCCTTGAAGAAAGTTTGCAGTAGCTTTTCAAACCAAACGAAATAAAAAGAAGAACCGACAAAGCTACTGTAGCTTTTAAGACAAAACGAGAACTTTGTTTCTCTATTAAGAAACACGTGAATAGCACCTGAATACGTGATTAAAATCGAAGTCAGTCTTTTGACCGGGTTTTCTTTGTGCTATAAAAATCTTAATTGTATAAGGATGAGTGAACAAAAAGGTTTAATCTCTCTTAGCTTTCGGTGGGTATGGCTTTGATAGTTTGCTTTCTTTATATAGCTTTTATATTAAGAGCTATCCCATTTGTTCTCAAATATCTATTTTAAATATAATAAACTCTTTCAGATTATTGAATTATAAGGCATACAAATTAAATGGACATCCAAGCCCATATCTAATATGAATGACAATTGTGTTAAGTTAAAACATAAGAGAAATCAAATGGACGGTGGAGATTACATCTAATATGATTAGTTATAATATAACAGTACTAATTAATCCATATCCAAGAGATGGAATCTAATGGTCAAGATTCGTTTGAAATTGGCAACGGTTTCTGACCGTGCAAGTGACTGTTATGAAAAGTTGTGTCCATTCGATCTGGTGACAGTTTGTTATTAGAAACTGTTGCAAGGTGACTATTGGGAACAGTCATAACCTTTGGTGACAGTTTTTTAGAAAACTGTTATCAACAGCAATGTCCTTTGGATAGCAATGTTTGTAATAGTTGCAACTGTTACCAACCGTCACCAAAGGTACTGTTTCAAAAACTATTTAAACTCATGTTTTGTTGAGTTTGGTACAAAAAAATTACATAGAAATTAAACACATAACAAGACACAGAAATTTGGTTTATTCCATTTGATGTTTTGAGTGTTTGTAAAAGAGAGGTTGTGCTACATTAATTTGCGTTCGTTGTTTGGTGTTCATCGAAGTGTTGTTGAAGAGCACCAAAGGTATTGTTGAATGCTGGAGACATATGCCATAACCTGTATCAGCATCTAGGGAAGGGCATTAAATGTCTTAAGTAAAGAGATTACTCGCCTCAATACACCCAAGTAAGTTTGTGTAAGAATTATAGATTGTTATTCTTCTTTTATTCTTCTTATTTTCTTATTTTCGGTTCTACGAACCAAGTATTACGGAAGTTGTAATACATAGACGAAGACCAATGTTACAAAGGTTTAACGAATTGGCAAAAATAATACAAAATTGTATTATTGTCGTAATAGGTAATGAAGATTTTCCAACAAGAGTTTACCAAAATAGTGGAGTAAGTGTAGTTGATGGAGAAGACAATACTTACTACGGTGTGATCGATGAGTTATGGCTTCTTGACTATTACTTGATAAGGGTTCCCGTTTTCAAATGTGACTGGATACATTAGCGCGGAATATAAAAAGATAATCTGGGTTTCATATCAGTTGATTTTGGGAGGTTAGGTTATAAAGATGACCCCTTCATCATGGCTTCCCATGCAAAACAAGTATGTACGAGACCAAATCATTCTAGGCCGGATTCTAAATGGTCAATTGTCATGTCAACTCATGAAATAGATCCAAGTGGTGAAGAAGTTCTAGATGACTCATTGGCCTTAAAAGGTAATCCTACTTTTGATAATGTAGTTCCAAATGAAGGTTCTGTGGACGTGGGTGATGATTCCCAGTCTGCTTATGTATGTGATAGTAGTGATGGTGTGTGGATTACAGACATCACGAAGGAACAAAATAAAAAACATAAGAGGAGTAGCCCGGTAGAAATTAACGATTCAATGGACGATGATAGTTCAATGGACGAGGACAGTTCATTGGAAATTTATTCTGATGAGGATTAAATTTTGAATTCGTGAATATTAATTTGGTTGTATTGGACATCAATGAATATTTATTTTGGATTTTACATATCAATTTTTTGTTTTTGCTTATTGTGATTTCTTTTTCTCTAAATCTCATGTCTTTTTTTTAGAAGTTGAATTTAGATTTGTTCTTTAGATATAAATGTGTAAATATCAACTGATTCAGGTTATTTCATCTTATGCCAAATGTTTGAAATATACAGTCAGTTTGCTTTTTTGTGTTCGTTTTATCAAAAGATGTATATCCACTAATGCAATGAGATGTTGCTCCCTCCCTGATCGTGAGTACGTAATCATTTGGAGTTAGCTCAAATTGCTCGCCAACATGGTGAAAGTGACATTGGGCATGGAAGCAAGACCGTTGTACATGAACTGAATCAGAAGCTACCGAATCATCCAACTTATAATTATTATTAGTTGGCGGCGGTTTTAATAAGAAAGGGTCATGATATATTCTGAGCTGGGATAACGGTTGTCTACGTTAACCATCATCTAAATTAACCCTCAAACTAACTTAACGGTTTAATAAAACAACCGCTGCAATATACCAAATATACTTGACAGTTTATAAATGTTACTGTATCATCGATCTATGCTAACAGTTTCTTATGGTAAACGTCACATTAAATAATTACTATGACGGTTTCAAAAAACACCACGGTATTAACACCAATTAATGACGGTTGTCTTTGGTAAACGTCACCTATACATGAAGAGCAACTTATTGTGACGCTTTTTCTTAAAACTGTCATGGTATAAAATTCCAAACCGTCAATAAATCCCATATTTGGCCTAGTGATAGCCGAAAAATAAAATATGCTACCGTTAATGATGCTATGGGAGATCCTTCTTTTTGTGACAAAATAATTAACAAATATAAAATAATCATAAAACAATCAGCAAATAGAAAATAATCCTGCCAACAACGCCACGCGCTACTCTCAAAATATCATAGCATTGTTTTCCTTCCCTGCCCCCTCCAGAAGTAAGAAAACAGAAAACAAAGTATACTTGAAAATATGGGGATGCACGGTTAACCGATTCCAGAACCCATGGTTTCGAGCTAGGAATGGCAATTCAACTTGTCCCCACCCAAATCCATCCCCGTAGATTTGGATAGGGTTTTACTCGTACAAACAAGGATGGGTCGTACAAACAGGGATAGGCTCGGGTATGGGTAATTTCTAAACTTCGTGAATCAGGGATGAAGATGGGTTCAGGTATAAGTAATTTTCAAACTTAGTGAATCGGGGATGAGATTTAAAGTCCCCATACTTTCATATTGTAGGGTTTTACTTTTAAGTTTCTAGTCAGATTATAGGATCATACTCCTGTAGTTAACGCAGAAGAAGATAGTTAACAATGAGAAAATTAGGAGGTGGAAATTGTCATTACACTAATTTGGAGATTAGTTGGATTTTTGATAGACACATTTTAGTGCCTAAATTGTACCTTAGTTTCTATTAAGTTAGTATTCGATTTTGCAAATATTACGTGTTTTTATGCTTTTGTAGGTACAGTAGAAGAATAAAGATTTGTGGAAAAATTGGCTCAAAAAGTGATAAAGGCACCCCAAGGACAAGTGTTATTTGGCACCCTAGAAGTGGATAAGGGGTACCCTCGAGTCAACTCGGTCAAATCGGGTCAAACCCGAGTCAAATCGGTCAACCCGAGTTGAACGAGTCAACTCAGCACGGGACCGATCGGAATTCGTCTGCATCAACTGGCCACTTTCAATTCGCGTGAGAAACAAGTTTTTGTTGCTTCCAGATTGTTCTAAACACTCATAGTTATCTCATGCAAGTCATAAACATCAAAAGATCCCGTAAAATCAGCTTGAAAATCA
>JAJJMC010019642.1:13368599-13382022 GCA_023531435.1 Papaver californicum
AAATAGTAAAAACGGTTTTCTTTCAACAGTTGTGCTTTTGCTTGATGAATTATGCTTAGTTAATTAATTTTGATAGTCCATGATTGTGATTTACCTCTGTTTGTTAGCATAACAAAACCAATTTTGGTAATTATTTGGGCTTCAATTAATTTAAAAAGAATTATCTGATTAATCACATAGGTTGTTAGAATTACCTGATTCCTGATTCCTGGTATTTTTAAAATTATTCAAAAATCATCTTTAGGTTATTTAGTCTTTTTCTTACTCCTGAAATTTTCTAGAGTTAATTAGAATCATTATTTTCTAAAATCATTACCTTCACAAGTTCGAGAATCGAACCTCTTTTTACCACTATATAAAATTACATCAATAGGTTATGCATCCATTTTCTCGAATGCATAACAAGCTATGCATCCAATTTTATAGCTGCATAATAGGTTATGCACCTATTTTGTTGTTGATTACAGTACTAGCAAAAAGATTAGTGCAATATTATGAAGCGAAAACCAAAAATAACCCGCTTCAGAAGAAGATTAGCACAATATTATGCAAGTCCAAATCAAGATGACCACTCTAGGATTAAGATTTGGTGCTCCTTGCTCTGGGTGCTTATCAAGTGCAACATCACTAGGAAGATCGAGCCCACTAGAAATCTTTCCATGATAGTTAGCAACCGAAGTATCTGACCCTATCAAACTACAGATTCAGAAGGAAAAACAAAAAAGAATTCAGCATCATGAAAAATAAACAAGAGGTGCCAACAGGTCATTCCTTAGGTAATAAGATAGATAAAGTAGAGCAGAAGAGCGAACATGCTTACCCACTATCGACGAACACCACAGAACGAAGCTCGCCGTTAGCAAAGCTGTAAAAAAAGTATACAAACACTAAAAATATCAATGATAAAACTTATAAAAAACATCTTGACAGGAAAATGTGCTTGTGTCAATGATAAATTCATTAACAGCTATAACAGGGAGATCCAACACTTACCAATTACGGATTTCTTTATGCACCGTTGGGTGGCAGTCGTCTCCAAATGCACTGAGGGTCTGAAGCAAGAAGGTCATATGGGTGTTGGGTGGCAGTCGTCTCCAAATGCACTGAGGGTCTGAAGCAAGAAGGTCATATGGGTGACGACTGTAATCTCTTTCTCTTTACGTGTCCACAACCTAGATAATATAATCAAATTTTACTATGTTTAGTTATTATTGTCCTTAACTATACCATTCTCAACAATCTTTAAATTGAAAGGGGTTAAAAAATTCACCAATTGATAAATTCCATTCCTCGGATGGTAACAACTTTTTATAGAATACATGTACATCTGGTTCATTGGATACTTTACCAAATTGATCAGCATCATACAATACATATCCAGATGATCAACTTACAAAAACTAAAATAATAAAATAACAAGAAAGAGATAATTACGTATCTTAAATCTTCTATGAATTTTTGATTCGAAACTAGTTGTCGATCCAAGATATTCCGAAACTCTATTGATTTTTTTTCTTTTACAGTAAAATTAAGAGGTCAAAATTGGCGCGGAACTCACTGCCTAGTGGTATCCAAGATATTTACGCGTTGTTTTTGGAATCGGAGGCCAACAGTTGCTTGAGAAAGTGAGAGAAAGACTCATATGGAGTGAAAAGAAGGTAAATCCAAGTGTTTTCAACAAGCCTTCAACTACTACTAATACTCCGGTTTAGGAATTAGACACTACATACTACGTAGTGAGTGATTTTAAAGCCATCAGAATCACTGACAAGTTTCAGAAATGAAATGACACCAGAGTCCTTAGTCTAATTAAACAACTAAGATCGTACAGTTTATCTTCAACTACACCTACGATGGAGAAATCTGATTCAAACTATGATTAATGCAGTTGTCGGCCCAGGTGTTTGATTGTATCTTAAAAATATGCTATGTTTTTTCACACTATAAATATTAAAGTATTTTTAAATTCATTACTGAAACATCTTCCATCTAGTATTGTTTGATTACATATCCACAACAGCAATCAGCAAAATCTTCTTCAAGTCAATAGATGTATACACACATCTTGACAATGAATGTAACTTTGCTAATGCTTGCAAATTTACCAAGCAGCGATGAATCTAAAGATCAATATGTATATTCCGATTTGATTGATTACCGGACTGGATTGCCGCTCGGTTTTAAATTTGCACCTACAGATGAAGAATTCGTATATCATTATCTTTCAAAGAAGATTGAAAATAAGCTTGATTCAACTAAGTTATATGTGATTCAAGACATTGATGCATCTGAGTTTTATAGCAAATCCCCAAATAAACTAGGTAATGTTTTGTGCCACAATCTTCTAAATCACTTTATCTCCTTATTATTCAAAGTTACAGTTGTGAGTAATATTGTATTAGAATTATGTGCATACGATTCTTACCCGCTTCAGCTCAGTGAAAATATGTCATTTCTGCAAAATATTAACTATTTGTGGCTGAGAAATATTGTCTGACCTTTGTATTACTGAACGAACCCATGGTATAGTAGGAATGGATGGCGTAAAAAATATGAGAACATTAATTTTTATTGAAGGTAATTGACATCAATAGCATGTAAAGCACGAAGCTTGCTAAAGCCGGTAAAGGTACGCAAAGCATGACTACATGTTTTATCACCGGTGAATAATACTTTCAGAAGTTAGATAACTGTTTTTTGCCAAGAGAATTCACGTTTAATTTGTTTTGTATAAGCTTGTTAGTTCGACCAAATCACCTTAATTATACTGTCATACATGGGTTTCGTTAGTATATACTGCATTGTGTTTTATACCTTATGCCTGACCTTTGCTTGTGCTTGGATAATTAGACCATGTTATTTATATTTCTTAAACTAAAGCATTGCTAATCCTCTCCGTGATAGATTCCAAGTATTCCGAAAACAAGGAGCAGTTTTTCTTCATTCATCACCAGGAGGAACAACATAGTCCCGTTGCCAAGATTAGACCGATTGCAGATGGAACAGGATTCTGGAATTGGGATGGCAACTCAAATCCAGTCTGCAACTCCCAGCACCATTGGAAGAGTAATCTGGACACTGCATTTTCTGCTATTAAATCAACTTTGAATTATTTTCGAGGTCAGCCATCACCACCCCCATCAATGACATTAAAGAAACCAAAGAAAACTCACTGGTCAATGGAACAATATGACGTAGACCCTAATCAAAAGGTGAGGATTCGTTAGTGTTAATAATTCTTTTCTAGCGAGCTGAAAACTAAGATACAACATATAATTTCAATTCCAATGCCTAATTTTTTTTTTCATTATGCACTACGTAAATAAGTTGGCACACTGCCATCATCTTTACTAAATTTTTTATATTTCTAGGAATATGTTGAGTGGGATGTTGTTTTTTTTCTTTATCATTTTTTATATTTAATAATAATTTTTAAAAGAGTTATTGACAATTAATAATTTTTTGTAAAAGTACTCTAGTTTTGTATTTTTGCATACCTTTTTTTTGTGTCCCCATCAAACATGTGAAATAATATCCAAAATTAAAATTGAAACCTATAGAATTCCAATACAATATTTTGTTAATGGTGAAAATTTCACTTTTTGAAGAACAGAATAGTGGGTAAACATTGTTTTAGTAAGGTGACAATATGGATAAACGTTAAAATTTTAATAATCTTCCTTGCTAGATTTAGATACACAAGTGGTTATGAGGTCGATTTGCATGACTCTACAAAACTTTCCACAACAGTTTAGCCGTAGTACTGCGAATGTACATCAAAAGAAGAAAAAAAAATACAGGCCAAGGCAAACCTTCCTAAGTAGTCGACGGAACCAACCCATCTGACAACTTCTTGACCTCTTTTACTTCCAATCAAGCATGTCTAAAAGCCACAACACTTCATCTTCAGAGTTGGCAGCGTCACAGAAATCCAACTGAACCCCGAAAACATTAAGAAGTGAATCATTTCCTTCCTCCGTGAACAATAAAGAGACCCAGGATCGAACGCCTGAGATGAACGGGTGCAGAGGAGAGAAGTAGAGATAGTCAAAGGCAAGGGCTCTGTGGGCACTTCTATCAATATAATCAAACACAGATTTCTTAACAATCTGAGCTATTTTGTTAGAATCCTTACGTCCAACAAGCACAGAGACACTAACACTCTGACCTAAACGAACATCAAACCTCGGATTAACAGGGATTGTCATCCTGTAATCGGAACCCTGTAGATGGAATCTCAGCAAGTTAGACATGCCTTCTTCCAGTGGAATCTTGGTCTTCAAAACTGGACCCTGAATTGCTTCTGAGAAGATAATTACGTCTTCTGCCCAAATATCAATAAAGAATTCCAAGTCATCAAAGGACAATCTTGGTGGGAGGAGGGTACGGCGCTGGATACGTTTTGAGAAGGTAAGGTATAGCTTGTGGTATGCCATTGGCAGTGATGAGGAGGGATTTTTGCAGATGGAGGGCCATCTCTTCGCACAGAGGCATTTCCAAAAGTAATCATCTCTAGCAGTATCTCTCCACTGCTTACACACCTGCATAGATGACGCTAAGTCTTTGGCATCCAATAGAGGAAACAGAGCTTTTAGAACCTCCCCATGCATCATTTTCAACACTGACAAGCGATCTTAATCAAATAGAATTGATAGTCTATCCAAGTTCTATCTGATAACAGCAATGGGTACCTATGCAGCAGAAGTGAGAGAAGACTCAATATTCTACGCCATAAAATTCACATCAACACTCTTTGAATGCAATAATTAAGCAAATGAAGAATGATACATGAAAAACACATGATTTTCAAGTTGTGACAAGTTATGTAATTAATGCAGTGCTTGGATAACTAACAAATCCCTAGACAACAATGTGAATATCTTGCAGTCAGACTATATATACTCAACGACAACAACATCCACAAAATTCGATAAGGCTCCATGATAGATCTACTTGTCCATTAAATTACAATAACCAAATGAAAACAGTTATAGCTACAATATCTAAAATCTTCAATACATTCTTTTAGGCTTGCTATGCTCATTCCACCAGTGTGTAATCTCATTTCTACTGGTCAATTATCATAGAAATCAACATGGTCATTTTTGTTATCTGATATGGCTCGACTAATCCAGCCTCAAGGACAAATCGTATTTCAAAATTTTGATTTTTCCCATATCAAATAACAGCATAAGTTTATCCCCGAATAACAGTACCTAAGGAAATAGTTACAAAGTTTTATATCTCTACATATGGTATCTGGAAGAGAGAAAATAATCTATCTCCACAAAAAATTAGGATTCTTCACTGAATTGTTCCATAATCACGCCCAAAGAGCCAATAATAGGACGCATATAAATTTCAATTTTAAGCTCAATAATAACAACCAACACCGATAATAAAAAGCGTGATGAGTAATTAAAATCAACTCACCTATTCAATTCTTCCGAAGATAATATCTCTGATCGACTCCATTTCAATATTGATTAACAAATAGGATTGTGTTGGCATTCAATTCCAAATTCCAATCTGAGAAATGAAAACAACCCCACGTATGAGAATACATGATAGACTTATAGGTAAAAGTTAAATCCATCAATAACCTTTAATCCCTAAAGTTTAAAAAACCTAACCAACACAGTCAAATGAAACCTAACAAATTTGAGGTATCTGAGGTTCTGAAATCAAATCAGGGGGCAAAACCCAAATCAATGAAGCAAAAAAAAGATTGGATTCGAAAATCCGACGTATTTAATACCTGTTTGGTTGATATATCCAACGATTAGAAACCCTCCAGGAACAAAATAAAGCACACAGAGAATCAAAGAAGAAGAAGAAGAAGAAGAAGTGACGACAAATTGAATCATTAACTAATTAATTTCATTTATATATTTTTTTAGGTAAATCAGATTCGAGTAGATTTCGAGACACCGTTATATCGTGCAATCTGATAATTTCGGGATTCATAATTATCATCTACGGTGGATGATTAGTCGTCGAGAGGCAGTAAAGTCATGGCCTTGTCTTGGGAATCGGGTTTTAACTTTTAACCGCTCTGAAGAAGCACCGAGTTTGGTGAATAAAATCCTTCCCGATCCAAAACAACAGAAAAGGGGTTCAAAACTTAAAAACCCGATTTATATTTCTTTCAGCAGAGGAGTCGAGGGTTTTAGTTATGATGGAGGACGATGACGAAACCCCACCTCTCGCTATTCAAATCGAAGAACCAACAAATTCGAATTCATCCATTCTTAAACCAAGTGAAGAAGACTCAGTTGGTGTTACTGTAATCACTGGTTATCTAGGTGCTGGAAAATCCACTGTAAGTTCATCTACTCAAAACATTTCAATTAATAATTTTTTTATCGATGGAGAAGTTGAGAAGTCGGTTTGATTTTGTTAAAATTTTCAGTTAGTGAATTACATATTGAATGCGAAACATGGGAAAAAGATAGCTGTGATATTAAATGAGTTTGGAGAAGAGATTGGGGTTGAAAGAGCAATGATTAATGAGGGTGATGGTGACGGTGGAGCAATTGTTGAAGAATGGGTTGAGTTAGCAAATGGATGTGTTTGCTGTACTGTGAAACATAGTTTGGTACAAGCATTAGAGCAACTCATTGAGAGAAAAGATAGGTAATCTTTCAATTCACTTTATATTTGAAAATCTCGAATACTTTTGTTTCTTGTTTTACTTTATGAATGTTCTTCAAGTGCTCATTTCTAGCTTTTCAGAGTGTTTAAGCCTAAACCATGCTGCTGCAGCAGAGTGAATTTTCGCCGTTATAGTAATCCTGTAAGTTGTATATGGGTGGGGTGAGGCGGAGAGGTGTGATACTTTGTGTTACTTACGCACTGTAGAAATGGTTTTACAAAGTGTAACCAATCAATGTTTCTGAGTTAACATGGTAGCCTTGGTGATTAGTTCGGCCACAAGGGCTGGTGATTCTAGGGCTTATTTTTTACGTTATTTTTACATGTCACGCTGCTCAGTATGACCCATTCTTAGTAAAATAAACCAGGTTTAGATTAAGAGACTGTCATTCCATTACGAGTATAATGGATTCATTAATTTTTCAGTTCGTAGAAAACCTTGGCATTAGCTCATGTTTATTCGTTAGCCAAGGTTAATTCATGACTGTTTCCTTGTTTTCCCCCACAGACTTGATCATATACTACTAGAGACCACAGGGTTGGCCAATCCAGCACCTCTTGCATCTATTCTCTGGTTGGACGACCAGCTAGAATCAGCTGTTAAACTTGATTCCATTATCACTGTTAGTTTCTTCCACCAAGTTTCTATTATTTATTTTGCTTCAGAAGTTCGACATGGGTTTCATATCTAGCCTACCCCAACTTGTTTGGGACTAAAGGCTTGGTTGTTGTTGCTGTTGTTTATAGTTACCACTTGCAAATCAACTTTATCATTGGATTACTTGATCTTCCAATCTTATATGATGTGTGTCCGCAAACCCAAATAGGTTGTTGACGCGAGAAACCTCCGGGCTCAGCTCAGTGAGCATCGTGATTCTTCTTCATTCCCTGAAGCATTTCTCCAAATAGCATTTGCGGTAACCTGCATGCACCTCCTGCTGTTATTTTGGATTGCATTTCATGAAATATTAGATCTGCTTATTATTGTTTTCAGTATGTAATTTATATATTGTATCCCTCTTGTCATACTTATTTTGGGTATTTAGATTTTAGATCTTGGATCTGGTTACAATGTTTGATCGCTGTTGTTGTTCGTCGTAGGATGTGATAATTCTAAACAAGGTTGATTTGGTTTCTAACGAGGCCTCTGGACCAGTGGTTTCACGTGTTATAGAGGAACTGGAAAAAGAGATTCATAACATCAATTCTCTTGCCGAGATAATTCACTCTGTTAAGTGCGAAGTTGACTTATCTAAGATATTGGACCGCAAGGCCTATGATGCTACGGTTAGTCCAGTTTATTTCTGATCTAATGTGAACTGCACTCTTTATTCTCATTCTGGCGGAGTTCAGAGTTTTACATCTAGTTAATGCGAGTAATTTTCATTCAGCAACTTGGTCACTTGGAAACACTACTAAAAGAAACTGAATCGTTATCAACTGGTAATATCCATGACAGTAATGTGCGAACGCTGTGTATTACCGAGCATCGACAGGTTGATCTTGACAAGGTACAGCGTTTCTTCTTGTTTTCTTCTTAAATAGAATGCTACTCTGTGTTCTAACACTCCAGAATGGGGTGGTTCATTTTTGTTTGCTTTGCCACAAACACTAAGTTTACATATAATTACACTAACTGAGTTACTTCATCAGATTCATGCAGACCTAACAGATAATACCTATAGTTGCTATTTAATTTTTATTGTTTTTTTTTCAAAAATATTGCACTCTCAATAGAATAGGCACAGAATCTTCTTTTTAGTCTTATTAAGGCCCCCTTATTCAAGTTATTTTACAAATTTATAACCACAACATTGTGGTCATCTACTCTACTCCTCTCTTAGAGTTGAACAATGTGGAAGTATCCATACAGATGCTATCGTTTCTCTTCAGACATTCAAATATGTCTAATTGTTTAGGCAAGACTTTCTTTCCCTTCTGTCTGCTTTCACTTTCCTATATGTTTTCCCGTTGATATTGTCACCAGTTCAATTTTTTTTTTGAAGAGTAAATACAAAATGTATGATGAGCTTCACTTTCCATTTCCAGGTTCGGTTATGGCTTGAGGAGATTCTTTGGGAAAAGAAATACGATATGGATGTCTATCGCTGCAAAGGGGTTTTAGATGTACAAAACTCGGGTCAACTTCATACTATACAGGTAAGGTTATTCATATATACCATTTGATTATGGTAGAAATCTCAGACCAGGTGCCCGAATTTGCTTGTAAGGTGTTTCTGTTTTGCTTATTGTTCCCTGTTCCCCATAATCTTTACGTCATTCTGGATTGCAGTTTAATTCTATATTTTCATTTTTCCTGATGGATATGACATATTTCAATGTCCTGAACGTTTATAGGCTGTGAGGGAGATATATGAGATTGTTCCGGCTCGCAGATGGCAGGAAAAAGAGGAACGGACGGTCAAGATAGTCTTTATAGGTTCACCTTGAGCCTTCAGTAATCTCTTAATTGTGTTATGTGCTTCTTATATTCTCTTAAAAGTCCATGTAACTCTTTTCTTTTTTTCTCTATTGGCTACAGGTCGAAATCTGGATGAGGTTATTCTTAGAGACTCCTTCAGAGCTTGCACTTTGCCGTATTTGTAAGATATAAGTTTTATCATTTCTTGGTTAACTTGTCGACTGTTGAAGAACCAAGTTCTTGATTTCACAGTGTGCTTTACTGTTGATGGTCAAGTCACTGTCAGATATTCATAAGAATCATAACTGATCTGGGATTTTTTGTTCCTCGAGAATGTTTTTAACAATAACTCCTCATCCTGAAAGTTTTATGGTAGAATTATAGCTGTTGAAATCTAATGCTATTTTTCATTGTTCTGGGTCATATCTTTGCTTATCTTTTGTTGGCTTTTTAATTTTGCGATTTGCATTTTGTGGTGAGCGATTTTACTAAGAAAAGAGAAAGAAATAGCTACATTCTACAAAGTATGCCAGAAAACGAATTTCCAGTGCTCTCTAGAATGAGTAGGGCAATAAACTCTTAGGTTAAATATCTTTCGGCTTTATCGAATAACATACTGTGTGGTGAAATCCGTATAGATAGACATGCTGCTCATAAATAACTGTTGGAAACAATACTATGAATGTAGGGTTATATAAAAATGCACAAATTTAGCCATTTCAAGATAACAAAAGCACATGAAACATTGCCAGAGAGTAAAACATGCTAGTGAAGTACTGAAGTAGACTATTCTGATTCCCAAGGAGTCGATGACTTTATTTAATTTTAAACATGCATACTTTTAAGCTGACTCAGTTTTCTACTGGATCCAGCTTGCCTAAATTTTAAGCTGACTCAGTTCATTTAGAGTTTTAACAGCAGCTTGGACTGACTTTGTTTGATGTTTTTAGCATATAAAATAGGCTACAATGTGAATTGGATGGCATCATTTCGTTGTCTTAAGTTATGGCGACCTGCTTTGGTTTCGGTTCTGTCACTTGCTCTTCACCGATTGGATGAAATCATTGAGATTAATCATGGAAGAGCCTCCTTCATTAACACTCCTCTTTGATATTTCCTTGAACTCTAAAGCTCTTGCTCTTATCATTTCATCAACAAATAAGGCCTTGACCTTGCTGATAAATTCTCCCTTTGATATGATTCCACCATCATTTTTGTTTAACTGCAAGCCAACCTTCCAGACATCACAAATGTAACTTTGGTTAAGAAATTGATCACAAAAGTATGCCCAACAGAGGAATGGAACTCCCATAGCCACTCCCTCCATAGTTGAGTTCCATCCACAATGAGTTACGAAGCATGCTATTGATGGATGTGCCAACACTTTCTGCTGAGGTGCCCAACCCACTATCCGGGACCGGTATGCAACTCTCGCTTGAAAACCATCTGGATAAGCATCAGTTTGTTCGTCAATGAGGCTAGGCCGTACGACCCACAAGAATGGTTGACCCGTAAGTTCAAGTCCTAGTGCTAGTTCATGAAATTGGTTCTTATTGAATATTGTGGTGCTTCCGAAGGCAAGATAAATGACAGAATGAAAAGGTTGTTGATCAAGCCAGCTCAGACAAGTTGAGTCCTCAGCCAAGAAGTTCCCTCTGAGCTGTGTTTGTTCAGCAGCAAGGAGTGGGCCAACAGGAAGGAGATTCGGGTTCAATGGATAAGTTGATTTTTCTAGCTCATAAACTGAATTGATAAGATACCAGTCAGCGTCTTTTATATCTCGAGCATTTGATGAAATATATCGAAACATGCTTTGTTGAACAATACTGTCACCGGTACAATTCCATGCGAAGTGTTCTGTATTCATAGCAGGCATGTCAGGAGATAAATGGATCATTTGCTGTTTAGTTGGAAGACCTGCAAGGAAAAATCCAAGTATCTCAATAGTTGAGTCTTTAAGAATCGCATATGTTTCCATATCCAGAAACAAAATGTGCCATGTTCTTACCATCAGAATTTAGTATTCCTGTTTCAATCATCTGCTCGAGGTGTAGGTGTACGGTCCTGAGCCCTGCAGAAGCAGTCCAAAATCCTGCAACTGGGATTTTCATCTTCTTTGCAACTCTTACAGCCCAACCCATATGCTCATCAGCTATGACACAGGTAATCTTATCATCACTTGACTCATTTATTTCCCTTATTAACACCTCTAGATAGCTTGGCATTGAACTTAAGATAGAATCAAAAACTTCAGCAAAATCTCTTCGGTTTGCTCCTGGTTCCCTCCCATCTGGGATTGAAACTAGATGAATGTTATTCTCTTTGCTATTACTTTCTTTCGGCAATGAAGCTACAACTCTTTCGTGATTGTACTCTGTATTGACAAATGTGATTTTGAAGCCATGTTCTGATAATTGATTTGAGAGCTTCATGAGAGGTATGACATGACCTTGAGCTGGAAATGGTAAAACTAGAGCATGTATTTTCTTCATTGTAACTTGAATTTCTGTCCTAAATCTTATCTATCCAGACTCACTAGGCACTTGATATATAAGGTTAGAATCTATTAGTTTTTTTTATCTTTTTCAATTATTCGACCTTTTGCTGGTTGGATTTGTGTGGAGACCAAGTTTGAGGAGACCGGTATGTTATGACATTACAAAGTAGAATTATGTTCACTGTCATCAATAAAATTGTTGGGAAAAAAGTCAAGGATTAAAGCTGCCTCTTTATTAGAAATAATTAGAGATTCCCCACAGGAGTACCTATCTACTTCTAGTTCTGTATTATTATTTTAAGGTAATAATTCAGAGACCACATTCCTGTGGCCACAATGCTGACACTTGGCCTTTGGAGATCACGTAGATGCAGCCTAAGGATTAAATTTTCAGCCGTGATAGACTGAGGGCTGGTCCGTGGGTTTTTCCGCAAGAGACAAGTCTCTGGGACCCCCTTCAGAACCAGTAGGGGGACTGGGTGGGGGTGGCCACTGGGTTGTCTCTTGTGCGAAAATGCTAAAGAGACCCCGTTTTTTTACACCAAAACTTGACACCGTTTATGTGTGTAGTTTTTATTAAAGCAGGCCCCCTGTTTTTTCCAGGTGGGATAGGGTGAGGAAGGAAATCTATGGTGGATCTAGATGACACATAGTGGTGTCAAGAGATGGTGTTAAAAAGCGGGATCTCCCTAGCAGCTTCGTCTCTTGTTGGACAGATTACGGGACCCCAGTGTATGGTCAGTCTAGATTTTTCGTTAAGTTTTAGTTAGTCTGGTCTCTTCACCATTTCAATCAGCCTCACCAAAATTTATGTTGTTTTGAAGCCTTTGACAGCATCTTGTTAATGGGGCTGGATTTGAGTGGATATCTCATCTCCATTAGATTTCGAAGGTGATTTTGCAGGTAGAATCTTTAGACTGTAATTTCTGGTTCAAAACTACAGAACATTTAAGTAGCAAAGGGGTCCATCCCGACATAATATTAACCTTTTATCACCGCTAAGTGGACCCTGCTGGCCATATGGTCAATAATGAGAAGGGTTCTATGCGTACCATTGCTGATTTCTTTTTTCTCTGCGGTGGGTGATGATGTGCTCACCATCCAAAGGTCCTGGATCTTCGGAACGGACAATCCATCGTGATGATTGCCATGATCTAAGGGTCCTGATGATGCCACATCAGAAATAGCTAGCAACTAGCTATTTTGTTTCAATTTAGATAACACGCTTTTTAAATAGATAGAAATTCGACCTGGAGTCTCAGGTACATGTTAAGGAACGGATACCAATTTCCATGATAGCAGTGGCCAACAATGGTATTGGTCGACGGAATCCTCACGAAGAAGTTGCATACGATGAATGTTACCTCAGGGAGATATCTTGTTTTGGACTAATAAAAAGAGAAAATGAAGATGCGGTAACCTAGAACATCTTAGAAGTGCACAAATGCAAAATAAGTAGTAGGATGATGCGTTGAAATAACACTAATTTGGTATCTTGGAATCACCAAATCATTTGCATGTTTTAGTCATACCTTTCTGCTTTGGTTCCAATTCTCACTTGTCCTTGACAAATTCAATGAAATCATTGATGATTTTCATGGAAGCCCCTCCTTCACTGACGCTCTTATTTGCTATTTCCCTGAGATCCAAAGCTTTTATTCTTATCGTTTCTCAGCAAGTAATGCATTAACCTAGTCCTTTATTTCACCCTTCGTTACTATTCCGTCGTCATTTTTGTTAAATTGCAATCCAACTTGCCAAACATCACAAATAGAACACTGGTTGAGGAATTGATCGGCAAAGGCCAGCAAATGAATGGAACCCCCGCAGTTATTCCTTCCATAGTTGAG
>JAJJMC010019642.1:13391990-13438149 GCA_023531435.1 Papaver californicum
AAATTCATATCTAAGACAACAGAGTTCTACTCAGACAGTTATCTAACCACCCATCACATGAAAAGACTTAGAATATGAAAGTAGACTGTAGAAGGTCGCAAATGTCGACCGAGGCGAACGATGTGTCCCATATCTGTCTGAAGGTCAGTACCAAGATGAAACCTAGTGTGTCGAGATACTCCCCATTTATTTTCAACGGTTACTACTAACTAAAATATTTACAAGTTCCCATGGATCCTGCGTTCCACGCTTGCTTAGGCGACGGAGACAGGGAGAACTTTAAAATACCAAATACTATTTTTTTTCTCAATATTTTTTTTTTTTTTTTTTTTTTTTTTTTTTCGATTGTTTTTTTTTTTTTTCTGACACCTAATACATGTGTGTTCCCATGGATCCTGCATTCCACGCTTGCTTAGGCGACGGAGACAGGGGGACCACACACATAATTCTAAAGCACTACCGTATTATTCATGTGGGGCATGATCTCAACACACTAAACGTCATTCCAGTGCTAATTAACATGTCGATGCTAGGACCCACCAATATTCTCAGAGAAACACAAAATTGCAAATAATAAAACAGAACGTGATATGGTGGTGACAACTATCATGTCATTTCTAACACCTGAACTCTGTCTCCTTTATGAATAGACCATCTAGCTGGGCACACCAATCCTTATAGCGAAATGGCTAAGTTTCTATCTACCTAGAGTGGTTAGTGTCACCCTGAATTGTTCACATGCTTCTAAATTCCAAATCTTATTAATCTTAAAAAGTTTCCCAATACCCCCAAACTTAAATTAAACAATGTCCTCAATGTTTCTAAACACTGCACGAAAAGGAATTAGGGAAAGATATTACCGTGTCGCATGAGCATAAGTTACCTCCTTAAATCATATAACAATAATCGGAACAACTGTGGATCATCTGAATCAAATAGTGTTATCCACAATAAAAGGAAACAACAGCAAGTTACAAAGATAAACAATCTGAACACACTTTGATCCCTATCTAGGTAAACCACATCTACCAGAGGATGGGTTTTTGGCAACTGAACTTTTTTCTGAACAGGAGGATCATTGGATCTAGCTCGAAGATGATCTTGTACAATGGCAGACGTGCATATGTCAGGTCCCAAGATAGGGACCTTCATAAGAGTTAATGGTATAGCACATGGAGAATGATAGTCACCCCCAAACTTAGAGTTTTCAGTGTCTCTAGATAGACTAATAACAATTTCCCTCATTTCCGGATCGTCAGATTCTCGAAAATAGTCAATTGCTTCTTCTAAATTAAAATCTGGTGGTGCAGTACATAACAAAGTGCTCACTTCATTAATAATACTATCATTATCGCCATCAATTCTATAGTTGGCTAGGCATTTCTCTAATGGATCGTCTAATGGGACGAGCCTACGCTGCATCTCCCTAGACTGTTTGGATTCTTCTGCTGAATGTATCTGGTGCATACAAACTGTTGGGTTAATTCCCTTAATATCTGCTATGGTTCCTCCTAAGGCTTTCTGATTGTCCTGAAGCACGGTTAGTAGCCTATTCTCTTGGTCACTATCCAAATCTGGAGTTACAATCACAGGTAAGGTCTCTGATGGGCCTAACTCATCAAACTCTAATCCAAAGTGGGCTAGACATTTTGCTAACGGGTCTTCTATCAAAGTGTTTGGTAATGACTCCTGAACTGGGGTCTCTACCATGTTGACGGTTTCTAAGGTGGGTTCATCAAGCTCAGGTGGTTGATTACTAATGTTGAAGATATTCATCTCAATAGTCATGTTACCAAAAGACAAGTTCATAACACCGTTACAACAGTTAATGATCGCATTAGATGTTGCTAAGAACGGGCGACCTAGTATAACCGGTATATGATTCTCTGGATCAGGCACAGGTCTGGTATCAAGCACAACAAAGTCCACTGGATAAATAAATTTATCCACTTCAATCAAAACATCCTCTATGACAACACGAGGGATTTTCACAGACCTATCAGCTAACTGCAAAGTCATCTGAGTCGGTTTCAACTCGCCTAGTCCTAGCTGAAGGTACACATGGTACGGCAGTAAGTTCACACTGGCTCCTAAATCGAGTAAGGCTCTTTCTACCCGGTAGTTTCCTATTGTGCAAGCTATGGTTGGGGAACCTGGGTCTTTGTACTTAAGGGCCGTACTACTCTGTATAATTGAACTTACATGACTAGCTAGAAAAGCTTTTTTATGTACACTAAGTTTTCGCTTTCGCGTATACATGTCCTTAAGAAACTTGGAGTAAGCAGGAATCTGCCTAATTGCATCTAATAATGGAAGGTTGATAGTGACTTTCTTAAACACTTCCATTATTTCATTAAAATTGGATTCCCTCCTAGTAGGTGCTAACAACCTTGGGTATGGGGCTCTAGGCATGAAATCGGTTCTCTGAGGGTTTGCCTCAGGCTCTTCAGAGGCTTTATCAGTCTCTTCAACTATTGGTTCAGGGTGAACTACAGTTTGTTCACTATCAGGCCTAGTTACCTTGTTATCCACTACCTTACCATTCCTAAGGGTACTAATTGCATTCACATGACTGGATGATTTCTCACCAGTCAACATTCCATTGGATCCTCTAGGATTTGGTTCGGGTTGACTAAGGAACCTACCAAGTTCTCGCTCTCTCAGAGCCACAGCAATGTCACTGACTTGGGTTTGTAAACTAGAGATAGCTTTTTCTAAGGTATGGAATCTCTGCTCATTCTTTTCGTCATTGCTGGGATGAGTTGGACCAGCCGAATTCTTATAACTGAAGCCTGGAGGACCTTTATCATTACTAAACTGACCTTGATCCTGGCCTTTCGACCAGGAAATGTTTGGGTGGTTTCTCCAGCCAGGGTTATAAGATTCCGAATATGGGTCGAACTTTCTCTGGTTATCAAATCTAGTGTTATTATAAAGAGCAAAAGCCTGCTCTTCGAATTGGTTGGGTTCTGAACTACTAGCTTGATTCAGTTCGACCAGTTCTAGCCTTCTAGATAAGGCTTCTATTTGGGCCTTTGAATCGAAAGATCCTTCTACCCTATTAACATTTCCTCTTCCTAGAAGAATTGTTCTTTTTGGCTCTCTACTACTCTCCCACTGCTGGGTCTTCTCGGCGATGTCCCTCAGAAGTTTCATCGCCTCAGCAGGAGTCTTACTGTCGAACCCTCCGGTTGACAAAGACTCGACCAAGGTTATAGATGCATAATCTAAACCGTCATAGAGGATTTGAACTAGCCTTAATTCCTCTATACCGTCGTCTGGGCATTGGGATAATAAGTCATTGAACCTATCTACATACACATACAGAGACTCTCCCTCTAGCTGGGAAAACGTGCATATTTTCTGCCTAATATACGAAATTTTGTTCCTAGGGAAGAACTTCTGAATAAAAGCTGAAGTAAGTTGGGCATAGGTTTCAATTGACTGAGGAGCCAAGCTATACAGCCACGACTTGGCTTTATCTCTTAGTGAAAAGGGAAATAGTCTAAGTTTAATAGACTCGTCATTCAAGTCTCTAATTCTGATCGTGCTACATATTTCCTCGAATTCCCTGACATGAAAATAAGGATTTTCGTTTTCTTTTCCTAAGAATAATGGGAGCATCTGGATAATTCCTGGTTTCAGTTCGTAGCTCGCTTCAGTAGCGGCTAACTTGATGCAAGATGGACGTGAGGTCCGGGTTGGATTCAACAAATCCTTCAGAGACGTCATTGCTGACACAGTCTCGGGAGTGCCTAGTTCACTCTCAGTTGGATTCTCAAGGTCAAGGTGAACTACAAGTCTTCCACTGATTAACCTACCTTGAGGGTCTCTATTCCAAGTTCGCCTTAAGGGCGTTCTTGGCATGCAAAAATTAAATCCTAACAAGAAATTTATCAAACACAATCGTGCCCTGACTCAACCAAATCAAACCTAAATCTAGCAAACAACAAGAATGATGGTTCCACTTAGATTGTCTCTAGACCAGCTTCTATTCTTTCAGAAGGCAGTTACAATTTTAGCGAATCTCTCCGAACAATCCGAGTTAAATCAAGTTGAAGAGAAACAGGAGAAGCTCAATGGAGCTTTGATACCCCTGTCTCTTTGGCAACGCTTCCCTGGGTTACAGGGTGGCTCTAATCAACTTTAATCTAATCTTCCTGCTTTTTGAGTTAGGCTAATAAGGTAACCAATACAGTCCTTCCAACAGATTTTCCTATAAGCTCGTTACCTTATCGGTCTCTTTCTAGTCAAGATTTTAAGCTTAGGTTCGTGTAGGTTTCGTTTTCCTAAGGCGGGCAAGAAGGAGACGGTGATGAAATCCGAAACCTTATCTTGTATGGCCAGGCCTTGCCCTTTACTATGCAGAAATTAAGTTCCGTATTCAGTCCTCAGCATATATGCATACAAAGGCGTCCAGAAAACCCACTGACATGAGATTCGTGGGTTGGTCGAAATTTACCTCCCGTTCTAGACGGGCGACGAACCGTTGAAGTCGACTCGGGCCACTAATATCCTTTTTAATAGTGTGCGAACACGAGGGGCCGAGACAATATCGTAATTGTCGTCCGTCCCTGCACACAGTTTGATATTTAGAATTACCCTTCCGTAGGGTTTAAAAATAAAATGTCCAAAATGTCCCAAAAATAAAATGTCCAAAAGTGTCCAAAAATAAAAGAAAAATTACAAAAATAATTAAAACCCTAATATAATTTTCTAAATTAATTAAAACTAATTAAAATAAACTAAAAATCTAATTAAGAAAAATAAAATAAAATCTTCGATCTCCTTTTTCGTTCTTTAAGCTTTTCCCTTTTTTAATTCCAAGTCTTTAGCTTTAATTCCAAAACTTGGGCGTAATCTCTTTTCGATCCAAAATCGAACCTGTAGTAAAAAGGAAAAATACCAAAAGAAACGTAAAATAGAACAAAGTAAAATAATAAAAATAAAAATAAAAACCTAAAAATAAATCTAAAACCCTAAACCTAAAAACAAGTCCGCGTCGGCGGCGCCAAAAATTGATGTTATTTTATATAATGGTAAAAAGAGGTTCGATTCTCGAACTTGTGAAGGTAATGATTTTAGAAAATAATGATTCTAATTAACTCTAGAAAATTCCAGGAGTATGAAAAAGACTAAATAACCTAAAGATGATTTTTAAATAATTTTAAAAGGACCAGGAATCAGGAATCAGGTAATTCTAACAACCTATGTGATTAATCAGATAATTCTTTTTAAATTAATTAAAGCACAAATAATTGCCAAAGTTGGTTTTGTTATGCTAACAAACAGAGGTAAATCACAAGCATGGACTATAAAAATTAATTAACTAAGCATAATCCATCAAGCAAAAGCACAACTGTTGAAAGAAAACCGTTTTTACTATTCAAAACTATGCAATTCTAATAATAAAAGAATTATAAATAATTATTAGAAAATAATTAAATCACATAAAATTGAGAAAATTACCTTATCCATCATCCCAGTAATTAGACTTAGCTCATGGTGAAGAAAACTTGCTCAAAAGTTGATTTCATTGCTCAAAATATTGATTACAAGGTTAAAGAATAGTGCAACAGCTGAACAGATACGTATATAAGTGTCACAGAACAGGGTTCAGCTGTTACAGAGAGCTTTAAGCAACAGAAATGTTCAAAATCTAAGGCAACAGGAGCAGAGCTGTAACAGTGGATATGCAACAGATACAGACGATGCTTAGTCGTCTTCTTCAGCGATGGTGGGTGAAGAACAGCCGATCACCGGGAACAGCAGCAGATACCGGCCGGCGTCGGAACTTGAACGGAAAGAGGGAAAAGTGATTCTGGAGATCTGAGGCTTGCGACTGCTTTATATAGTACTTAGGAACTCTCTGGAACATCCCAATCCCAGTATAATTCGGTTAATCACCGTGTAAATCTTGTTTTTATCCAAAAAGGAACAACAACTATTTTCCGGCCAGATACATGATTCTATGGCCCAAATTACTCGGCTCTGATGCTTCTAATAGGTTATACAGACCTTTAATTAACTTGGGTAGCTATCAATTTGGCTGAAATCCCATGAATTTTGCGATTTGATTTGAGTCAGAGAAGTTCCTTTTTGCCGATGAAGCTTTGACCCGGTCAACTGGGTTTGACTCGGTCAACTGGCTTTGACCGAGTTGACTGGGCTGAGTTGACCCGCTGAGTTGGCCCGATCCAGTTCATCCCGATCCAAGGGTGCCCCAATCCAAAGTGTGGGTGCCTTGATCCATTTTCCCGGGTGCCTTGAACACTTTTTGAGCCAATTTTTCCACAAATCTTTATTCTTCTAATGTACCTACAAAAGCATAAAAACACGTAATAGACACAAAATCGAATACTAACTCACTAGAAATTAAGGTGCAATTTAGACATTAAAATGTGTCTATCAGGTTCCCTCAAATCGGTCATTCAGACCTACCAAGATATTGTTAAACATAGCCCTAGGGTCAGATATATTATTGAAAATGGAGGATGGGACCGATTACTTAGCATAGATGTAGTAGATTCATCGCATGCCCTTATTGACTATATTGTTGAGCGCTATTGGGATACGAAAAACCCTTTTCACTTCTCGTTTGGTGAGCTTGGGTTCACACCATTGGGTAATGTTGATAGGAATTAGTATTGGTATTGGTAGTCATGTTCCGTATGACTCAGTGAAGTTCCAATTTGAATATGTCCGGGAGCATATTTTTCCTGAACTTAAAGATAGTGCGGTTTGTAAAAGAGAAGGTATTCCCTACCAGTGGGTTTCAGATGCAATTACGGTTAAATTTTTATGCACATATTTTGATCCACAAATATTGGTTGCGGCTAAAGATGATAGTAGACTTGCTGATAGAGTGGCCAGAGCGTTTTGTATGTATGTTTTGGGTGAGTTCTTCTTTTCAAATGCAAAAACCTATATTGATGCTGGATGGTTAGCTGCTTTTGAGGATCTAAATGCAGTTAACGAATGTGACTGGGGTACTCCTGTATTTTCTAAATTGTATTCCGGGCTCGCCGCATCTGGCAGGGGACAAAAGTCATTGGCCGGACCCTTCCAAATTTTGGAGGTAAATTTGTTAGTGTTATTTATAATTCTTTTAAAAAAAAAATTGTTGCTCAGTTATTTATTCCATTGGTTGTCATAACATTCTAGTTTTAGGGGTACGAATATCTGGGCATTTGTCTTCCAAAGTACCCTTCGCCTGAAAGTAAAAATGAGTGGCCTAGATGTCGTCGGTGGACGGGAATCCGGAGGAAGATTATTGACATTGTTCGTTCAAGGACTTCTCTGAATCAGTTGTATGTAGACGATGTGACCTGACAACCATGGGAAGCTGCGATCAAGGTCCTGGAATCTGAAATTGGACGGGAAGTTGTAGAGCTCTCAGGGAAAAGGGCAATATTCTCTTGGCTAGGCACCGTGAGTTTATAATTTATTTCCTTTAGAATTTTTTTTTATTTTCTTTACATTTCGGTTAACTGATTGGTTTATTTGTTTATTGTAATTATCTTGGATAAAGAATAACATGTATCTCGGAGATCGGTGTTGGAGGCAGAACAATCCAAGATGGGGCGTTCCTAGCAACCCTCCTAGTTGTATTTCCAACTTCAGCAACGACGTGGTTGAGGAGATGAACGAAAACTGTCTGGTCCCTGCAAGTGAGTTTGTACGTGTCGTGAACTATGATCTGTATATGGAGTATTGGCGACATGTGACTAACCTGTATAAATATTCCACGAAAGTCGATTGGGAGGTTGAAACGTACGGTTATGCTGGTGACCGTATTAAACACAACATCCAACATCGTCGTGAACATGTACCCATTCCGCCCCCACAACAGCTACCATACGTAAGTATACAACAAAACACTGTAAATTTGATTTGAGTATACAATGATGATTCAGAATTTGATTTCATTTTTTTCATCACAGGTCGCGGCTTATGATTTAGTTCAAGAGTTGTTTGATTTTACCCACGAGTTTCGTGAATTTACGTTAAATGAAACTAAGGAGAAGATAGACTTCATCATTGCCAAATATGCAGAAATACAGGGTCTATGAAATGAAAACAACATGTTGAACTCACAACTTTCCCATTTTCGTCAACAACAACCACCCATTGGGTTTGGCACGTATGCTCAGAATATGCCACCACCGATGTGAAACACCATGGGTCAGGGATCGTCATCAACAATGCAATCAAATAACTATAATTCCAGACCATCTTTGCCTCCGTTTATGCCCCCGCGCTCGGCGTCCGAGAATCAAGATACGGAAGAGTAGTAATTCATTAGCATTGAATTGTTAGTTGAACATAAAACTTTTTCTTTTCTCAGATTTGAATTGTCTTTTCAAATTATTTTTCTTACATTTATAATCGTTTAATTTATCTTTTAGTTTTGTATTGTCAATTCAAAACTCTGGAAAAAAAATTCCTTCGTCGTTTTGGTCATTTGGTATTGTCTTGTCAACCGATATTTCATATCTCTGATGCGTTCGTCCACCCCACTTGCCTCAACTCTGTTTTTGCATTAAAATACCAACCATGTATTTTCAATTCAAAACTCTGAAATTTTTTTCGAACTTTTGTCTTTTTGATCATTTGGTATTGTCTTGTCAACCGACATTTCATATCTCTGATTCGTCTGTCCACCCCACTTGCCTCAACTCTGTTTTTGCATTAAAATACCAACCGTGTATTGGAAATTAAAAACTCAAAATCTTATCTTAATTTTCCTATAAATTGAACACTCGATTCTCCAATTATACAAACCCAAAATACAAACATCAAAAAGAAAATGGCATACTATCAAAATAAAAATCAACATTATGGTTCTTGTTCTTCAATTCATCCTCATTCTTCTTCTTCTTCACCTTCTTTTTCTTCTTCATCGTGTGATGATGATAACAATAGTATGTACTCATCAGACGAAGGTTTACTTGCATTGAGCCAAAATAATGAAGTAGTCATTGCGGGATTGATCGCTTTAAGTATGAACTGGCCTCAAACTCGTATCAAAATACCAAGATTACGTGATGACGGTGCAAAACTTCTGTGGAAAGATTACTTTTGCAGAAACCCGACGTTTCCTCCTCATGTATTTCGTAGAAGATTCAGAATACGTCGAGAATTATTAAACCGTATATTGGGAGATGTCGTAGCTGTAAATAAGTATTTTGTTCAAAAAAGAGATGTTTGTGGTGTTCTTGGATTAACCCCTCAACAAAAAATTACTGCAACAATACGAATGTTAGCTTACGGATATGTGGCAGATGCAATAGATGAGTATTTACGGATCGGATAAACCACAGTTTTGGAAGCAACTCGTAGGTTTTGTAAGATGATAGTGCATTTGTACGAGAAAGAATATTTGCGCACACCAACTAAGCGTGATGTTGAACTTCTTCTTGCTGAGAACAAGGAAAGGGGCTTTCCGGGGATGTTGGGTAGTGTTGATTGCATGCACTGGAAATGGGATAAATGCCCATTGGCTGAATCAGGTGCTTACACTGCGTACAAAGGTAGTGAAAGTATTATCCTGGAGGCAGTTGTGTCATATGATCTGTGGTTTTGGCATGCATTTTTTGGTATGCCTGGTTCTAACAATGATATAAATGTGATGAACCGTTCATATATTTTCAAAAATCTTATCAACGGGAAAGCACCGACTGTGAACTTTGTTGTCAACGGACATCAGTACGATATGGAGTACTATCTTGGTGATGGAATATACCCGGAGATAGCTACTACTGTGATGTCGATAAAACATCCAGACTCGGAGAAGAAACAAAAATTTTCTGCTAGGCAAGAGGGTTACCGAAAAGATGTATAACGAGCCTTCGTCGTACTGTAAAAACAATTTGCAATCATCAAGCAACCAGCACGAATGTGGAATCCTGACGTACTAGCATATATAATGAAGACTGTAATCATTCTACATAATATGATAGTGGAGGATGAACGTTTACCCGGTGATTGGACGCATGAGTATGATCAACGCAGCCACGGTGCACCGGTAAATATTTCTAGACACAACACATGTGAACTTTCGAGAATGGGAATGGACCAACACCGACTGCAGTATTCGACAAAGATACTCATATTCGTTTGCGAAAGATCGAACACTTATGGTCAGATTTTGGTGAGGATTAAAAATTTGTAAATCCTCTGGATAGGTTTTGTGGGTAAATCTCTAGTAAACCCGCCCGAGACACAACTCGGCCGCTAGGGGCACCTAGGGGTTTAAAGGCTTGCTGCATATGCTAAGTGTAACCGCGATGCCTGCGAAAGTGAGTTTAGCTCTACTTATTAGCTCATGTTATTTTTTTATGAAAGAATTCATGGAAAATTATGTATTTAGAGAGAATTCATGCTAAGTAGTAAGTTTTTGAAAATACTAGCCGTTAAGTCTCTCTCTTTGTAGGGAAAAATGGGTTGTGCAATTATTTATAATGAAAGTACAATCAACGACTAGTTTTCGAAATTATCCTATAAATACATCTGTTTTCTCTACCAAATACCACACACACCTAGTTTCATACACTCTACAAATTTCATTTAATCATCTCCTCTTTGTAATTCACTTCATAACTCTACCTACAAACATGTCAACATTTGATTCAGCTGAAGATTAAACTATAACCAAAACATGGCATAACGAAACCCTACGTGAGGATGTCATATCTGGAAGGGTTGAACCTGAAACCTTTTGGGGGAGGATCTACATCCAATATGCTCGAGAATATGGAAATACAAAGCAAAGATCTCTTGAACAAATTCATGATAGATACCAACTTATCCGAATAGGGATAGCTGATTATATAGCTATACAACAACAGATATTTAACCCCACCCATTTAGGCTTGTCGATCCAACAATTTGTAAGTATGTTTTACTTAACCTAAGTTGTTTGGTCTTCCAATAACAACATAGTAAACTTGATGAATTAAGTTTTTTTTCCTATGCTTGTGTAGGAGGATCTCGCAAAAATGCACTACAATCAGGAAAAAGGAGAAGAGTTCACATTCGTAGAAAGCTACGAGTTCATTAAGTCCAAAGTGTAATCGGAAGTAACTGCTAACTTTATCCATCGATGTGGAGAATTTTTCTAACTTTTGTCAGAGTTTGGTTGTAATCGGTACCTCATGTATTATCAATATATTTTAATAGATGACCATGTTTCATTAGTTAATTAATTTTGTAAAACAGTTGAACGTAAAATCATTTCATTGAACCGAAAAGGCATACATCGCGTAACATTAAAGGAGATGAAATTTAATAAATCAATAGATTACACTTAAACACTTAAACACTTAAGCAAACCTATTATCAAACCTTCAACGAGTCGTATGACGCCCGGGACGACGTTCTTCACTTCTTCGGAGAATAATCAACAAAAAAGGATTGTATTCTTCCATCACCCTTAGGATCTCGAAATGAGGTTGGTACCTGAAATCGGAACGTTTCCATCTTCTCCATTCCTCCAGAGATCTGGCAACAACTTCATCATCAGTTTCATTCTTAATTCTTCTTTTATTCACCTTAGCGGTTAAAGTAGAAAATTCTAGTACTGCCTTTGTTGTCTCCACATATCGATAAAAAGGGCATGCTCTGTTCCGGGTATTGGGGTTACCGGTTTCATTATAAAAGTTAGCATGGATATGTTGTAACCATTGTATGCTCATTGAACCATTCATCCAACGTTCATGACCCCTTGCTGGATTATGTAATACTATGTTTCGACATAGGGATAAATCTTCCTCTAGAGAAAATTCTCTGCATTAAGCCTAAAATTTTCAAAAGCCATAATTATGAAAACGATAGATTATAAATTTTCTATGAAATGTAAAAGATGTGGATTTGAAATAGGAATGATAGATATAAATTCATTTATTTATAGGTGTATCAGAATACAAATTATAGTCGTTGACAACGGTAAGAAATTAACCAGGAATTAACCAGGCGGACTCCTAGGAGCGCGCCTAGCACCGAGCGGCGTCCTAGCGCCTCGCCTATATATGAGCGAATTCCTAGAGCTTCGTTTCCTTGTAGGCGGTATCCTAGGATTACGCTCCAACTGAGCGACATCCTAGCGTTGCGCCTGTTGATGGGCGTGAGCCTAGAGCATCGTTTCATCAGGCGTAGTTCTAGTATACCGATTGATCAGGCGCATTCCTACGATACCGCCTGTGTTTCTGAGCGTTATCCCAGGATAACACTTCATTCCATGCAGTATACTGCGACGCCGCTTGACGCCAGGCGGAATACTACGAGCCCGCCCGAGTAAACCATGTTTAGTCCGGAATCTTTCCCAAATCTACTCTGCTACAGTTGTTTTTTCGGAGTAAATATCAAATACACTCGCTCATCTACGCCACCCATTTTACGGACCAAAGAGTAAAGATGATCTTTACTTCACCTTTTAGTCGTCCCATAGTGGACGCTCTTAGAATATGAAAAATAGGCATAATCAATGTCAATGTCACCCATTCACAGAGCTCTGAGGATCGGGCAACTAAACTGAGTTGACTCAGTTTTTCTTCATCATCATTTCTTGACTTTTTCTAGCTCGGCTATTTCCTCAGATAAATCAGATAATGTAGCTCAATTATCTTTCGAGAATATTTATGTTAGTTATGGAAATCATCACATTCAATACTATAACCCCCATTTTTTGGCAACACTAGGCTTCATCTCTATCAAACAAGTTTAAGGAAAAAATACAATAGCAAACCTAATAACCCAGAGCTCTACCTAAAATATAACCTCATCATGGAATCTCAATCTGCTTCCGTTATAAATCCTGAAAAATACATAAGTTATCCATCTTACCACCAAACTGAATGATACTAATCTGGAAAAAAAACACTCTGATATGGTTGTTTACTTTAATGAAGAATATGTTGAAGAAGATGGTGATGATTGGAAGCTACTTTAATTGGAAAAATCATAATTGAACGACACATTTCAGTTAAAACTGTGGAGAAGCACATCAATATACTTGGGACTTCATACCTAATGAAAACCTACAATATTTTGAAGTGGATCCAAACATCATGACTTTCACCTTTTGCTATCTGGAATCAACTTGACAAAGTTTTTGAAGAGAGGCTCTGGAGTATTGACGGTCATCTTATGGTGTTGTTTGATTACAATCCTTCAATTATCTACAAGAACCTCCCATGGCATGCACAAGTTTCTGGATTCACTTAAAGCATCTACTCCCTGAACAAATGAACCAGAAAATAATTGAAGATATGGGTAAGATTATGGGTGACGTTATTTCCATAGAACCACCAACAGGACTACCGACTACTGGAGAACTATTTAAGGTTTGTGTTAACATAAGCCTTTCAACACTATTAAGGAGAGGAGTTTTAACTATTACCTCAACGGGAACCACAAGATGGGTTAGGTACTTTTATGAGAAGCAGCCTTACAAAATATGCAAGGACTGTTATATCCTAGATCACTCAAAAGTTAAATGTGAAGAAATGACTGCTAAGCTGGAGGCAACTCACAAAGAACCTATTCCATTTGTTTATGTAAGAGTTCTCAAGAAAACAAGTGGTACATCAACAAGAAGTAATGTTCCTAGCCTAAAACAAAGCCTCAAGAAGACTAGCAAACCTACAATTTTTGTAAGAGAATTAAATCGCAAACTACACGTGGTGCAATACTATTGAAGGAACATCATATTACAATAAAATGAGAAACACTGAAACAAATCTTTATAAAAAATACTTAAACAGACAGCTTCGTTGCATGATCGACATGTGGGTTGCGGGAAAGTATGGCAAACTGCTCAAAACAGATAGCTTTGTTGCTTCACTGACACATAAGTTACGGAAAAGCATGACACAGTAAAGAAAACTGACAAACATCGATGCATGAGAGACACGTTTCAGCTGTACAGGCTGCGAAACAAAAGAAATTAAAGCATGACAAGTCACTTTCAATGGACACATGTCAGACATGCCATGATTCTAATAAGGCCGCAAAGTTCATCCAAATCCAAAACAACAACTTGAGTAAAAATCCGCAGAAGAGTTGCGGGACATCAAGCGAGAAGATAAATGAAATGGGAAATACGCATAGAAAGTCTTACGGGAAGCACAAAGAAGTCTTGCGGGAAACACTATGCTCCGAAGACTGGATAAGAACAAATAGGTGGAAAGTTAGATTGGAGGGACCCATGAAAATTTTCTATAAAAACCAAGCTCTCAAACAGGAATAGGGACTGGAAAAATTGGATTAGAATTGGACATAAGGCATAGGATCAGAGCAAAGAGTTTAGGTATGAGACTTGTGTAAATTTTATAGTATAGTTGTTCTTTGATTAACTTGACTTTAATCTTATAGCATAATTTCTTTCTGTAATATTCAAGTATTAATAAAAAATGATACAAATCTTTACCACCCGTGGATGTAGACAATTTGATTGTCGAACCACGTTAAATATTTATGTTAATTCATGTTACAATTTCATGTATTTATTGCTAATATGATCTAAGTGTTAATACGTGCTGATTTCATTTTAAGATATCTAATTTCATTATGTTACAAGTTATGATGGTTGTGATCCAAAAGACGCCAGATTTTTGGTAATCACAATTTGGCGCTAGAAACAGGGAGGTAGTAAAGAATTTATTCTACCTGTCCAAATTTTCATATTTAAAATCTTGAATCTTATTATGTTAAAAAACTCTTTTCCTTACAAATACAATGATTTAAATTGATATTGTAAAAACTTTACATAAAGTATTTTCCAAACTTATCAGTTGATGTTTATATAGATTTAATTATTATGATTCATACACAATACTTCTTTATTTCGTACCTCTCATATATGTTAAGTTATCTTAGGTGTTATTTTAACCTTGGGTTTGAAAAATTAGCTCATAAATATGTTTTTGCAAAAGAATTTGCTCTGAAATCATTAAGTTTATGTGTTTCTAATTTAGCTGATTGTATAGATTAAAATTGTGTTATGACTAACTAGTTTTTGATTCTTGTCAAGACAGTAAAATAAGTTTTGAATTGAATTTTCGAAATTGCTTCCGATTTGTCTGCAAAAAATGATTTCTTGAACTTATAAAACCTAAGTTAAATTAGAAAATTGTCTAGCTTATGGGTGATATGTTAAATTTTAACTAGACATTTTCTATCAATCAAATTGCTTTATATACTTATTACGAATGTTAAAATCTTCTGAAACACATAACTTATTATCTGAACTCTTTTAAAACATCGGTAAATAAATTTCTACCACAACACAAGACTGAACAGAGAAGATATCATAATACCTCAAAAAAGATTACATAAATGGAAACAATGGCAAATGGAACCGTGCAAGAACAAGATGTTAATATAGGAAATTTGGGAAATTAGGCAATAGAGATTCCACAAGAAAGAGAAATAGTGGAGGAATCCCAAGGACCACAACTCATGAATGATCAAGCAAACAATCCAATTAATCAGACGGCTAATCAATCACATGAAGAAGTATCTCAAAATAGGGTTGATCCCATTCATCAATTGATAGAAGAAATGAATGAAATGCACAAGGTACAACATACTTGTGCAGAAAAAATTGCACTCTTGACCCAAGAAAACCAAATGCTCAAACAAAAGGCCCAGCAGGATGCGGAAGCATATGTAACTAGAATACCGGCGCAAGAAGCAAGCTCAAATAGACCCGCAAAAAGTAAAGCAAAAATCAATAAAGATCAAAGAGTGATGGTAGTGGAACCCGCACATCAGCGGTATGAACCTGATAGATTAGATTTTGATGATTTAGATTTGTAAAACAACAGATGGAAAAAATATTTTGAGGATATGGAACAAATGTGAGAAGAAATCAAAATTTTGAAAGATAAAGAGGGAGGACGACTGGAAGAAGTGCTAAAAGAAGTCAGAAGAACATCGTTGGAACCACACCTTGCGTATGCGTCTATACCTCATAAATCTAATCTTCCCATCTTTGAATGTTATGATGGGACAAAGGATCCGACGGCTCACTTAAAATACTACAACCGCAACATGACCCGATGGGAACAAGATGATGTTATCATGTGTCGATATTTTCCGTCAAGCTTGAAAGGGACATCTTTAACATGGTATGATAATCTTCCAGATGGGTCAGTACATTCTTATGCACAATTGACCCGTAAGTTCCTAGAGACATACATGTATAATAAACCCGCAGATGCTGGGATGGACAAGTTATTTTCCCTTGCATCTTGGACAGATGATACCATCCAAGACTACACAGATAGATGGAAAGCGATCTGTCAAGCAATAGGGGATGTAACTCCAGAAATTGCTATTAACTGCTACAAATTGGGGATAGCTAACCGAACAATCCCACTATTTGTAGATATTCAAGGAAAAAATCTGAAAACCGAAGGGGACCTTCAGGAGATTATTGAAAAATGTGCAAGGTTGCAGGTTATTCAAAAACAACATCCGAGAATAATTCCCAACATTAGAGGGTTGCCAACATGGCAAATTTTGTAGAACCATCAACAAGTTCCGGAAAGAGGGTTGCGGGAGAAAATCCTGATGTTGAATCCAAACGAGGTAAGTCAGATAATGGAAAAAAGTTCATCCGCCAATTTGAGGATCGAGTTTTCACTAAACTCAACACCCCTTACTCACAAATTTTAAATGCAATTAAGAACATGCAAGATTTTCATTGGCCATGGACAAAAGGAAATCAGCCATTACACACACAGAATTCAAAGGATTATTGTGAATATCATTGTTATCAGGGCCATCTCACAAGCAGATGCAGGAATTTGAAGATACAAGAATTTGATTGATAAGGGAGAACTGAAAGAATTTCTTCGTTTGTCTGATCCTCCACCAAGACTCAATATGGGAAAAACTATAAATATTCCACAAAATGACCGAACCATTAATATGATTTCTTATACCGAATCGGGTCAATCATCTATGAACATAGTTATTGACAAGAAGTTGCATAAAAGGGTTCACAGTAATGAAGTTTTCAAAGTTGCGGGAAGAGTTACGGAAACATGGGAAGAATGGATGGCTTCCCCGCTAACTTTTTCAGTGGACGAGGTTGATCAGGAGATTGAAACACATAATGATCCGCTGGTGCTTACTCTACCAGTATCTGGAGGGAATGTCAAGAAGATCCTTATGGATAAGGGTAGTTCACTTAATGTATTATTTTATGATACCTTCCAGAGAATGGGATTAAAAGATGATCAACTTACACCTTCTTACTACACAATATATGGGTTTAATGGGATAGCCTCAAAACCAAAAAGGGAAATTTTACTTGATGTTATGGCTGGACCAATAATTATTATGACTAAATTCAATATAGTGGAGGCTCCATATCGATATAATGCCATCATTGGTAGACATTGGGTTCACCAATTGAAAGGGGTAACTTCAACATATCACCAATACTTACGATTCCCGACACCGCAAGGGGAGATGGAGATAAAAGGAGATCAGAGTGTAGCAAAATCTTGTATCCTCGTAGAAATTCGCATAAATGAGGAACGAGTTCAGCAACAAAAAAATAGAAAGAAAAAACGAAAGATAAAAGCCAAAAAAAGAAGCAATAAACCAGTATTTGATTAAGACTGCGGGAAGTGAGGTAGTAAATGAAACAAATAAAAATACTTCATTGGAAGAAAGCATACCAAAAACCGACGGGGTCAGTCTTCCAGCATAGCAATTAAAGGGGGCTCCCACACTTTTAGGAATTCATAAATCCACTTTTACAGCAATTGAAGAAACCAAAAATATCAGCATAGGAACAGAATGATTAAGATTGGAACATTGATGGAAACAGAAAGGGAGCATGATTTGGTCACTCTACTTAGAGATTATGTGGATATTTTTGCATGGAAAATGGAGGATATGCCAGGCATTGATCAGTTGATGTGGATATTTTTGCATATACATCCGGGAACCGCACCCTTTTGGCAACGCATACGCAAAGTAGCACCTGAATATCATTTGCCAGTTGAAAATGAGCTAAAAGAGCTCATGGACGCGGGGTTTATTCGAGAGGTGCGATACCCAACTTGGATTTCAAACATGGTGATTGTACCAAAAAAGAATGGGGGAGTAAGAATTTGCATAGACTTCACCAACTTAAACAAGGCATGCCCAAAATATAGTTGTCCGCTTCCCATCATTGATCAGTTGATGGACGTTGTTGAAGGACATAAGGCTTTATCCTTCATGGACGGGTATTCAGAGTATAATCAGATTGCTCTAGCTGAAGAAGATCAAGAAAACACTACATTTTTCACTCCACATGGTTTGTACTATTACACCAGAATGACATTTGGGCTAAGAAATGCAGGAGCAACTTCTCAGCGATTGGTAGACGTAATTTTTAAACCATGGATAGGCCGCACCCTGGAAGTTTATGTAGATGATATGTTGACAAAAAGTAACTTTCATAAGATCATCTACAAGACTTGAGAGAAATATTTGAAGCCTTACGAAAATTCAAAATGAAAGTCAATCCAGACAAATGCATTTTTTGGGTTACGTCAGGAAAGTTTTTGGGGTATTTGGTCACCAAAAAAGGGATTGAAGTTGATCCGGCAAAAATTTAGGCAATTGTTGATATGTCATCCCCAAGGAATGTTTAAAAATTATAGAAATTAAATGGTTGTTTGGCCGCACTAAGCAGATTCATTGCCAGATCATCGGACAGATGTAAGCCATTTTTTGACACCTTGAAAAAGAAAAGTAAATTTTTATGGAACGAGAATTGTGAGCAAGCCTTCCAAAATATCAAATCTTATCTCGCCACATTACCCGCACTGCAAAATCCAAAACTTGAAGAAGTGCTCGCCTTGTACATAGCCGCAACAGAAGATGCTGTAAGTGCGGTATTGGTACGAACAAATGACAAAGTAGAGAAACCAGTGTACTACATCAGTAAAACTTTTAACCTTGCAAAAAGGAACTATACCAAAATTGAAAAATTAGTATTAGCACTGGTTTTTGCTACCCAGAAATTACGCACATATTTTCTAACACATTATGTGCGGGTACCAAGTAAAGCTCCGCTAGAGTCCGTACTGAAGAATGCGGGAAAATTAGGGAGAATAGAAAAATGTAATGCACAACTGGAACAATTCCACATCTTATTTGAAATACAAACTGCACAAAAGTCGCAAGTCCTGGCTGATTTCCTTGCAGATTTACCACTAGATGATGCTTCAGAAATCCAAGGTTTGCCCGGAATAGAAGATGATGATTCTCAAGATATTTTAAGTTCTGCAAATTTCCGCAGATGGGAAGTATTTTTTGATGGGGCACGGAATGAGGAAGGTGCGGGAATTGGAATTGTGATTACAACTCCTACAGGAGATCGAATGTTACATGCATTTCGTCTTGAGTTTGGCGAACATACAAATAATATAGTGGAATATGAGGCTGTGGTTCATGCTCTTCAGCTCATCATTAAATTGGGAATATGCGATGTGCGACTCACAAGTGATTCACAATTGATAATTCGGCAGGTTGAATTAAAATATCAAGCGCTTGATGAAGATTTGATAGAATACAAGAATCTTGTGCAAAAGTTGGCATCTCAAATTCCAAATATAATTTTCCAACATTTATCCAGAGATAAGAATCGCCATGCTGAAGCATTAGCATTTATTTCTTCAATGATAAAGATCAGAATACATCAGCAGTTAAAATTGGGCGCATTTATGAGCCGTCAATTAAGTTACGGGCACTCGAAAACATGGAAGAAGAAGTCGGGGAAGATATTGAAGATGCAGCCATTAAATATGATACAATTTTTCCACAAAAATCAGAAAATGAATTATCCAGAGAAGATTGGAGGATCTCAATACGTCAATACTTGCAAGATGGGATATTGCCTGCAACACTAAAGAGGCAAGGAATGTGCAATCAAAATATGTGAATTATCAGTTGCGGGATAAAATTTTGTACCACAGGTCTTTTTTGGGACCGTTACTTCAATGTTTATTACAAGAAGAAGGGCAGCGAATTCTCAAAGATATACATTATGGAGATGCGAGAAATCATAAATGAGGTGTAGATATTGTTGGTCCTTTAGTGGAAGGAACACGAAAGAGAAAATACTTGACTGTAGCAACAAATTATTTCACTAAATGGGTTGAAGCCAAAGCTCTTGCCCACATTAGAGATACGGATGTTTTCAAGTTTTTGTTCGAAAATATAATTTGCAGAATTGGAATTCCGGTAGCCGTAGTCTCAGAAAATGGACAACAATTACAAGGGAAAAATATTGATATACTTTTCGAAGCATTTAATATCCAAAAGAACAAGTCCACTCCACTTTACCCTCAAAGTAATGGACAGGATGAAGCAACGAATAAAACTATTACCATGAATCTGAAAAAGACTCTAGATGGACATCATAAACGATGGTGCGAACAACTTCATAATACTTTATGGGCATATCGCACAAAAAGACGAGAAGCCACTGGAGAATCACCATTTCTTCTTACTTATGGAGCGGAAGCAATCATACCGACGGAAATTATTTTACCCATAACAAGGACAGAAGCGTGGGAAAATAATTTGAATACAGACCTAATGCTTGAAAAATTGGATGATTTAGAAGAAACAAGAGAGGTTACGCTCCAAAGAATGGAGAATTATCAAAGAAAACTGGCAAGAGAATACAACAAGAAAGTCAAGTTGCGGAACTTCGTGGAAGGGCAATATGTTCTACGAAAAATCCCGGAATACCAAAGGGATAAAAGAGCAGGAAAGTTTGCACCTACATGGGGAGGACCTTACATAATACAAGATATTACGGGACAAGGATCATACCATTTTCGGAATATGAATGGAGAAATCTTACGGCATCCTTGGAACACACAATATCTCAAACCATACTACCTATGACCAACAATACAATCGTACGATAATTTACGCTCATAATAGGTAAACCAGATCAAGTGCAATCTCTCTAGAAAATCCATATAAATGCCTATGACTATTGGATTTTTCGCCAAAGAGATTCCTAACATGATATTAATCATTGTATCAGGTACTCTCCACTTCAGGAGGTGCTCACAACCAACAATGCAATCGTACAATAATTTGGCTTGATACTAGGTAAAGCAGAACAAATGTAATCCCTCTAGAAAGTCCATGTAAATGTTTATGTGTGTATGACTATTGGATCTTTCGATACATAGATGCCTGACATGACATTAATTATTGTATCAGGTACTCTCTATTTCAGGAGATGCTCTAGGGACCCCATCCTAATTTCCTCCTGGAAAGAGAGAAGTTACACATGTGTTACAACCCTCAAAGTAACTCAAGGTACAAAATTTCCTTGCGGTTAATCAATTCACACTTATTCAATGCACTAACAATCAATATATATATTCATAAATTGTTTTGCAGGAACTAAAATACAAGGCAAAATGAAAGTGCAAATACAATTTGGAAGCAAGAAAAAACTAAGCAACAACAAAGCAAAGGAAAAAACTAAGGTGCGGGAAGATTTGCATCAAAAGGAGGATTGTGAGGGACTTCTTTGCGCTTGTAGACTTTGGAAAATCCATCGGCTTCTACTCTATCAAGAGCGTTGTTGACCGCTTTTGCAATCCCAACTAGAGTTTCGACCCTCAACCAAGTAATATAGGATTTTGTAGTTTCAAGCTCCTTCTTGTACAGATTTACTTCGGATGTAGAATTTTGGACATTCGTTTCCCAAAAAGCTATTTTCCCTCTCTCCGAAGCTAAGTCACAAACTAAGCTTTCATTCTTTAGAGTTTCATGCATCAATTTGTCCTCAGTCTCTTTGGTTTTAGAGGATAAAAGCTCTAGCTGAGTTTGCGCATCATTAGCCTTGATAGAAGCCAAATCAAGTTGCTTGTTGAGTTCCTCCACTTGAGCATTGGCAGCACCAAGCTCTCCTTCAGCCTTTGCAGCTCTTGCGGCCGCATCTTTGTATTTTCCTTCAAAATATGTAACAAAGACAACAGGTTAATTAATGTGGAAATAATACTCAATTTCAAATATGCAATAAAATAGGATACCTCTTGCGAAGGATTCAAACTATGTTAATTCGTGAGCCATTGCATCTTTAGTAACATCAAGGAAGTCATATTCATTTGAGAGTTTCTGATAATTCTCCGTAAGTTGCTGAAGATCTAAATGACATTGATCTAACTCCGCTTGCTTCAATTCCCGCAACTAGTTAGATTTGTTTGTACATTTCTCAATCTCTTTATGTAAATGGAAGATATCACTTTTACGCAGAAGAACAGTGTCAGATAGGTTGCGGATTTTAGTTTGAGCATCCGAGAACGCTATGAGCCTCTGAAGCTGAGTTATCTCTGTCTTTAATGGGTTGCGCTATGTACAAAGAAAACTGAGAATTGTGATGTGATCCGGAACGAGAAATTCTCGTAAGGATATTCTGACGCTCCACACAGAGTTTGCGATTCTCTTCTTCCAATCTCTCAGATCGTGCCCGTGCTTCAAGAACGCAATCCTTAGTCCATAATAAAGTAGCATTAAATTCTTCTTTCTTGCGGATTTTTTCTCCATATAAAAGCCGGTGCTTCGATTCTAATTCATAGAACTTCAGTACAGCCAGATTTTTTCTATCGAGGAGGTTATTAAATTTTTCCTTGATCTCCATATTTTCATTATTGAATTTTAAAACATGATCTGTCAAGCGACTAACTTTATGTTGCAGCCTAGTCACAAGGCCTGAATCCCCAGCTGATCCCATGAAGTAATTCAGAAAACAAGTAAATAATTTAAGAAAATTGACAAGATGGAAAGAATTAAACCTTGATTTTGAAGATCAAGCAATTGTTGATGAAGTGCATCGTTTTCCCGCTTCATACCCGCAGCTTCTTCTTCTACAGACCTAAATTGGGTCTCCATTTTCATGGATCGTGCCTTATAAAATTTATAAGTTAAATGTGCAGCACTTTGACCTCGGGCAAGCTGTAATTTACAGGATTAAAGTTATAAATAGATGAAAATAAAATGACATCTAAGGTTATTAAAACAATAAAAATACCTACAAGAGAGCTTGTTGCGGGAAAGAATACACTTCACCATCTGCAAGCGCAACTGCCTCCGCGAGAGAAGAATGTTGATTTATGTAGAAGGTGGGGTCGACGGGTTGACCTTGGCCTCTTAGCCAGGTATTTTTCACTGTGTCATACGGTGCAGACCGCATATACTCCCGCAAGTTAGCAACCCTAGGATTATTTGATTCCACCGGCGGAGAATCACATGGAATAGATAGAAGCTCCTTTGACAAAAACCATCGAAAGGCTTCCTCCTCCTCGTTCATAAGATCTGAATCTCCCGCAATTCCTTTGCCTTTGTTCTTTTGCACGATTTCTTCATTTGTCTGTATTGCCTCAGCGACAGTCACGCTTGCAACATTATCTATGGTAGAAGCAGTTTCTACCATAATACTTGCCGGATTTCTTCCGACTCACCCTGAAGGGGGAGATCCTCCTTATCGGACGAACCATCTTCACTTGTTGCAGGTTCAAGCGATTCATCAACAAATAAGTGAGAGATTTGAAAAAGAAAAGAAGAATCAGGAACAACAGTTTGGTGCGAAAAGTTGACCGCAGCATCTGAAGTTTCCACCACATCACCAACTTGTTCCGCATACTCAAAATTTGTTATTTGAAGTGGGTGATGAAGGGGAGAGTCTTTTTCATGTCTCTCCGGAGCAGAGCTACCCTCACCTTTCAAAATTGGTTGATGAAGGGGAGAGTCTCGAATTTCTCCTTCCTCCCTGTCAGTGGAAGCACGTGGTGTACCCTTAGATTTCTTCAGACCCTATTAATAAACCGCAAGAATTAATTAAATAAAATTTATAAGGATTACTAGAACTCATATGGGTAAATCAATACCTTTTCTGCGGGAGTTGCGGCTTTGCGTTTAACCCCCGAATCATCTTTTGCGCCCACTAAGGTTTGCGGCTATATAAAAAAAAAACATTTAAACAATGTTCAAAGCGTGATATGAAAAGGAAGAAGGAATTTACGTACCACATTGACAATGGGAAAAGCGAAGCCTTCAAAGTTCAACCGCCAAGCGCAGTAATTATCAAAACGCGTTAGAAGGTTGTAGACCACGCTTTCTGGGACGAGCCCGAAGACCCATGGGCCTTCAATAACCAAAGGAGTGCGGTACCACTTAAAATCGTGATCATCAAGGATTTTTTCTTTTAAAGGAACCTGCGTCCCAGGAATGAATTTCAATTTGGAATTATCAATCTCACATAGCAAACGAAATCCTTCACCACCTTTGCGGCCCAGACCAACACTCCACTTCTTATAATTCTTCGCAGCTATGTTGTCCGCATACGTAGCATGTAAGTTTTCGACCGTATAATGTTTAAGTTCCGCAGGGTTGGGAACGTAACAGGTCAAGTTGGTCATTCCTTGGCTGCGCATGCTACACTCATCCAACACGCGCCACCAATTCCCGTTATATTGAGTAACGAAACGTGCTAAACCATGCAGGGACTTGTTACTGCTTGCAAGGACCTCATATTGGAAGGAATTCTTGCTTTGATAAAGAGGAAGCTGCAAACCCGCATCCAATGCTCCCGCAGGTATTAACAACCTGATGTTGGTGTACTTCCTCCATCATCTCCAATGAAATTTCATCTCCTTTCGCATGATTGTAGAAGGAAACTTTAAATTGTTGAAGATTGTGCTTCCTTTTGAATTCCTCAAGGTTCATCGACCTAAAACTCAAGTTTTCTTGTGACCGCTTACTCTTAGGAGCTGGTTTGCTAGCCGCAGCAGATACATCTGCGGACTTTATTAAGTTGTAAGGTTGGACTCTTGAGCCACCTGATTCATCTACTCCCTTCTTCCTCATTGTAACATAGCAAGATGATTTCCTATCTAAAGGGTGATCATCCTGGTGAGAAGCACCACTAGCAACCTTGTTATCATTCTTTCCAGTCATGATAAATCTTTATCTGCATATGAAAATAAGAGAAGATAAGTACATTACAAGCAAGAACAAAACAGAAATACTACTAAACAAAAGAACAACAAGGCGTTCGCTACATCAAAATACAGGCCAGTAAACAACTTTCTGATCAAGGAAAGAAAAAGATCATGATAAAACAAAAGTATAATCATCACCATTATCACCATTCACTCCAACAAACAGTAAACAGATGAACAAGAACACATCATCAACATCATCATCATCAATGATTACTTTAAAAGGATTCAGATAAAGAAATTGATAAATAAACAAATACATTAAGGAAAAAGTTAAGAAGATTACCTGTAATGAAGTAAAAGACAAAAGAAAATTTGGTGATTGGATGAACATAAAACTTGATCCCGATGCAAAAATCCTTAATCACAAAAGTTTGGAGAATGAAAAGACACTGATGAATATTTGAAAAGCTTAGAAGAATGAAAAACACAAAAACTTTAAGAAGAAGAAGACAAAGGATATAAAAAATGAGATAATGAGTGTAACTAACATTAAACAGGAGAAGACTGAAACTGACGAACCGTCGAAAACTGGAAAAGAGAGAAACTTTATAGAGATTTAATTTCCTCGAAACGTGGGAACAGAAGTTATTGCAAGCGTGAAAATCGAAAGGGTAATAATTATTTTTCCTTTTTAAATTTTTGTCATATGTTAAAATTCAAAAGAAAAAAGGGGCAAATTGTGAGAGAATTTAATCGCAAACTACACGTGGTCCAATACTATGGAAGGAGCATCAGATTACAATAAAATGAGAAACACTGAAACAAAGCTTTATAAAAAGTACTTAAACAGACAGCTTCGTTGCATGATCGACATGTGGGTTGCGGGAAAGTATGGCACACTGCTCAAAACAGATAGCTTTGTTGCTTCACTGACACATAAGTTGCGGAAAAGCATGACATAGTAAAGGAAACTGACAAACATCGATGCATAAGAGACACGTTTCAGCTGTACAGGATGCGGAATAAAAGAAATTAAAGCATGACAAGTCACTTTCAATTGCCACATGTCAGACATGCCATGATTCTAATAAGGCCGCAAAGTTCATCCAAATCCAAAACAACAACTTAAGTAAAAATCCGCAGAAGAGTTGCGGGACATCAAGCGAGAAGATAAATGAAATGGGAAATACGCATAGAAAGTCTTGCGGGAAGCACAAAGAAGTCTTGCGGGAAACACTACGCTCCGAAGACTGGATAAGAACAAATAGGTGGAAAGTTAGATTGGAGGGACCCATGAAAATTTGCTATAAAAATCAAGCTCTCAAACAGGAATAGGGACTGGAAAAATTGGATAAGAATTGGACATAAGACATAGGATCAGAGCAAAGAGTTTAGGTATAAGACTTGTGTAAATTTTATAGTATAGTTGTTCTTTGATTAACTTGACTTTAATCTTATAGCATAATTTCTTTCTGTAATATTCAAGTATTAATAAAAAATGATACAAATCTTTACCACCCATGGATGTAGACAATTTGATTGTCGAACCACGTTAAATATTTGTGTTAATTCATGTTACAATTTCATGTATTTATTGCTAATATAACCTAAGTGTTAATATGTATTGATTTCGTTTTAAGATATCTAATTTCATTATGTTACAAGTTATGATGGTTGTGATCCAAAGACGCTAGGTTTTTGGTAATCATAATTTTCATTCCACCAAATGATGGTATCATTGTTACTGGTTATGCTAAAATCCCTACTGCTGAAAATGCTGCTGAAATCCATAAAGAACCTGGGGAAGCTTCTAGACTTGGTAAGAAACAAAGAAATTTTGTCATCCCTATTACGTCTAAATCCCAAAATGAACCCCTGAACACTAACCAAGATGATTCCACTCAAAATGAATCCACACCAATCGAGCTGATTGCAGAGCACAATATGAGTTTAAGCATTCTGAGCCTGTAGCAGGGGAGACCAAGGTAATTTCTCTTACTCATGACAAATACTACACTCGTTTTTTACATTTTTTGTTTAAACTTAGAATTATTCTAGGCTATAACTTTGTTATTTTGAATAGGATAAACATATCTTCTTATCTGCATTCTAATAATACTTCATACTCCAATAATTATTTTTCTTACAACTACTACCCTGGTTTTAAAAAATTCTCTATCATGAAAATTTTATCTTGGAATGTCCAAGGCTTTAAATCACAAGACACTAGGAATCATCTTAAAGATGTAGTAAGGACTCAAAACCCTGATATAATATTCATTTGTGAAACAAAATTGCATAGTAACAAAGTTAAACCATTACTAAGGCTCTTGCATTACCCAATTAGTGTTATCATAGATTTTGTTGGCCTTTCTGGTGGATTGGTTCTTTTGTGGAAAAATGGGTTTTCTCTTGAAGTTCTCAACACGGAAAACAACATGATATACTGCTCATCCAAGTAGATCCTAGCAAACCTGAATGGCTTCTTTCATGTATGTATGGATTTCATACTTATAACAAGAAAAAATTCAGTGAGACTTCATTCAAGAGTTGGGCAATAATATTCAGCAGCCATGGATTCTTATTGGGGATTTGAATTTTTACTTGATTGAAAATGGGAAATCTGCTTCTACTTCTGGTGATGGTATGGTTACAACATTCTCAACAGCATTGAGCTAGAAGACACTGGATACATTGGTAAAGATCATACTTGGACTAGTAATAACACAGGCACAAGAGCTAGAAAATCAATAATGAATCTTGCTCTGGGTAATAGTGAGTGGACAAGGGTCTTTAATTCTTCTAAAATACTTCACCTCAATCAAGTTGGAAGTGATCGTAGTCTCATTCTCCTCTTTGATAACTATAATCAGCTTAAGTTGTGGAAGTCATTCAAGTTCTTTTACACTTGGTTAAATGATAAGTCATGTGCAATGCAAATTGAAAATGCTAGGAACAAGTCAATTGAAGGATCTCCAGCTTTCAAACTAATTAAAAAGTTATAGTTCACTAGAAATATCTTGTCAAGATGGAACAAGCTACATTTTGGGGATATAAATCACAAATTCAATTTACTTCAAAAAGATTTAAGCATACTTCAAGCTCAACCTCAGTCAGTGGAGACAGATAATAGAATTTTACAGGTGATCTTAAAAAATGGAATATCATCAAAAATGATTTTCACAAGCAAAAATCAAGAACTACTTTTATTAAAGACATGGATAGTAATTCCAAGTACTTCCACACTATTACAAATAGGAAGAAGGCTATGAATAATATTGATAGTCCTAGAAGTAAAGATGGGTCTTGGATTACAAAAAGGGAAGATATAGAAAAATGCTCACAAATCATTTCCAAAGTATAAGCACAACTTCTAGACCCATTATTGAAGATAAACATTACTCAAATCTTATGCCTGTGATTTCAGAGGAAAACAACAGTTTACTTCTTATTCCACCAACAAATAAAGAGATTCTTGGTACACTCAAATGGATGGAGAATTGGTCAGCTCTAGGAACAGAAGGCTTTCCTGCAGGTTTATACAAAACACAATGGGATATTGTGGGTAATGAGGTATGTGCAATGGTGAAGTAATTCTTTACTTCTAGGCATATTTCTCATGAACTGAACAAAACTTATATTTCCTTGATTCCTAAAAACAAAAAACCTATTCAAACAGTTGAATTTAGACCTATTGGTCTATGTAATACCTCTTACAAGATTATCTCCAAAATCTTAGTTAGGAGAATGAAGCCTCTCATGGAGAAAATCATATTCCCTTACTAAGCATCTTATGTCTCTGGTAAACTTATTAATGATAATACCATGATAGCACATGAGTTAATTCATTCTATAAAGAAAAAATAAGGTACAAAAGGTTGTCTTGATCTCAAGTTAGATATGTCAAAAGCTTTTGACAGGCTTGAGTGGAGTTTTCTGTTAAAAGTTATGAGGAGCTTTGGTTTCTCTGAAGACTGGTGTCAACTCATTCATCAATGTGTGAGCACTACCACCTTATTTTTCATGCTCAATGGCACTCTTTATAGTGAATTTCACCCCACTAGAGGTGTTAGACAAGGTGACCCTCTGACACCTTACTTTTTCATATTGGCCATGGAATTTTTATCTCGTCATTTGATTGTTGCTTATCAAAGTGACAAAATTCAAGGGATCTTTGTTGCAACAGAAGCCCCTCATATCAATCATCTCTTATTTACAGATGATTGTCTTATTTTCACCCATGCTAACCTTGAGAGCATATACAACCTCATTGTTATTCTTGATATGTTTAGTTCTCAATCTGGGCAATATATCAATTTTGATAAATCAGCAATCTACTTCAGCAATAATCTTGTTGAAGATACATGTACGACACTTAGAGAAATTCTGGGAATTAAAATAATGGATAAGAAATAGAAGTATTTGGGGTCCCCTCTGCTCATAGGAAGATCCAAAAATACAGCATTTGAAGAAATTAAGCTTGCTTTTGAGAGAAGGTTAGCAAACTGGCAAACCACAACTCTTAATCAAGCTGGGAGATTAACTTTGGTAAAGCATGTGCTCAACTCAGTTCCTTTCTATCCAATGAGCTGCTTCAAAATGCCTAAAACTCTGCTTACTCAGCTAAACTCCATTCAGCGTAAAAAAAATTGGTGTCACAAAAATAACAAGGGTCTTAATTTGATAGCTTGGCAAAATCTGTATAAGTCGAAAATCAATGGTGGTAGGTTTCAGGGATCTTGAAGCTTTAAATCATGCACTGTTAGCTAAACTTGCATGGAGAACCACTCAAACCTCTTCTCTCTGGGTTCAAATATTTGATACTAAGTACCTGAAAGGTTATAGTATTTTACATGATACTGGTCAAAGGAAAACAACTTCCTGGATATGACAAGGCATAAAACTAGGAAGAGATATTATGCAGCAAGATTACTTCAAACTGATAAACAATGGGCAGCAAACTCTGATCTGGATGGATAAGTGGGTTAAGAATATTACTGACAAATTGAAGCCAAGAAAACATGAAGATACTCAATTCACTTATCTCTTAGAACTTATACTTCCTGATAGCAATTTGTGGAACATACCTTTATTAGAATCTCTTTTTGACTCTATTATTGTCCAAGAAATTGTCAGAATAGCTATTTCGCATCATGAGGAAGATGAGTTAATATGGTTACCAGCTAGGGATGGTAAATTCCCTATTAAAATTGCTTATAAAAACATCATATCTAAAAGAACACAGACTCAAGGAAACACAAATCAAATTCATAACAATGTTTGGAAGGAATTATGGAGATCTGATCTACCCCACAGAATCAAATTGTTCACTTGGAAATGCATTAAAGGAATATTTCCCGGTGGAGTCAAGCTTACTATCTACAATTGAACCTTTGATATTCATTGTGGTATATGCAAACACAAGGAGGGAAGCATGGAGAACCTTTTATTTGAATGTATGCACTCAAAAAAAAATTATGGAAACTTCTTGGAATAAAAATTGACGAAGTCAGCTGCGGTGGTACTTATGTCAAGGAATGGGTTCTCTCATGGTTCAATAAAATTGCTACCACCATATTTATTGACCAACAGTAATGGAAAACTACTCTCATGACAACTTATTGGGTCATATGGAAGGAAAGATGTGATTGCATCTTTTAAGGGAAAATTTTAAACTCTTTAAACACTTTGTCTAGAATTAAATATCATCTACATAATTTTGATTCTTACAATCACTCATGCTCACTCCAGGCTAGGCTCAGTCATAATTCATTGCATGAAAATAATTCATTATGGGTGCCACCACAATTAGATTTTCACAAGATAAATATTGATGCTTCGTTTGATCATTCTTCTGGCACCGGAATGGTACTTCAAGATTATGCAGGTACCTGTAAAGGGATCAAAGGTATTTTTGCATAACAAGTACTAGATCCAGAAACTGCAGAGTATATTTCGGTCAGGGAAGCTGTACGCTGGGCCATATGCTTAAGGCTGGAGAAGGTTATTTTTGAAGCAGACGCAAAATTCATAGTTAAGTCGATTAATTCAGATGAACTATTAGTTAGATGGGAGAATAAAAGCTACATCAAAGAGATAAATCATCTACTAGTTTCTTTTAATTCTTGGAGTTTTATTTTTGTTGATAGAACTTTCAATGGTGTAGCTGATACTATATCAAAGCATATTAGGAATCATAAACTTTCAATGGAGAAGTACTCTAACTATGAACCTTGGGTTCATACTTTGTTGGACAAAGATTGTAACTCCCCTTTTACTAGAATTTCATTAAAAAAAATTATTTAGTATAAAAAAAAATACAAGTTAGAATATATAGATTCATATGTCAAGAAATATTGAACATGTATTTAACTCCAGTATATTATTTATTCATATGATACTCAAGGCAATGATCCTATTAATATCTTGAGATATATTTTTGAATCCATTTTCGGAATCGGTATTAATATGCTTTCCTTTTCTAGAAGATTGCACATAACTAGTTGACTATTTTAACAAAGTTCATTTACTTGCACGTAACTAATATTAGTTTTCATACTAGTAGCATATCTCATATATTAATGTTAGAACATATTCTAGATCTTATTACATTATGTGTTAATATAATCCAAAGAGTATCAATTATATTCTTAATTTCCAATATGATATTGATTGAATATCTTTGATAATTTTGAAATTAGCTTTCTTGGTTCTTAATCAAAGCCTTGGACATAACATTATAAATAGTGGACCTTGTACTACTACAAACTCGTCCCAAAACACACCAGAGTTGTCTGGTGGTTACAAAAGTACTACTAACTAGTTTAATATTTATTTATTTTTGATCAAGAAGCTCTAGTAGTACCTTTGGTGAAAACATAAGAATCATACTTTAGTTTTTAGTATTTATTACATGTTATCAAAATAATGTGTATTTATCTTCAACATATATTCTTGTTCATTCCATGGTCTTTTCTCTTCTGATATAAAGCCACTCAATATTTTGAAGATTGGATTATTGCATATTTCAGTGACTCGAAATTCGTGGATAAAACTATTGATTTTCCAATGTTAACATACTTCATTCTGTGAGAAAAAAACATTAATGGAATCAAGTGCAAGTTATGTTACTTTTGAAGATTAAGAAGATTGAAGTTTTTGAAAACTTGAAGTTTTTGAAAACTTGAAGTTTTTTCGTGTTTATGATCTTGACGTGATTATCTGCTTGACTAGATTTTCTAGGACAAACAAGTAGTGTATCTTTGATAAACGTAAATCTTGTGGATCGACAAGTTGTTTTTGATTTCTTATAAATGTAAGTCTTGTAATCGAGTGAACAAATAGTTTGATCCTTTGATGTTTGTAAGACGTCTTAAAAGAATTGGGTTGCAAAAGTCTTCACAAAGGTGAAATAACACTTAGCACTAAATTTTGTTAGGTGATTCACGTGTGTATGCCAAATTGGTTGTAGGCACAGGGGTACTGAGGAAACTGGGTAACAAATGGTAGTTTAGTTGGTCTCAACTACATGAGGTTGCGGTTAGGCGTTTGTGTAGTGGCTTAATTATGAGAGTATTCAAAACTGGACTAGGTCCCATAGTGTTTTTTGCCAAGTAGTTTCCCTCGTTAACAAAATCTTATGTGTTTATGTTTTTACTTTACTTTCGCATTGTGTTTGTTTTTATAATTAAAGTAATTACACTTGTACGTTAACAACGTCTTGGATCGAGTTGACGTACAATCTTTCTCATATCAATAACCCTAAAGCATCCTATTGCAGGCTTACTCCCGCAAAACTTCTTGTATCATCAAAGACGAAAGAGCCACTTTTTGAATCAATATGATAAATAAAAGGACACAACTTATGTAGCATAACAATAAGTTTAAAATAAAGGGATACATACTTCATCTTCATATTTTTGTCAAATTATAAACATGTCTATTCATTTATTTTTGATTTTTTTTAAATTGAAAAAAAAAACAAGTTGGGAATCGAATAAGTGTAGCTCTTTACCACGGGTAAGATAAGGGGTAACATTCTGATAAAGCGATTTCCATGAGGAATACAATTTACCTTTCATTACCAGAAGTGATGGTAAACATCCAAGAGATAAACCATATTACGAACACGCGGAGACAATTATGGCTTCCAGATCTTGAGATTATGAAAAGGGATTGGAAATAGTTATTTAGATTCGATAGAGAGAATAGATGAAGACAACCTAGATTAGATACTTTTGAAATATGAATTGAAATCCCTAAGAAGAAGAGCTGAGAAAGTGAGAGATAAAATCTGGATGGAAGTGATTGGAGAAAGCGAACAAGACATCGACGTCGGAGCCAGAATCGAAGTCGGAGGAAAAAGAAATAAACCTATGGGAGGAATGATAGGAGATAAAGATAAAATCATTTGAGAAATATTCAAAGATCTAATTGTGCATTTTGCAGACACACCGCCATAAATTAACTGTCATTCTTCCATTTCTCTTGTGGCCAAGTCGAATAACATCATCGATGTTGGAAAACAATAAATAGAATAAAAACTTAAAACAAATTTTGACGAAGATGGTGAAAGTTTGAAAGAAATTCGAACAAACAAAATAAAAGAGAATGAAATCTTGAATCTGAATGAAATATTAGACGGAGATCTTCAACAAATTTAAAGATGATCAGTTCGGATCTAAATAATCTACGAGAGTAAAGACATTAGGAACCGATTATAAACATGTCATTCACAAGAATCAACAACACTTTTCAAACCATGGGTTTAAAAAGAAGGGGCATAACTTAATTATGTAGCAGAACAATAAGTGTAAATGAAGGGACACAACTTATATCATGATTTTCCATATTTTCTAAGAAAATATCATATTTATTTATTTATTTATTATTGCGTATTTAACATATGATATAAATTTTCATAATTAAGTTAGTATTATTACATATGGTAGATACATTGTGGTAATATAAATTGATCCATTTTATTTATTTATTTGTATTCTTGTTGATTTATAAATCAGTACAATTGTTTAATGATGATCAAACAAATTAACAAATGACAAACACCCCTTTTTTATTATCCCAAAACATGTTTTCCATATGTTCTATCAACTCGAAAGGTCTTTGACATTCATCCGTAAAAGAAAGTCTTTGACATTCATCGCCAAAAAAATCATTGCCAGAAGAATCATCGTCAGAGGAAACATTGACTGGTATTGGGACTATGATAAATTCGTGGTGATCTTCATCGTAGTCCAAAACTAAGAAGTAGTCTGTGAAATCTTTTTATCCATATAATTTGATGTTTGATAAAAGGTAGAACCTATTGTGTTCGAATAAATTCACACCCTAACCAAACTCTGCCCAGGAACACTTTTATCCAATTCGCCCGATTTAATGTTTTTAATGATATCTGAATCCCTTTTAATCTATTCTTTTTGTCGAAATCTAGATTATATTCAAGATCACCTTGTTGAGGTAATTTTCAATCCTTATTAGGTCGAAAATATTATACAAGGTTTGTCTATATAGGTTACTACAAAAGAATTGGTGGTGTACTCGTTACCCTTGTCTTTTAAGCTTTAAATGAAACTTGAATGTAATAAAGTGGACAACTAGGAATCTAGTACTTGATAGCTTCAATTTGCTTTCTAAGTTTAAAAACTGAAAATGTACGGATGTACAAAGAGATGCTAATCATGTAGAAGACTCTCTAGATAAGTATGTTATTAATTTCCATCAAAAGCGGAAGAACAATATTCCTTCTTGGATCAATATTAGTATCCAAGAGGATAGAATTCTGTAAATTTATCCGACTAATAAATTTCATCTTTGGTATTAATTAAAAAATAAAATAAAAATAAAAATAGAGGAGGATGAAGAGGAAATTATTTTAGATTACTTGATTAGAAGTGGTATTGTTGTCTCTAATGCTTAAATGAACAATTAATTGTAAAGATGATGCGTAATTAAAGTTCTTGAATTGCTTGTTTTGTTGCTAGATTAATTTGCTTAACTTTTTATTTTTTGTATTCAACTAAAGTAGTTGTTTTCGTTATATTTTTGTTTGGATAAGGATAGTCAAAATATTTGAAGTTCTTTCTGTACTTATTGTTAATGCATTGCTCGTTTTAACCTATAAGTATTGGTATATCAAGCTTGTTGTCAATGTTAGATTACCAATTTATTTCTTAATTTATCATCTACTAAAGTTAGTCTCATACTAGGATTAGGTTTAGGTAGTTGACTATCAGAGTTTACCTAATATACTTGAATATTAAAGACTAAATAAAACAAAGACATCTGCGGGAACCTCATCAACAAAGGTATGTGAAGACTGTCTATCCTATTTACTCACTATTCTTGTCATTCTATCTATCGAGACAATGTCATATAATTTTAGTATAATTGATGAGATGCAAAGTAGAAGTTTCGAGTTCAAGCTTATTCTTGACTGATTTCGATACTCGAACTCAAACAATCGAAGTTCATAGGAGCTATCACATTTGAGGTTGAGAACAACTCTAATCATTCAGAAAAACTATACTGATGAAAAAAATTATATATAACACTTAGTTGCATAAGAGTTTGCGAACTGGTTTTTGTTGGTTTGTGAATTGTACAATTCATAGGTTGTTTCTGAACTCTAAAAACATAAGAGGTCGGAGACTGGTTTTTTTTGGTTCGCAAATTGTGCAAGTTTTTGGTACTCTCTGAACGACCAAAAATGCCATATTTTGCAAATGGGTTCTTGTTGGTTCATGACTGTAAATTTTTTAGGGTGTTTCAGTATAACTCTAATACATTGAGTTTGAGAACTGGTTTTTGTTAGTTTGCTAACTGTGCGCTTTGTAAGGTGTTTCTGTATAACTCCAATACATTGAGTTTGCGAACTGGTTTTTGTTGGTTCACGAACTGTGCACTTTTTAGGATGTTTCTATATCTCCAATACCTTGAGTTTGTGAACTGGTTTTTGTTGGTTTGCAAACTATATGGGTTTGGGGCATTAGTGAACTCCAATATTGCTTGATTGTTCATGAGCCTTATAAGCATCATGTATGCTCTTGGCTAAACCGTGAGCTTAATATGCAAGGTCCTTGAATGACAAATCCTGGTATACACATTCTTCTTTGTATCATAAGGCAAACTTCTCGCATGCTAAAAAGGTCTCTAATATTTATAACCATTATATTGCGAGAAAGTTAGAGGTTAAATGAGATCAAAGTATTCGCTAAACATGGAAACATGTTCACGAATTTGATTTGATCACATGAAATAATTGCTTGAACTTTAAGCAATCTAGCCTACTTCATCAATACAAATAAAGGACTCTCTGCAAATTAGTTTTTTCAATCCCTGAACGATGTGCAACTAGTTGCTGCTAGAGTCGTCTTCTAAAGGCCTAGGTTTATTCGGGAAATATAATTAGGTTATGACTTTGAAGACTTCACTTGAGATACCGGAAGCCCGTTCAGACTATCTTTTACCTGATAGATATTTGTTATCTGCAATCTTATCTTGATCTTTAAAGTTCTTGTTTATTCTAAAGGTTTGTCTCTTCTGCTATACGAACATTCAAGAACTATTGATTGGGGAATAAGATTAATAAAACTACAAAGAGTTCTTCGTCTCTGACTTTTTAGTTCCGCAAGATTATCATCTAAACTTTATTTAGAATGATCTTGTAAGGTAGATTGAATTAGGCTTGTCTATAAGTTTTGAAGATATTAAGTTATCTCAATTGTCGAGGTTTGCTTGATATCTTTTTAACCTGAAGATTTACTCAAAGTAAATATAATTCCATTACCTTGATTGGAACATATATGAAGGAAATCAAATATTTGTCATGTTAAAGGCAAGGTAACATTATTCTTCACGAAGGACTATGTAGCACTCTTGGGCCTGTAAAGAACGTCATCTAGGGGAATCAAGTGTGTAAGGTCTTGCGAAATCCAAGAGATGTAAATTGAAAGACTGAAGCTGAATTCCTATGAAGGTTGATTCGGTATCAACTACATTCCAGTCTGAAGTATGATAGTAGGCTAGGGTCTGGAACGACTTAACATAGTGTGGTGTTCAAACTGTACGAAATCGCGGGGTTTTTCTATTGCATTGTAGTTTTCATTACAAAATTCTCTGTGTCTTGCTTTACATTTTACTTCCACATAATAATCATGTTTGTTATAATTAAAGTAAACGCAAAAGATCCGATAATCAAACTTATAGAATTCGGTTCTTGAAAAATAGAACAAACAAGATTTGTTCTTGTTGGAATTCAGATCTTGAAAGAGATCACTCTAGGTTGTTATTATATATTAATTTTTGAGATATTCCAAGGAATTTGTCTTATAGTTTAACTAGTGAAAAATTTGGTAGTGTACTTGATATCCTCTCCTTTTCATTTATATTTTTCATGTTCGGACAATTTATGGAGTAAAATTCCTAGAACCCATGCTCTTAAAATTAAACAAAAATTGTGGTTGTGGTTCAGACTTTCAGGATTACTTACTTATTTTTCCCAAACTTTTTTTTATACTTTATTGTTCATGATTCGGATGTTTTATCTAACAAATTTTACGAATTAACAAATTTTACGAATAAAACGTTTCATGATTTGACACCCTTTGTTCATTCAATCTTTAATATAATAATTTAGTAATGATCTAACATGAATAAATTATACTTATATTAACGTCATTTGATGACCTATAATCCATAAAAATAAATTAAGTATAAATCAACCTCTATTAGGTGTCCATAATTAGGATCAAAGTGGAGGAAGGGAACATTGCTTACAATTATCATCAAAACTACTATATGTTTGATTGCAACCAGTTAAACTAATTGATGATTATTTAATTTAATATATTTTTGATCCAATTTATCAATTAATTATCTAGATTAATTTTAAAACTTTACTTTCATCCGTGCAAAAGTATTATCAAAATCATTTCATCAGGTTAGGGCCTCTATTTTGAGCAGTTCTTTAAACGTGAAAATTTATAAAACTTCACAAAAATAAGTTCGTACATTTTTCATTGAAAAAGCCTCCAAAGGCTTTTTGTTTTCGGATTGGACACCATATGTTCAATCGATCATAACTTATTCAAAACTGAACCAAAATAGACACGTTAAACTTCTGCGAAACATCTTTGAATGACCTATAATGCAAAATCCAAACATGGCTTGGCTAGTTGGATTTTTTTGTTGTCTATTGCATTGACATAGGTAACTTGAGTTTCCTCAAAATCATAGTCCTCTTGGCGAATATTTTCAAAAATGTGTGATCTATTTATCATAATATTTTCTTGCATACTGGACTTTATCTCCCACTGGATTACAGACACTTTCCCAGTTAGCGGATGAACTTGATATCAAGAATGATAAACCATAAATAAAAATTCATTTAAGTTCAGATTTGTCATTTCTTAAATAATTGTTCTTGAAGTGTAATTTGTCATTTCTGTAACTATCGTGTTCTTGGCGAAAGGTGAAAGTTGCGCTTAACCACTTCTGCTTAGTAGGGGTAAGCATGGGCCAGTATGGACCGGTTTTCACCTCATCTATATTCAATCCAATTCATTACGGATTTCAGATTTGACATTGTATCTAATCCAGCATCCAATGGATGCACGAATGAACAGATCAGATGTGGATAATCCAATGAATTTGTTTTATAATTAAAGTTTAAATTTATAACTGAGAAATAAAGGAAACAATTTTATGGATGGTTTTAGAAATAGTACTACGTTATTTAAGGTTTGAAATTTGATTTAAGTGTAATGCCTTGAAGTTACACAAATTTGAAGTGGAAGAAAAACTCGACCCCTTTAAAATAAGATGTTTTTGGTGTACTTTGAGATCTAGTATGTCCACCTATAAATATATTGATCTTATATCTTGTAAGCTCATCAAAACATGACATGAAAAGAATACCTAATTTGGCAAAAAAAAAATATACTGACTTCATATTTGTACCGAAAAAGTTTGATAAAAAATATACTAACGGGTCTGGATGTCCAACGAATTTTCAAGGTTGCATCCGGACCCAACCCGTAATCCGTTGGATTCCAAAAATATCATCCGCATCCAACTCATTAACGAACGATCCGGACATCCATCCATAAAAATACGGATGGTCCCAGTTAAATCCACGGATTCCGGGTCAAATGCTCACCCCAACCGCCTAGCCCAGTTTAGATTCTAGGACAGGCCCATGAGTGCTTCACATCGTTCCATCCTTTTAACCTTCAACCTACTGCATCTAAACAGCTCAACATCTTATGTCTCTCGAACTCCACCAAAAATGAGATTAGATCATCACTTACCCTAAAAACACACACAGTCTTCCCACTAGATTTCATGTAACAAACCATGAAAACAAGATCGAAATCCTAGATTTTCATTTCTCATCATTCAATCTCCAAAAAATCATCACTAATCATAAACAGAAACATTTCATATATTTTCATTGTATTCAACAATGGCCCCATTTTCAATCCTTACTAAATCAAGTACCTTTATCAGAACCCTAAACCCTAATTCATTTAGGACTATCTCTACATTCAAATACCTCTCTCAAGAACCACAAATAGATGAACCATTAATTCCTCCTTCTTCTTCTTCTCCAACTCCATTACCACCAAATCCATCTTCAGGTAGTCCACTATACCAGCAAGACAATTGGAGAACTGCATATTCCAAACCAAACCTAGGTTCATTCGGTCATTCGATACCAGTATTGAGTACACTTCAAGGAACTCCATCATCTGAATTACAAGCATATGCAGAAACCCTAGATGGTACACAAATTCTGAATGTATTTGCTGAATGGATGACATCACAAAGATGGAATGATATGATTCAGCTGTTTGAGTTTTGGGTTCAGGGTTTGGATTCAAAAGGGAAATTTAATATACCTGATGTTAATTTGTATAATCATTATCTGAGGGCTAATCTTATGGCTGGTGCTTCGCCTGGAGATCTTTTGGATCTTGTTGCAAAGATGGATGATTTTAAGATTCTGCCTAATACTGCATCATTTAATATCGTTTTGAAAGCAATGTATCAAGCTAGGGAAGCTACAGCTGCTGATAAATTGCTGCAACGGTATGACTAAGTTAATGGTCCTTTTGTTGTTTTTATTGATTATTCTCTACAGTTCCATACAGTATAATCGCTTTGTTTTATGGGTACTCGATAAAATGACTTCTGATTGAATACATTTTTGCTCTAACATGTAAAAAAACCTTTCCTTGTTGTTGTTACAATAAAATGGTTTCTCTTTAGTTATTTATATCTTTGGTTCATGCATAAGATAACAGCAATTACACTGTGACCCTTAGAATTCCTAGATTGCATGATCACTTGTTCTATTGTAAAATGTGCTAAAACATTATATCACATTACCTGGAAGAATACGACATGCCACCATCACTTCACCGCGCATCATGTCACCAGCTCACTAGGGCCCTCAAATTCAACTTTAGCTAGACCCGCATGTCAACTACCAGAATGACATAGCCACCACCAAACCAGGACAGCGATGGAACAGATAAAAATTGTTTTTCCGTTCAATTTAAATTACCAGAAAAGAAATGTTGCTGCAGATCACAGTTACGGTGTCTAGCCATGGACTATAGTTAATACTTGGATAACTTCAGCTACTTAGAAAGTGGGCAATTTTTTCCAATATAAAGTTTGAGATACCGAGTAGTGATGGGATGATATTGTCGGTACATCAGGCATATCTATCAAGAGTCTATTCAACCCAAAATTATGTAAAAGTTACAAAAAATATGGTAAAAAGATCCCCCGACAATCTAGTTTATTCAAAAGAAAAAAACACTACGATGTTATTATAATAAAAGTATTGAACTAGGTTATATCCCAACCCAACTGAAATAAGAATGTAATACAACCCTTTGTATGTTGCGGCTGGAGAAAGGCGCCAAAGTGGATGGCGGAAATAGTGCTGGAACTGATTAGCTTTGGGTTTGTAGTTTAGGAAGTAGTGGATGATTTAGGACCTGACAGACTGAATGGAATTCTAGAAGCAATTTTGTATGGTGATAGTAGTAAAGAACCCTAGAAGAAAGATAGAATAAGATTTCCCAAACTAATTTAGAAGTTAGAACTGAACTAGAGATAATTTCTAATAAAAGAATGTAGAAACTGATGGAACTAATTGAGACAGGTGCCAAATTGAATGGCAGAGTTTGATGGAGCTTTTATCTTTGGACTTTTAGCTTAGAAGTTAATGGAGGATTTGAGTCTTGGCAGATTGGACAAAAATTATGGAATTCTATAAACTATTTTGTATTAAGATGACATTAGTAATTATATGATATTTGGATCACCAATTTAAGTATTGTTGTTGGTGATTTGCACAGGTTAATAGTTTTTAACATATCTATTTATTATTACCATATGGGTTAATATTATGTTCGTTTACTACACGACAGTATCTTGATATTTAGAGGATATTATATTTCGCGCCTTGGCTGATATCAGACTGATGTCCATATTTACTCTTAGGCCTTAAATATTTATCCAATGTATAAACACCCCCAACCCAATGGACTAAGAATATGTGTAGACAAGGAGGGTTTCAACTTTTTGATATATGATGGTTGTCTTTGTACTCAATTCCAATAAATATTGCACGTCTTTGATCTTTCCATTTTGATTGTTTTTTGTATCACAAACTTATAAAGTGTGTCTCATTTGTAATCTCAAACCCGATGTGTACTCTAGCTAGCTATATGATGGTTTTTCTTTGATTGATGGACATCAGAATGCTGCAGACAGGAGAAGAATCTATGCCTGATGATGAGTCATACAAATTGGTTACAGAGATGCTATTTTTGGTTAATCAAACTGATGATGCCTTAAAGTATATAGACATGACTCTGAGCTCCGGCAACATGGTTTCAATGGAAGTGTTCACTGAGTGTGTGAAGGGTTGTGTTAGATTGGGAAGATTGGATACCTTGACATCCATCATTGAGAGGTGCAAGGTATGGAAGTATTGATTGATTAGTCGACAAGTTTTATATCTTCTGTTGCGTATTGCATTCGTCAGGTTTTTTTAACTGGATGTGGTCATTTCATGTTATTAATTTTCATTTGTTGGTGTTATCAGAAAATGGATCAAAACAAAGCTTTATGTCCGAGATGGAACATGTGTAACTTCATTCTTGATGTTGCATTGCAAGAGGATAATAGCAAACTAGCTTTCTATGGAATCGAGTTTTTAGCCCGGTGGATTGTTCACGGCGAAGCTGCAAGACCACCCGTTTATCTCTCTGTTGATGAAGGATTGGTAATGTCGGCACTTGGAACCGCTAGTAGAACCTTCGATAAGACATTGATTGATGCATCATGGAGTATCCTAAAGCATTCATTACGAAAAAAGAGGGCTCCTAGTGCCGAATCTTTCCTTGGTAAAATCTCTGCGTATTCATCATTGGGAAACTTGCAAAAGGCTTTTGCTACCCTACATGAGTTCGAATCTGCATATGGTGGAGATTCTAATACAGAAGCAGCTGAGAATCTATTCTCTCCATTTACTTCTTTATCCCCACTTGTTATGGCGTGTTCAAAGGATGGCTTTGAGACATTGGACTCGGTAATTTCATCCTTTCATCTTTAGTCAGCTCCCGATTCAGCTTCATCAGTATCTTTCTATTTCTCTTACTATAGCAAGGATTTCCTAGTCACAGTTTTCTCTTAGCGAGTCGATGTTTCCTGCTTATGCCTTTGTACAGTACTTGTTATATCTTTCAAGACATCATTTAAGATTGTATTTTACTTCAGAAGAGCATGCTTAAATATTAGCAGATATTCACATGATGAACTTTTCTTTCTTAGTTGATCTTACTGAGTTAGTTGGGACAATTAAATGTAGATGCCGACATAAAGGAGCAGTTGTCTACATCATTTAGAGTATGAAAGGAAATGCACTATCATGGTACGTTTGATTGTAGTATAGGCATGTGCCTCTTTTGAAGCGCCGCCACTTTGAAATAGTGATCGGTGTGCTAGCTAGCAGAAGTTGGGATTATGTTTCTCATGTCTGACTTGGTCCAAACATTTATTTGGGTAGATGTTGATCCTTTGCTCATGAAGGAACTACGGTCTTTCTTCTTCTTTGTTGTATAGTAATTTTTTTTTCTTATAGCATCTAGTTGTTTTATGTTTTTGGTTAGGCATATATATTGCTATTGTGCCTTGTTTGATGAATTATTATCTTATCAAAAAAGAAAATGTCAACACTTTGTACCTGCTGCAAGTGGTGTATCATGTGCGTTGAGTGTTGAACAATTGGTGTCTACTGTCGTTTGCGGTTATAAGGCTTACAGTTTTTGTTTGCCTTTAAAATATACAGGTATATTTTCAATTGGAGAATTTGAGCCGTGCAAAACAACCTTACAAATCTGTTGCTGCTCTCAACTGCGTCATATTAGGTTGTGCAAACATATGGGATCTAGACCGCGCATATCAGACATTCGAGTCCATTAGTGGTTCTTTTGGATTGACCCCTGATATCCACTCATATAACGCTCTCATGTGTGCATTTGGGAAGCTCAAAAAGGTTGGGCCACTCGGGATACATACTCGTTTAATTTGATGATACATTAAAAAAAAGTATCTCTCTCTGCATATACTTCATCTCCTTCTATTTCATAGTAGCCCCATCCTGTATGTGCACTAAAAATTGATCTTTTACTTTGGCAGACACCCGAAGCTTCAAGTGTATTTGAGCACTTAACAGGTTTGGGTGTGAAACCCAATGCAATGTCTTATACAATGCTTGTAAATGCTCATCTCATCAACCGCGATCCGAAGGCTGCTATCTCAGTAGTTGATGAAATGGTTCTTTCTTTCTCCTTATCGTTTCTCTACCCAATGTTTTCTGTGTTAATGATTCTGTAGTGAGCAGTGACTAACGATTGGGATACCTACTCATTTTGCAGGTTAATGCTGGACATGTACCCTCCAAACAGTTACTAAAAGATATAAGGAGGCGATATGTTCGAGAGTTTGACAAGGAGGGTGATGACCGGGTGAAGGTCTTCTCGAGAAAGTTTGTGATAAGAATGGGTTCTGAGAGTCGCCAAAACATGCTGTTCAATCTATCATATAGCGGTAACTTCACCTAAGGTAATATGTCTGAGATTGGAAACAATGGTTTACTCCTTGCTTTAAATTTTGCATTTTAACATCAATGCATATCTTTAGTAAATCAACATGAACTCTTATCTTATGTTGTTGCTATCTTCAGCTCCAATTCAACAGTTGGCTTCTTGCATTGTGTTGTTGGCTTCAATTTTCTTGCTTTCTTTCAACTGGAGGCCTGGAGCTTCTTAGCAAACTGGCAAACTGTTGCTGCACCAAATTAGGGTTTTAGTTCCTACATACCCTTCACTAGTTAATTGCATTGCACCATCCCCACTTGTAAATATTCTGATTGTACTCAAATTTTGCGAGCTTTTAGGAGGAGGTACTTAGAATTTCTTTTTCCCTTTTCTCGTTATTCTTTCAAGCCTCTTCAGATGAAAATTGAAGGAAAGGTGAAATTTCATTTCTGAGTTTTTTCAAGGTATTTTGAAACAGGATGCGTAATATCGATTTGATGGAATGTTAGAACTTCAGAATAAATGAGAGGGTTCTGGTTGTATAACAGTCTTTGTTAAAGTATACTTGGTTCTATTTTCATGTCACTTGTTAAGGCCCAGTTAGGGTGATTTAAGCAGCACCACTCATCGGATGTCATTTGCAATGCACAACTTTAGAAGTTTATTATTTTTTTAATTTTTATGTAGCGCTCAAACAAGCATTAGACATGCCATTGTTACGGGTTTCACCTAATCAATGAAGATTTATATTAACAAGCATTCCTGATACTCTTAACAATAAACTTATTTGGAATAGTTTGAGTGCTTTTCCGACCCTAACGTACAAAAATCAGCTCAAGCTCTCTTTACCCGCTTCACAAAAGACAACAACACCATCCTCCCCTTCTCTCACTGAGAGATGATAATGAGTCAAAACTTACGGAGTGAAGTAAATAAGATCTGTAATATCCTCATGATTAAGGTGCATTTTAACAAAAGTAGGGTTAGAAATTAAGGAAGACCAACTCTTGCATGAGGGACGGCTAGGGGGCTGGGAAAGAAAAACAACCAGACCCGAGCTAAAGGCTTTGGTCAAGCCCAATTGGTAGGCAAAAGTAGAACGGTTTTTTGGGGACCAACCTATTTTTAAGGGACCCTTATCTACTTGGACCATATGCCTTACAAAGCTAAGGGGTGTCCTAATAGGATGAAATGACTAAGTTACCTTTTATTAAATTTATCCTAATCTAATATAACCATCCAAACCAAAACAAATATAAATCAAATCCTAAAACTAAATCATAATTTCTAACCTAACCGAATTTATTTTTAAATTCTCTTCTTCTCCTCTTTCTTTCTTCATCTTCCATAAACGATTAATCGTCGAATTTTATCGTCGATAATTTTATCGTCTACAAATGTCTCGTGTTAAACGATCTAAAAGAGATAAACTACCTAATCATGGGATTGCAACACTTGCGAATCAAGCAAATCAAGAAGAAGTTGAAGAGCCGGTTCTTCAACCCGAAATCGAGCCCCAAACGGAAGAACTAATTCCTAATCAACCTAACATGCAAATTAGAAGGTAATTCCCGACAAACCCCTTCTATTGCATGCGTTTTTTATTGTCGATTCAAGTAGAAATCATGATTTTTAGGGGTCAAAATGTAGGTTCAGATAAAAGATCGACTAAGAACATAGTTATTATCCTTCTCGTCTCAACCGAACTTTCTGTTTTTCAAGACCACGATGAACAGTTCGGTTAAGTAAAAATTTTGGGCTAGCCAAACTTCTGTTTCTCTAGATTTTTTTTTTTTCCAAACATAGGAGTTCGGTGATAGACACGTTTTCGTGTCTAATTTGTCCTTAATTTGTTCATTGCTAGAGCTTGATTTTGTGCTAATAATGTGATTTTATGTGATTGCAGATACTTTGGTGGAATAAATAAATATGGAAAAAATGGGCTTAAAAGTGCTAGAAACACCCTTATCAAAAGTGTTAAAGGCACCCGAGATTTTGTTAAAGGCACCCTCCCAAATCGATTAAGGCACCCATACT
>JAJJMC010019642.1:13438159-13568826 GCA_023531435.1 Papaver californicum
TTCACAAGTCTTAACGAACTTTTCTTACCACTTTACGAAAGACATCATTCGGCTAAGTCGATACTTTGTTCTTTCAACCGAACTTTGTAGTCCAAAATGTAAACTTAAAGTTCGGATATTCTTCAAAATTAACATTTCAACCGAAAATTACACTGTTTTTGAGGAAAAATGATAGATGCTAGCCGAACTTTTTCTTGTTAACCGAACTTTTTGTTCGGTTAAATCGATAGTGTGATATCTTAGCCGAAGTTTTTTTTTTTTAACCGAACTTTATGCTTTGTTATTCCAATTTAGTTAAGTAGTCTTTGTTTTGTTTTTAGGGGCAAGTCGAAAGATAAAGGTAAGGATAAGGTGGTGGCAGATCTTAGAACTCCGACCCCTCGCCACGGTAAACACCTAAGGGCAGATAAACGTGGAACTAAAGCTACAAAGAGGACGAGATCGTTACCGAGAGTGCAATCAGTAAAGTGAACCAAGAGATAAAGCAGGAAGTTGACGAAGAGCAAGAGGAAGATCAAGAGCAAGAGGAAGAGGTCGATAATGAGGAAGAAGAAGAGGAAGATCCACAACAAAATCTTTCTCTTGTTGTTGTTAAAGAGAAGAAGACGCCTAAGACACCTTGTGCTAGATATGCACATATTCCTGATAAGGAGTTGTGTTTAACTGCTACTAACCCACCTCATGGTACTCCAGCAGATGGAGGCGAAGTGTTGTTCGGCTACAAACACTCATGGGATGCCAAAATCTACTCGGCTAAGGTATTGAATCTTAACTATATGTTCTCTTAGTAATGATTTTTGTGTGTTAGTTAACCATCCAATAATTATGTTAATTCTAATTTTGTAGGATCATAACAATGCGGCTAGACTATTGAGATGCCAGAAGGCGGTTCCATGGGATATAAAGAATGAGTGTCCACGGGTGGTGGATAGAGTCACATCATGTGTTATGTGGTATGCTATCCATTATGCACACGCCGAGTTTAACAGTGTCATTCAACGTTTGCCGAGAGGTTCTACCCAGAGACTTATACTTTCCACCTCCCATTTGGTGAGATGTGTATCACACCTGACGACGTGCGCAGGATCACGGGTCTTAGAGTGGATGGGAAATGTGTTGCAGAAGGCTATAAAAAGATGAGTTTTAAAGATCTAGAAGTTTTAGCGGAGAAGACACTAGGGTGGAACCGAAGTAAGACCAAGTTGGAGTTCAGATGCTCTGTTAAGAATCCTGAACCTGGTATGGAGTTGATGGAGACCAATAACCAGTAGGGCTGCACAAAACCGAACTAGAACCGTGAAACCGAACCGGAACGAACTGATTATGTCTAAAACCGAACCTAACCATCCATAAAATAACAATCAACGGATTGGGACTTTAAGAAACCGGCTTATCTCAGTTCGCTTCTGGTTCACTACTAAAACCGAACCGAATCTCTTGGTTTTAAACCGACTAACATGATCTGTTGATGCAAGTTAATTATATCCATTGATTCTAGCATTATATAACCCTAAGTTACTTACCCTAGCTATCTTCTTCTCATTCCCTTGACAGACGACACACTAAACAGATGAACACAGTTCATCTTTTCAACTACCAATCCCAATTCTACCAAATATCTTCCACCTTTGCTGCCTAAATATCCTTCTTCTTCTTCTTCTTCTTCTTCTTCTTCTTCTTCTTCTTCTTCTTCTTCTTCTCTATAACAAAAATCTCAAGGTGATTGTCATGCAAACAACAAATCCCATCTAAGCATCCAAGTACTCCAAATGATGATGCTAAATCAGGGGAGGTTTTTTTGATAGGGTTTTGTTTGATATTTTCGCGAATTATAGGGTTTTGTTTGATACTTTAAGTTAATGGGTTCTTTGTAAAATGAGAGATTGATAGATTAAGCTTTCAATAAGTGGTAAAAAGGGTTTGATAAAAATGAGTGTTTGATTTATTTGGGATGGATTTGTTCATGGGATCGAAAGAAACGAAGGTGATATTTTGTTCTTATGATTTAATTGGGATTGATTTTTGATTTATTAATTAATATGATCATGTTAATATGAATCATATGATTGTTAAAGATGAAGATCATAAATCTGTCCGTTGGGATTACTAGTGATCCTAATGCTGGTAAATCGAAATATTTTGTTTGTATTGACTATTTAATGAGTGGGATTACGGTTTTGTATGTATGATGTGAATCAAGAAGTTGGTTGGTATTTGGATATGGTGATTAATAATTTTAGAACATGGAAAAGAAAGTATTCATGATCATTAGCATGTTTACAGGAGATTCTTCGAGAATTAAAAATCGTGTACTAGAATTCTTATGGTAGGGGCGATGATAATGTATGTTCTATTTTATCTTGTAAATGGATTTTGTTATAAAGTTTTTCTTTTCTATGGAGGATGTGATGAACGTGCTTGATAAAACATCTCAGCAAAATCATGTTTTGAAATCTTTATAACCAGTTTCTCGGTTAACCATAACCGGACAGTTCTGAGCCGAACAGAACCGTACCATGTGTATCCCTAATAACCAAGGTCGTCCATTCAAGAAGTTGAGGAAGTTCAAGTTGGTCGTTTTGAAGAGGGAATTTGGAGGGACAAGAAAGAAAGTGGAGAGTGGAGAGTTGGTGATGGAAGAGGACAAGATTAAGCAATATGTCACCGCTTACTTATTGTATCATCTAGGCATCCTTATATTTCCTGATACTTCTAGAAACATGGTAGATGCTAATTTTCTCCAACTTTTGCATCCCTTTGAAGAGATTAATGATTAATCTTGGGGCACGCGGTCCTTGCTTTCCTTCAAGACCAACTTAGGAGCACTGATCGGATTAATACTTTAAAAATCGGAGGTTACAATACTCTCTTGCAGGTAATCTTCGACATACCCATTCCAATAAATTGCATAAGAAAGATGATTGATGAATCTTTATATGTAGCTGAAGTTTCTTATGTTGGGTTGATAATTGATTTTTTGTTCTCACCGAATTTTTGTTAAACTTGATTTTTTTTTCTTAGGTGTGGGTGTACGACCACTTCCCTCTAATGAAGTTGGTTTTTGTTAAGAAAAGTTGGCTTGCTAGGAAGCCGACGACCGGAAAGTACGAGTTCAAGCGCACACAAATGAAGGCTAAAGAGAATCCATTGGCATACACTAGGAGAGTGTTGGATGATTTGGAAGTGGATGAAGTAACTTTTCACCCCTATTCTTTTGATGAGGTTAAGATTTCGCTAGTTGCGGATTACTACATGCCATTGTTCTTTCCTGGTGGTTACACGATGTACAACCCTCGAAGAGTATTTCGCCAGCTCTCTTGTACCGCCAATTTCTTTAAGCCAAGTCATGATCCACTGCCAACGCCAGAGATGTGGAACAACATGGATGAATGCCTTATTAATGAAGAAGATTGTTTATCTTTGGAGGAGGATATTCAAAGTGCCTATGGAGAAGGGTACATGGATTGATATCTATGTATTACTCATCCCTATGTTATAAATCATGTTCAACAAGCTAAGGTGGATAGGGAGAAGGCGAAGGCGAAAGATAAGGGTGTTGAAACCGGGAAGACGCATACTTGTGGCGAAGATGTTGCGAAGGTGTTGGAGAGTGTGGTAAATAAAGTTTTTCTCTTTATGATATTCGACGTGTTATTAAGTTTGACCTAAAATAACATATTTTATGTTCAACTTTTAATAGGTTAAGGCGGGTAAGAAGCTATTGAGGATAATGATGGCTAAAATTCGTATGGGAGACGCTATGTCGACTGAAGAACATATATCCCTTTACAACAAATGGGAGAAGGTCATATCGAACAATAAGATGGAGCTGAGCAAGAAGAAGGCGCCCAAGAGGAGTCGACTACAAGGGGGAAGTTCAAGTTATGTTGTTGCTGCTACTAGAAGGGGACCAAGTGGGGAAGGATCAAGTGTAGCTGCTGATACTATGTTGGAACCAAGTTGAGATGAGACCCCATCCGACGAAGAACTTGGACGTGGTAAAAGAGTTCGTCGCAATCGTTGACGTGGTGAATGAGTGTTTGAATTTATTATATGTTTGTATTTTAGAACAATTACATGGTTTGAATTTCGTTAGTTGGTTTGTATTTGACGTTAATGCTTCGTAACTTGGTTTGAAACTTTAGTTAATGAATTTCGTAAGTTCAGTAAAAAAAAATCGTTGATAAAGTCATAAAGCTTGTTATGTAACAAACCGAACAAAAGGTTCGGCTGTTTGAAAAAAAAGTTCGGCTAACAAACATTGAAATTTAGGGAAAACAGAGAAAGGTTTGGGTTTTAGACATACAAGTTTGTATTGAATTCTATTATTGAGCTAGCCGAAATTTATACTTGATAAAATTGTTTGGTATTTTGTGTAATGTTCGGCTAGGGAGAAAAAGTTCGGCTAGGTATTGCACAATCCATAGTAATGTTCGGCTAGGTAGTAATATTCAAACCTTGACGAACTTTTGACACCAAGAATCCCTGGTGAAATATAAATGTTCAGCTTCCTGCAATAAATAATTTCTAACCGAACTTCTCGCTCAAAGAAACCATGGTAAATTGAAAAGGTTCGGTTAAATTATTAATTATAATCTTAATCAAACTCTTTTGTTGGTTTTAGACATACAAGTTCGATTATTAAATCCTATTATCGAGCTAACCGAACTTTCTATTTGATAATATTTTAAAAGTTTGGTTAAGAATCACATTGTTCGGCCACTACCATTTATTACTACAAACAACTAAGTTCGGCTACTACCATGAACTCAGAGAGTTCGGCTACCTGTGTTTTTCATTTTACTACCGAACTTATCTGATGCTTGTCGAAGCCAAGCTATAAAGTATTATATTTCCACCAAATTTAAGACAATTCAAGCAACAAAAACACATTAACAAAATATACCCGAGTATCTCAAACAATATAATCTTCATATTCTTCGTTGTGGTCTTGTTAATCTCGTAACAACCCTAATTTTGTGGTTGAGATTGGGTTTTGGTAAGAACACATTCACCATCTAATAGATCATCCATTACCGGATTGTTGTGAAGATTGACGAATAATTTATTTCTTCTATGATTTAAAGGTTCAAATTCTTCCTAGTTTGCACTAGAATCTTTCAATTTAAATTTAACAATCACCAAATCTAAGTTTCATTTTTTTTTTTCCAAAAACTCTTCTTCTCCTTCACAATAATTCTAATTCTTTATCCTAAATATATTTTATTTAAACTAATCTAAGACTAACAATTAACTAAGTTAACTAATTCAAATTATTACCTCCTAATTAAGTAAGGGTATTTTTAACATTAGTAAAATTATATAGATATGGGGAGCTAGGAATTATCTCCTAATGACCTAAGAAAAATATGGGGGTCCCTTCAAATTCAGAAGAGTCCCCAAAAAATCGTTCAAAAAGTACCAATAATTTATGTTTGTGGACTTAGGGGCTTAAGCCCATATCAGCTCTGCCCTAGGTCCATCCCTGTCTTGCATACATATTTGCATATAAATGTAGATTTCACTGGTACTCGTAAAACGATTTCAAGATAGGCTTTTTTTGGGAACACTTGACATTGTTTGGCTTAGTCCTTGTTCCGCTTCTAGCTTTTTAATGGGTGAAAGATAAAACAAGTTAGGGTTTTGTTTTTTTTTTTAAAGAAAGAAAAATACAGTCGAAATATGTTTGTCGGGAACAAAAACTGGGCTTAAAAATGATGGCAAGTGGTAGATGACTACTTGGTAGGGGAGATCTGGTTCAGATTGGACCAATTTTAACATTATCCGCATCCAATCAATACATGACGGATTTTAAGTTTAACATCTATATTAAATCCAGCATCTGCACGAATGGAAAAACGGATGCGGATTATCGAATAGATTTTTTTTATAATTAATATTTTAAACAGAGAGGTAAAATTAACAATATTGACTTGAACTTCCATAAAACTTACACAACATATATACAACAAGTGCGATGAACAACACCCCTAAAAAATAAGTCCTTACTACAAGCATCAACTTTACCATATACAAAAAATAACAACATCACATATACCAAGTGTCATGTACAAGAAGAGTGATCGATTAAGAAATAGAAAAAGAAACTCAAGTAGTAACAGAAGAACACTTAACCATGTTGACATTAAAACAATAATGAATCCATACATACTAAAATTCACAACTACAATAATAATATAACAAATAATCATTATCTTTGCCTCTAATGCATAATAGATAAGATGAATATATAGAAGATCATATGTAAATATTATGTTTTACGAAAATTTCATATATAATTTTAATGCATTGTGTATGGATGTCCAACGGATTTTTTAACAGTACCCATATTCAGTTAATCCGTCGGATCCTATGAATTACACTCACATCCAGTTTATTGATATATGGGTCGTACACCCAACCAACAGAAAAACGAATGGGTTAGATTGAATTTACGGATTGGATTCCAAATGCTGCCCATGCTGCTTGATGGTAAATGCAAATCCACAAAAGCTGCTTGCAAGCATCCTTAATCTGAAAAACACAAAAATTGTCTATAATTTTTGTTTGTTTGATTATTATTTTTTTTAACAAAAAATGTATGATTTTATTAAGTAATAAACTAGAGGTCATAAGAGGAGCTTATAATAACCTTACAGCAGGCTCCAACCATAATGCTTCTAAATGAATTAGTTGAGGCAGCCCCAATGAATATATAACTATTGAGGTCGTTGATAATTCGACAACTTCTCTTCGTTTTTTGTGTGCCATTAAATTCCTATTTCTCTCACCCAAGATTGCAAAAAATAAAATAGAGGACAAAATTTCCTGGCTCTTCCTTTAACCCTTTTATACTTCTAATCCAACAACTCATGCATTAGAGAATCTGAGTGAACCCATCATTGATTAGAGCTTGAGATAAAATATTTCCAAACTTGTACTAAAATTTGCAGTGCAACAATCTATGACTTACTGTTTCTTCCGGCTTTGCACATAGACAACAATGGTTTTTCATGATGTTGCAGCCTTTTATGTTGAGGTTGTCTATAGTTGGTATGGCATTACGAAGGTCAGACAAAAAAAATGGTATTTTGGGGGGCACATGCATCACCTAAACCTCTTTATGTAGAAACAATTGTTACTGAGAATTTTTCATGTCAGATAACCAACCATAAACTAATTTGACAGAAAAAATCTTACCTGAACTGCAGATAATGGAGTCTTCATGTAAGTTAAAGTTGGTGGAGTCCATTGTTGGTTTACCACAACTGCTATTGCAATGGATCGGAAAAAAATTCACTTCTAACTGGTCAGCTTTCGACCCAGTTAGAAAGTTCTAACTTTTCGATACGTCATTCGAGGAACTAACTTTCGTTTTTTTCTGTTAGAACGATTGTCTTTCAATTTTTCCCAAACTTTTTTGTAAGCAAACAAACATATATAATTCTTGTGTCGAGGATCATCGAATTCGTCAAACTACTTTACAGTTTCTGATATCAATACTGATATTTGTTGAAACCAATTGTGACAGACCGAAAAATTCCCGCCTTCGGCGCGTTGCGCTGGGCAGGCCAGAACTCCCCGATGCGTGATTTAAAAGAGAGTCACCGGACCTTAAAGTCTAACTTCTCGCTGGAAAGTGCAGGTAAATTTTTGCTTTCCAAGCCTACCTTGTAAGCATTATACTCGAAACGCAGTTCCCACATCATTCAAGCTACGTTAATACCGTTTCAGGCATATTTTCCTTTCCAAACATGCTTTGCAAGCATGGTACTCAAACCGTAGTCTCATATCGTTCCAACACACCCTTGACCTACAAAGGATCCAATGCCATTATTTCCCATGGTGAATGCCTTTGACTAGCATACCATTCCAACTTACCCTCATTATATCAAGGGTTAAAGGCTATACAAGCTAATGGGGATGCCTTTGGCAAGCATCACATAATTTCGCTTTACTTTCCAGGCCTAACTCATGCCTTAGACCAACACCTAGGCTATTTCAAGCCTAAGCTTTCGCTTCATCAATTTTGCTTCGACCATGCGCTGGAGCCTGCACTTATCTTGTTCTTGTCAAGAGTGCAACATCCAGGCATATGCCATTCCATGCCGTGACGGTTCCAAGGAAGTATGAACAATCCATCAAATGGAATTGCACATACCTCATCAAGTGTGGCAACAATCATCTTTTGCTTAGCATTGCTGAGCCAGATGATATGAGTTACCATAATGTCTCAATTATCTCCCAAATTAGATGATATGAGCGACAACGTGCTGCACCTCAATGCATTGCATTGCGGCTGCCTACGTACCCAATCCGTATCTTGAAGGGATCAAGCATGCCCTTAGTTCAAAAGAGTGTCAATTCGAAAGGAAACAAGCAACTTAAGCCTATTAAGGCAAAGCCAGCATCAATTCCCACTTCATCGCAAGGCCAAAGTCCAAGCAAAGCCTAGACCGTATATTCATAAAAACAATTTCATACAAGGTTTCAACGAGTCCTTCTACTAATCAAATTATGAACTATACGTGGCATAGAACATGAAAAATCATCGAGAAGGTAAAACGTTGAGAGAGAGACAAAACATTGATATTAAGTTCATACAGTTAAAAACCCTAGTTTTGAAATACAAAGAAAACCATCTCTACAAGTTCATCCTTTCGCCCTAACAAGGGAATTAGCCCAACATGGCTTTCTCAAAAGCCATGAAAATTAATTAAGAAAAGATATCACAAACTAACCCTTGATCATGTTCCCAACTTCGTCAATTCTGTCCGTGAAGCTTCTCTGTACGTCAAAGTATTCTGCCTCCGGCTGTATATGTGATGTCCGAGAAGGTATTCTTCTCTCTGTCCCGTGTATCTTTCGTGAGAGGGGATGTTAGCTCTATTTATAGAGCTTTACCACTATTTTTAGAATCCTAACTGGTTTAGGAATTAAACACCGACCCCTTATTCCGTGTACAACACGGCTGAAGCTTTCCTAATTCCCGGCTTGTACTTCCTTTTCCTCCAAGAATCCGCACACGCCTAAAATATCTTTCTCTTGAGCAGCATGTTCCTCTCTAACACCCTCGAGCCATCAGGCCTAACTCATACAGTCTCTACCCTTTCTAGTTCGAGCTTTCATTGCCAATAGATCGAACTCAGGCTACACCGAGAAACAGCTTCAACTGCCGCTAACTACTTCCAACAACTCCAACATCGATCACTAGCCACAACAACATCATTTCTCCTCGAGTTTCACCAATAGCATCAGCCATTTTCTTCTCTTAGCAAATTCCCTTGAAATATCATCACATGAAGCATTCTCCATTCCATGGCTTCAGCAACACCACCGGCTATACAGAACCCATTCAAGTCCAGCAGCAAGCTTATGACTATCACCTTTGTTATCTCTGCCAACACCATTCTACATTACTATCAACTGTTATCTTCTCCCAACTGACAGTAGCTCCTCAAGCCATTCTCACTGCCAGTCAATCACCGTCGAACGATAGCCACCAGCTCTGTTTCCCTTCTCAACAACATCACATCTATAAACCTCATCAACCATTGACAGCCATCTCCAATCATCACTGATTACTCCCCATCTTCACGCTAATCTCGAGCTCAACAACAACTTCATCACGACTCAAACTCATTGCTTCGTTCACCATTAATGGGCATTGCTCTATTTCTCATTTAAAATGTTAAAGAAGAAAGGGTAGCCCCGATCCAAATTCTTGGTGCCCTTATAACTATTCAAATAACTAGGCAGCCCTTAGCAAAACCACTGGCGCCTTTAGTAATTTTCATTAAAACTGTTCAATTGTCGGTTCCGTGAAACCGACAAGCTTAACTCCTCTTTTTGCCCGTAACTTTCTCATACGAAGTCGGAAATGACCTCGTTCTTTCGCCGTTGGCTTCGTAATTTAATTCTCTACAACATGGAGGTATAAATCCTGCACTAGACTTAGTTACACTGGGTCTTTAGAAATTCTTCTCTTGTAAAGCTCCATTTCACTTGTTTCAGAGATGTAACCTGATAAAACACACAAACTAGAAAAGTAATAATAAAACACGGTAATTCACACAAAATCTAGCAAATAAGAATAAGGAAATGATACTTAAAATGTATAAATTATGCACTTATCAAATTCCCCCACTTGCCTTTTGCTAGTCCTCGAGCAAACTACAAATTTAAACTAATCTAAAATACAACTCCCTTTCGTTGAGGAAACGGTTACACTTAGCATGTGTAACAAGCCTTTAAACCCCTAGGTGTCCCTAGTGGACGAGTTATAGTCTCGTGAGGGTTTACAAGAGATTTACCCACAAAACCTACTCCAACTTCTAAGTATTCCAAAGCACCTGCATCCAAAGAGCTACGAAGACGTAAAGTTTCTAAACACTAACAATAAGAAGTTAGAAGTATAAAGAACATTATTCTCATGCTTAACTCTTGAATTAGGAGAAAACCACCATGTAGAAGGATCTAGGTTTGAGAGTGACCGAATATTTCTGCCTCACCAATAGGGTTTTATGAATTTGACACTCAAATGACGCACTTTATGGTTCACACATGTGTGCAGGCAGTGAAGATAGAAATCCTACACACGTTGAATAGTAGGAAGGAAAGGTAACCTTCCGAATCATATGGAGATGTTATCCCATAGAAAGTGGGACGAAAAAGAACCCCTTTTTATTTTTCTAGTGACCTCTAATAACGGAAATCAACCACTATGCAAGGATGGGAATGCTTACTTACCTTCTCATCCGATCGGCAATCAACACCACTCTCACAGCATCCAATAGAAACGTCTTCGGTCTTCAACTGTAGATGATGAACTCTTGAACTTCGTAGAACCTTGAATTTATAACTCATTTCCTCCATTTCTTGTTATTAGAAACTTCTCTATAGATTTCTTCTTCCCCACGGCCTTATTGAAAGAATACAAAAGAAAATCTACATTAAAGCAATGATAATCGTTTTTTTTTTGTTTTTTTTTTTTTACAATATAAACTGAAAAATAAATGATGAAATTACTACGACCGTGTGATAAAGACTTTACCACTTGATTCTGAACTTCACTAATCACATCTTTTGATTTCTTTCGCTTTTGTACATAAGTCTTTAACATGTTAATTGTATTGTTACTTTACTTGAATATGAAATTTGCTCTTTCTTAAACGGTTGCTTTTAAACCTTGACTGTCTTCAAATTTTCTTCAAATTTTTGATGTTCTGCTTGTTGATAATATGTTTCTATGGACCTGTTATTGTCGAGAGAATGGTGCCAACTGCAAACAAGACTACAAGATAGAGTTAGCAATTCTGATGGCACCCTCATAATTGATAGAAATAGCACTCAAGAGATCAAAAAGTAGTGCTGAAATTGGTGCGAGGTTAGGTAGCTCATCATTCTACCCGGAATTTGCGCAGATGAAACACTCTAAACGGACAATTTAAGGTTTGGTGCCTCACTCATGGGTATTGAATGATCAACAACTCTAATATTGTATTCTCTACCGGCAGTTTAAGTCCATTTTTGTCATCTCTAGCCTCTCAACAACTAAGCACTCGGAATATAGTTCTATAATAGTTCTAAGTTCAGTTGTTTCGGTTAGAACTCCGTATGTAAACGTAGCAAGAAGTATACTAAGTGACTCTAAAATATCTAAAAGTTGGAGGTTATGCAAATAATTTCGAAAAAGTTGAAAATTTTCTACCTAAAAAATGTATACTTAAGAACTCTATATGCTTACAGTTGAAAATTTTCTACCTAAAAAGTGTATACTTAAGAACTTTATATGCTTACACTCCCCCCACACTTAAACTTTACATTGTCCTCAATGTAAACTAACTCATCCAATGTAAAATCAAGATGGAAAATCCTAAAATGGCATAAAACAAGCAATCAAAAACTAAAAAGATAAGGTGAAGGAAACAAATCTGATGGGTTGACTCCCACGAAGCAAATGATACTTGAATCCCTGCTAAAAAGAAACAAAAACGAAAATCCTACTAATATACACTAAACATGATCTCAAATATTATTAGTCTTGATAAACCGGGTCTTCGAGGAGGACAGTTTCCACCTCGGTGTTCTTAAGCTCTAAATATGGTTTCACTCTTTGTCCATTAACTTTGAAAACATTACCAGATTCTCTATTCTCAAGTTCGACAGCCCCATGAGGGAAAACTTCTTTAATATAACGGGCCTGTCCAACGAGATCTTAACTTACCAGGAAATAAATGCAACCTAGAATTATACAAGAGAACTTTCTGTCCAGGTTCAAACGACTTTCGACTAATCGACTTATCATGAAATGCTTTAGTTTTCTCTTTGTAAAGCTTTGCATTTTCATATGCATCATTCCTAATTTCTTCTAACTCATTGAGTTGAAGTTTACGGTGATTCCCAGCTGTAGTCAAATCAACATTAAAGGTCTTAATTGCCCAGTAGGCTCTGTGTTCTAACTCAACAGGTAAATGACAAGCTTTTCCATAGACAAGTCTAAAGGGAGACATCCAAATGGGTGTCTTACAAGCAGTCTGATATGCCCAAAGTGCATCCAATAACCATGTAGACCAATCTTTACGATTAGGATTAACTGTTTTCTCTAATATCTACTTAATTTGTCGGTTAGAAACTTCGACTTGACCAAAAGTCTGGGGATGATATGGTGTAGAAACTTTATGTGTAATGGAGTACTTACTCAAAAGTGTCTTAAAAGATCTATTACAAAAATGTGATCCTCCATCACTAATAATGGCTCTAGGCGTACCAAATCGAGAAAATATGTATTCTCTAACGAACTTGATCACAACATGGCGGTCGTTCGTCTTGGTAGGTATTGCTTCTACCCATTTAGACACATAATCAACCGCCAATAAGATGTAGACATTACCATTCGAAGTGGGAAAAGGTCCCATGAAGTCTATCCCCCATACATCAAATATCTCAACTATCAATATGGAGCTTAACGACATCATATTCCGCCTAGTAATCTTACCTAACTTTTGACACCTATCACAACTCTTGCGAAACTCGTGAGAATCATAAAACAAGGTTGTCCAATAAAATCCACATTGCAAAAATTTTGTAGCAGTTTTCTTAGCACTAAAATGGCCACCACAAGCATAAGAATGGCAAAAAGTGACAATACTCCTAACTTCATCATTAGGCACACATCTACTATAATCTGGTCAGGACAATACTTAAATAAATATGGATCATCCCAAAAGAAATGCTTAACCTCAGCTAAAAATTTAGTTCTATCTTGTTTCGACCAATCTTCAGGTATTCGACCAATAGCAAGATAATTAACAATATCCGCATACCAAGGAAAGTGAAAAATAGCAAACAATTGTTCATCAGGGAACGTTTCATGCATATGGACAACATCATCAGAAGACTCTAAAATGATCCTAGAAAGGTGATCTGCCACTACATTCTCGGAACCCTTCTTGTCCCGAATTTCTAAGTCAAATTCCTGTAGCAACAATATCCATCTAATCAACCTAGGTTTAGTATCCTTCTTAGTTAGAAGGTATTTCAAGGCAGCATGATCAGAGAAAATAATAATCTTAGACCCTAAAAGATAAAGTCTAAATTTTTCTACGGCAAACACAATTGATAAAAGTTCTTTCTCAGTTATTGAGTAATTCAATTGTGCATCATTCAAGGTCTTACTAGCATAGTAGATGACATGTTGTGCTTTATTCTTGTGTTGTCCTAAAACATCCCCAACTGCATAATTAGAGGCGTCACACATAATCTCAAATGGAAGACTCCAATCAGGCGGTTGTATAATAGGGGCAGAAGTTAAAAGTAATTTCATCTTCTCAAAAGCTGCAATACAAGTTTCATCAAAGACAAACGTAACGTCCTTGCCTAGAAGGTTGCATAAAGGGCGTGAGATCTTACTGAAATCCTTAATAGAACGACGATAAAAACCGGCATGACCTAAGAATGATCTAACTTCCGTAACCGTACGTGGGAATTTCAACTTAGAAATCAAATCAATTTTAGCTTTGTCTACTTCTATTCCCTTAGAAGAAACAATATGACCTAGAACAATTCCTGAATGAACCATAAAGTTACATTTCCCAATTCAATACTAGATTCTTCTCCTTGCATCTCACTAAGACAAGAGTGAGATGATGGAGACATTCATCGAACGATGACCCGAAAATAGAAAAATCATCCATAAAAACTTCAATAAACCTCTCTACCATGTCTGAAAATATGCTCAACATACAACGCTGAAAAGTAGCGGGTGCATTACACAACCCGAAAGGCATGCGTCTATATGCAAATGTACCAAAAGGACAAGTAAATGTGGTTTCTCTTGGTCTTCAGGGGCAATAAGGATTTGGTTATAACCGGAATAACCGTCTAAGAAACAATAATACCAATGTCCAGCTAACCTCTCTAGCATCTGGTCAATGAATGGAAGAGGAAAATGATCTTTCCTCGTGACCTTGTTCAACTTCCTATAGTCAATAGATACTCGCCACCCGGTGGTCTGTCGGGTAGCAACCAATTCGTTACTTTCATTCTTAACTACAGTGATTCCTGATTTCTTGGGTACAACTTGAACGGGGCTGACCCAAGTACTATCAGATATCGGGTATATGATACCCGCATCTAAGAGTTTCAGAACTTCCTCTCTCACAACCTCTTTCATGTTAGGATTCAATCTACGTTGCATCTCTTTAGACGTTTTAGTATTTTCCTCCAAGTAAATATGGTGCATGCAATCACTAGGACTAATTCCTTTCAAATATGCAATTGACCAACCTATAGCCTCCTTATGTTTTCTAAGGACATCTACCAATCTGCTTTCCTGTTCTAATGTAAGATTAGAAGCAATTACACAGGTAAAGTATCTACAGGGCCTAAGGGAAACTGGAACAGTACGAGTATACCAAATACCAAAGAGTAAAAAAATTTGGTCGTTTTTCAGTTTTTCCACAACGGTTTTGTGACTAAATATGATCGCACGTCATTTTAATTAGACGTCTGTTATAAAACGTTGTTGTAGAAGAACGTTAGGTGACACAGACGTTTCTCTAGTGGGACGTATGTTGTGGACGCACATTTATGTGAGTGTTTCATATTCTGGAACCAGACGCACTTATAGATGAGCGTTTGCATGCTCGTACGCTTTCTTAATCAAACGTATGGTTTACGTCCACACAAGGTAGCGTCTTCTATCAAAGCGTAGTCATAGGAGAACTTATGTAAATTGAGCGTTGTCGTATGTAGACGTTTACTCACAGACGTCCTCCTAATCAAACGCCGAAATCACAAACGCTGCTTTATAAGAACGCCCATATATGAAACGTTCCTTCAAGTGAACGTATTACTAACGCTCACTCATATAAGCACTAAACGCTCACTAAGCACTTACTAACCCTCACTACTAATTAAGCACTTACTAACCACTAAGAGCACTAACCACTAAGCACTGACTAAACGTCCTCCTAAGCACTTACCAACGCTCACTTACTAACCACTAAGAGCACTAACCACTAAGCACTAACTAAGAACACTAATTAAACGTCATCCTAAGCACTTACCAACGCTCACTAAAATTTACTAAACGTCCTCCTAATCACTAACTTACTAAACCTCCTCCTAACCACTAACTAAACGTCCTCCTAAATGAGCGTTTCCCTTATTCCTATAAGCACTAAACGTTCCTTTAAGAACGCGCACTAAAACTAACGCTCACTTAATAATTTAATTAAGCAATGCGTCTTCTTAAATGGACGTTTGATATATACGCGTTTCATAAATGGACGTCTCAACTAGACGCTCTTCTAGCTTGCGCTTCTTCTACTGTGAAGCGTTACTTCATATGCATTCTATAATGAGCGTCTCATCAAACGCTCCAAGCGTCCGTGTTTCTAAACGCTTTCATAAGAAATCGTTTTTTGCTAACGCCCACTTACAAGAGCGTGCGAGTATATATAAGTTTCGGAGAAAAACTTCTCTGGAACAGTAGTTATAGTCGCCTCAAACCCAAATTTACTCTCCCGTTGCGCTTGATTTTGGGCGACCAAAGAGTAAATTTAATCTTTACTCTTTGGTACCCTCGTCCGTTGCAGTTGCTCTAAGTAAACATATTTCAGAGTGTCTGGCAATGGTTTAAGAGTCAACGTCGGAGCTTTCTCGACAGATGGAATGAGTCGAGATTCGGGTAGGACTAGAGGTTCAATTTCAGGCTTCCATTTTTTAGTGTCTAACAGTGGTGTGGAATCTAACAAGGCGTTGACTTCAGAAATAACACTTTCATCATCAAAATCATGCCCAAAGTTCGCTAAACAAGCCTCTAATGGATCATCTATATGGTTCTGCAAGTAAGTTTCATGGACTATTTCATCAATAATGCACACAGTTTCATGGTTATCAAGATCAGGAGGAGAACGTGCAACATGAAAAACATTCACTTCCATCTTCCAACTACCAAAAGTAAGTTCCATAATACCATTCCTACAATTTATGATTGCGTTAGAAGTTGCTAAGAACGGTCGTCCTAAAATGATAGGAATGTGACCACTAGGGTCTGTCACAGGTTGAGTATCAAGAATTACGAAATCCACAGGATATACAAAACTATCAACTTGTACAAGAACATCTTCTACTACTCCTCAGGAATTTTTATGGACCTATCAGCCAACTGGAGTGTCACACTAGTGGGTTTCAAGTCACCAAGTCCTAATTGCTCATACACAGAATATGGCAAGAGATTCACACTAGCCCCTAGATCTAACAACGCATGTTCAATCTTGTGTTGTCCTATAGTGCAAGCAATAGTAGGACAACCAGGGTCTTTGTATTTGGGTGGTGTTTTCAGAGTAATGATAGAGCTCACTTGTTCATCAAGAAAAGCTCTCTTATGGACATTTAATTTTCGCTTCACAGTGCACATATCTTTTAAGAACTTAGCATACATAGGAATCTGCTTAATGGCTTCTAAGAGGGGAATATTGATTTTAACTTGTTTGAACACTTCTAAGATATCATTAGGGCTGGTTCCTTTCTTCTGGGATACTAACCTTTGGGGAAATGGAGCGCGAGGAACATAAGTGTTTTCAGATTCACCTATTTCAGTTTCATTGGTTTCTTTTTGTGTTAAGGGTATTTCCTGCGTAATAGTAGGTGGGTTCCTATCTGTCTCCTTCTCCTTAGGATCACTAAGATGGTTATCGATGACCCGGCCGCTTCTCAAGGTAGTGACGGCCTGGACATGATCTGAGGGATTAGCACCAGGTGTGCTTACCTCATAAGACCTCTTTGGGTTAGGCTGTGTTTGACTTGGGAACTGTCCCTTGTCTCTCTCACTTATTTGGCTAGCAAGCTGACCTATTTGTCTTTCTAAGGTTTCTATGGACCTTGCAGTGTTCTTGTCCATATTCTCTAGTTGTTTTTGGGTGGCCTGCATAAACATATTAAGACTTTCTTCCATACTAGGTACTCTTTGGTTAGATGAATCAGTAGGACCGGATGATTTCTGCGTATAACCACTAGTATTACTAGGTTGACCTTCATACTGACCTCTAGACCAGGAAAAGTTAGGGTGTCTTGCCCACCCTAGGTTGTACGTATTGGAATATGGGTCAAATCTACGACGATTGTCTTGGTAGAGAACATGTACTTGTTCTCCACCATCGTCATGAGTGATCTGGTCCACAGACTCAACAAAAGTCTAGATTTAGTACTAAGTTCTAATGATTCTAGTCTTCTTATCAAAGAAGCTATTTTAGCTTCAGAGTCGAATTCGATATCAACTCTATGCACCCCCTTTCTACTAGCCATTGACCTTATGGATTCCTTAGCCCCCCAATCCTAGGTTTTATCAGATACTTCATGCAAAAACTTATAACCCTCCTCAGGGGTTTTATCAGCGAAATTACCACCACATAGTGATTCTACCATGGTCATTGTTTTGTGATCTAACCCTTCGTAGAGAATCATATTGAGTTTCAAGGTATCGAATCCATAGTGTGGACATTGCATCAGAAGTTCATGGAACCTTTCTAAATAATCCTGGAGAGATTCTCCATCTTGCTGCGAGAAACTATTAAGACTTTGACGTAAGGCTGTGATTCTATGCCTAGGAAAAAATTTATGCACAAATAACTTAGTCATCGCATCCCAAGTATGGATGGATAAAGATGGTAAGGCATCAAACCACGATTTCGCCTTATGTTTTAAGGAGAAGGGAAACAATCTCAATTTCAAATATTCATCGGTCAAGTCTTTAATCTTCAAAGTACCACACAGTTCCTCAAATTCTCTAATGTGGGAGTAAGGGTGTTCATTTTCTCTGCCATAGAATTTTGGAAAAGCCTGGATGGTATTAGTCTTAATTTCATAGTGGGCTTTTGTGGTAGGCAAGACAATGCATGACGGTTGAGAGACTCTAGCCGGGTACATGTAGTCTCTCAAAGTTTTAACTGGAGGGTCCACACCCTCATTATCGGTTCTATCCATGAATAATGGATTATTTCTAACGACACGATTATCCTGATCTCTATCCCAACCTACCTGTGTGTTGGGAATATACTAAAAAAAAAATCCTAATTGGAAGGGAATTTTTTTTAAACAATCACAAGCAAGGCTGACTCAACCAAATCACCTATTGAATCTGGCAAATAAAAAGCATGATGGCTCCACTTAGATTGTTTCTAGACCAGCTTCTATTCTTTCGAAAGGAAACTAGTTACAGTTCTAGCAAACCTCTTAGAACGATCCGAATTAGATTAATTCGAAGAGAAACAAGATAAGCTCTAAGGAGCTTTGATAACCCTGTCTTTTTGGCAACTTTTCCCTGGGTTACAAGGCGGCTCTAATCAACTTAAAATAATCTTCCTGAACTTCGAGTTAGTCTAACAAAGTAACCAATACAGTCCTTTTGAACGAGTTTCCTTTAAGCTCGTTACCCTATCAGTCTCTTTCTAGTCAAAATTTTAAGGTTTGGGTTAGCGTTTGGTAACGTGTTCCTAAAGCGGGCAAGAAGGAAACGGTGATGAAATCCGAGTTCTTATCTTATATGGCCAGTTCTTGCCCTTTACTAGAAAAGTAAATCCGTATTCAGGTCCTCAACATATATGCACACGAAGGAATACAGTAAACCCACTTGCAAGGGATTCGTGGGTTGATCGAATCTTACCTCCCATAACAGACGGGGGATGAACCGTTGAAGTCGACTCAGGCCACTGACTCCTGTGTCAGTGTACGAACCCAAGGGGCCGAGATAATATCGTAATTGTCGTCCTTCCCTGTGCAGTTTATATTTAATACTACCCTTCCATAGGGTTTAAAAATAATAATAATGTCTGTAATGGCCAAAACTAAAAGAAAATTACAAAAATAATCAAAAATTTCCTAAATACAGTTTTCTAAATTAAATTAACTAATAAAAATCCTAAAAAGTAAAAATTAACTATTTGTCTTCTTCTACGTTCGTTCAGCTTTAAGTTTACTCCAAGTCTTTTAATTACCAAAATCTTTGGCTCAATTTCTTTTCGTTTCCGTTCCCAAAACCTGCAGCAGAAGATAAATACCAAAAAGCGTAAAATCGAACAAAATAATAAAAATCTAAAAAAAAAAACTAATTGAAAAACAACTCCCCGGCAGCGGCGCCAAAAACTTGATGCGTCGAAAAACCGACTTTGTTTTACCGCAAGCGCACAGTGTCGAAAGATGTAGATAAGAGCAAATACGGTTCGTCCCCACGAGGAGTTTGTGTTAAAATATTTTTTTAGGTTTTATTTATAAAGAATTAAATTAACGAGTGAATTAAAACTATTTAGTAAAGTTTGAAAAAAAGTAAGAGGAAACGTTAAGGTTCCGGGAATCCGTTGTAGATTAGGGTTTAATTGCGTTCGTCACAAAGGGTCTCGATTTTACTCATGTAAAATAGCAAATCTAGCTACTAATACATGGAAGATTTTTCGTTTAAGAATCGAAGAAATAATTTTCAAAAAAAAAATGGTTTGTTCTCAACCTAAGGTAGAATTTCGAAGTACTAAGTATATGTGGCATAAAGAGTCAAAGAATATTCATAAAAATAATTTCATACAAGGTTTCAACGAGTCCTTCTACTAATCAAACTATGAACTATACGTGGCATAGAACATGAAAAATCATTGAGAAGGTAAAACGTTGAGAGAGAGACAATATTAAGTTCATACAGTTAAAAACCCTAGTTTTGAAATACAAAGAAAACCATCTTTACAAGTTCATCCTTTCGCCCTAACAAGGGAATTAGCCCAACATGGCTTTCTCAAAGCCATGAAAATTAATTAAGAAAAGAAATCACAAACTAACCCTTGATCATGTTCCCAACTTCGTCAATTCTGTCCGTGAAGCTTCTCTGTACGTCAAAGTATTCTGCCTCCGGCTGTATATGTGATGTCCGAGAAGGTATTCTTTTCTTTGTCCCGTGTGTCTTTCGTGAGAGGGGATGTTGGCTCTATTTATATAGCTTTACCACTATTTTTAGAATCCTAACTGGTTTAGGAATCAAACACCGACCCCTTATTCCGACCCCTTATTCCGTGTAGAACACGGCTGAAGCTTTCCTATTCCCGGCTTGTACTTCCTTTTCCTCCAAGAATCCGCACACGCCTAAAATATCTTTCTCTTGAGCAGCATGTTCCTCTCTAACACCCTCGAGCCATCAGGCCTAACTCATACAGCCTCTACTCTTTCTAGTTCGAGCTTTCATTGCCAGCAGCATCGAACTCAGGCTACACCGAGAAACAGCTTCAACTGCTGCTAACTACTTCCAACAACTCCAACATCGATCACTAGCCACAACAACATCATTTCTCCTCGAGTTTCACCAATGGCATCAGCCATTTTCTTCTTTTAGCAAATTCCCTTGAAATATCATCACATGAAGCATTCTCCATTCCATGGCTTCAGCAACACCACCGGCTATACAGAACCCATTCAAGTCCAGCAGCAAGCTTATGACCATCACCTTCGTTATCTCTGCCAACACCATTCTACATTACTATCAACTGCTATCTTCTCCCAACTGACAGTAGCTACTCAAGCCATTCTCACTGCCAGTCAATCACCGTCGAACGATAGCCACCAGCTCTGTTTCCCTTCTCAACAGTGTCACATCTATAAGCCTTATCAACCATTGACAGCCATCTCCAATCATCACTGATTACTCCCCATCTTCACGCTAATCTCGAGCTCAGCAACAACATCATCACGACTCAAACTCATTGCTTCGTTCACCATTAATGGGCATTGCTCTATTTCTCATTTAAAATGTTCAAGAAGAAAGGGTGGCCCAGATCCAAATTCTTGGTGCCCTTATAACTATTCAAATAACTAGGCAGCCCTTAGCAAAACCACTGGCGCCTTTAGTAATTTTCATTAAAACTGTTCAATTGTCGGTTCCGTGAAACCGACAAGCTTAACTCCTCTTTTTGCCCGTAACTTTCTCATATGAAGTCGGAAATGACCTCGTTCTTTCGCCGTTGGCTTCGTAATTTAATTCTCTACAATATGGAGGTAGAAATCCTGGACTAGACTGAGTTACACTGGGTCTTTAGAAATTCTTCTCTTGTAAAGCTCCATTTCACTTGTTTCAGAGATGTAACCTGATAAAACACACAAACTAGACAAGTAATAATAAACACGGTAATTTACACAAAATCTAGCAAATAAGAATAAGGAAATGATACTTAAAATGTATAAATTATGCACTTATCATTATGCATCAAGTATGTTCCAACGTATTGGCCACTTCGCATATCTATATGTTCATTACCGCTCATGCACATTCCAACAAAGATCCCTCCCTATATATGTTGTATTCGCATTTCTACAAACAAATATTAGAAAGGTAGGGGTCATCCATCAACTACAAGGCCGCAAATGAAAATTTCCTGCCAAAGCCAAGCGAAGCATTCTTGGGTAAGCTACAGTTAAACACGCTTATGAGCATCAAGTATGCTCCATCGTATAAGCTACATCGCATATATATGTGCATTACCGCTCATGCACATTCAAGCAAAGCTCCTTCCCTATATATGTTTTATTTGCATTTCCAAAAATAAATATTTGAAAGGTAAGGGCCATCCATCGACTGCAAGGCCGAAAATGAAGATTTCTTGCCAAAGCCGAGCATTCTTGGCTCGGTGATGCATTCTCGATAATGCATCACGGCACAATAGTGCCTTAGCACTATGATGCATTTATCAAATAGCGACATTGGCTCGGTGATGCATTGGATCATGCATCACGGCAAAATAGTTCCTTAGCACTATGATGCTCTCACTTACGCAACTTCGGCTCGGTGATGCATTGGATCATGCATCACGGAATAATAGTGCCTTAGCACTATGATGCTCTCACTTACGTAACTTCGGCTCGGTGATGCATTGGGTCATGCATCACGGCATAATAGTGCCTTAGCACTATGATGCCCCTCGAATACGCATCACGCGTAATGGGGCCTTAACACTATAATTCAAGGTCAAGGTATCCACACCCCAATGCATGTCTGGGTAAGTTTTATAAGCTTAAGATTAAGCTTCAACCCAGGCCATGACACGTCCATGAGTAAGCGTCATGCGAAAATTGCGGGTGTTACACCAATAGACGATATGAATTACCTTAATAAGTAATAATCATCTCCTCTGGCGCCTTTCGGGATATATGATATGAATTACCTTAATGGATAAAAATAATCTCATATCGAACATAAAACATAAAACCTTAGATACTGAGATTTTGCTGAACGAAAATATCATCAATCTAAAAGTCATATTTTTGGCGTGGTTGGTAAAACCAACTTCCGTCCCAGATGGTTTACCGCAGGTAGCCACTGTCCCATAATGTGATGTCAATGAAGGCCTGATAATGAAAAGAGGAAATGGAGAGAGAAAGCCTGAAACCTTTCTATCTAGAGAAGAAAACTTTCTTCTTATCAATGGAAACTTTAGGTAATTGTAAGGGTGTTCGTCTAGAGGAAAGGAAAAGGGGTGGGTTCAAATCTTGGTTGTATTTTCACCTGAAATGGCTATTTGGATTTGTGACACATTGACGAGGCTAGAACCATTAATTCAGCGAAAAGGTGGACAAAAAGGGAGGGAGAAGCTTCGTTCTTATGTGAGATAAGGATTAATGAAGGAGGGAAATATTTGAGAGTCCCAAGAGTTCGGAGAGGAGATGAAGACAGGTCTTATGCTCTGTGCATTCCAAGTGGTGGTAGTTGTTACTACTAGGCAGTTTTGGGAAAGGAGTTGAGGAAGATTCTACAAAAGTTTAAATTTTTAAAGAAAGGTGAGCAAGTTATTCCTTCTAAGAGTGACTTCCTGGTAACTCTACCAAGATCTCTACCTGTTCTGGTTATGATAAAGAGTTCTCATTAAGGTCGAAGGTTTCGTTAGATGGGGGAGAGTGATTTGTGAGGTGAAGAAGTTTTTAAATTGGGACTCATTGATTGATTTAGATGCACTCAACTCTGAATCTGCAACTTTCGAAGTATCTGAGGATAAATGGAGGGAGCTGTGGAGGCCAAGGAAATTATTTATTGATGGAGCTTGGGTGCGAATTTCTCGTCATTATAAATACCAAAGGGTGAAATAGATGGATGTTAAGCTTTTTAAGTCATTCAAGGGGAATAATCAGATCATTCTCATTCAAAATATGAGCAGGTTATTTAAATGGGTAAAGATTAGGGGCATCCCAAGGAAATTTTGGAGTTATAACTTATTTAGGACCATCGGGGATTCCATGGGAGGCTTTGTGGAGGTGGATGAAAGTAAGTTGAGGATGGACCAGTTCAATTTCTTCAAATTGCAGCAAAAGGAGATTTTTCGTTAATTCAGGCGATTCTTCTGGTAGAAGATGATGGTCAAAGATGGGTTATCTCTATCGAATGGAATTATAATTTTCTCCCTGAGAATAAGGCCTCGTTAGAGGAGTATAACAGATTGGTGGAATCTCTTGATTGAAAATATAAAGTTTATCATTTTTTATTTTCAAAATCTCCCGCTATATTAGGAGTGAAATCAATTCAAGTAAATCGTCCGGTTTTGTCCAAGTCAATTCTGGACATAAGACAATTGGCTATAAATGGGCAAGGTTCAACCCAGGAATCTGAGCAATGGACCTGGTAGCTTTGTACTTTTTAATCCATTCTGTTCCAAGAAAATACAGGAAACGCTCTAATCTGATGGTTATTTAAGAGAGTCCCTCTTGGACAAACGACATCAAGTCAGAGCCTTTAATCCCGTGGTTCGGGATTTGAGGAATTCGAATTTGGTTTCGAGTTTGGACATAGTTAACGATGTAACTGGGGAAAGAGGAGATGGAGATTCCACGGATACAAGTAAGCTTGTTTCAGATTCGGCTACTGTTTATCTTTCTACTAGTATTGATGGAAGAGGAAATGAAGACCCCATCAATTCTAGTGAGAAGGTTAATGGTAATTTAATGACTTCTGTAGAGGATGGAAGAGAATTTTCTTTCTTCCTTAACAATTCATTGTTTGTTACTAATCTTAGTAGGTGCTCTGCTAATGGAAATAGAAGAGAAGATGGAGATCCCACTTTTATGGTTGATGTACTTGATAAGGTTAGTGATGTGTCCGTTTTTTTATGCTTCTCAAGGTGTTGGTGGAAGAGGAGATAAAGATCTCACTCACCAAGATAGGCTCGATAGAGACGGATAATCTGGAATTAACATTAGAGGTGGTTTGATAATTGTAGAAGTTAATGCGGAATTGGGAGATAATCGTGATTTAGAAATTTTGTTGGCAGTAGAATTTCCAAGGCCCTTAGTTTATTCTTCTGCAGGGAACCTGTTTTCTGTTGTTGAGGATCAGTTTATAATTAAGTTATGAGATATCAAAAGTCAAAAGTGGATGTCAGTGAATTTATTCTTTCAGCTTCAAAGTTGGTCTTTGAACTTTATTATACCTATGGTGGCATGCGTAGGGAGGATGAAGATCAATCTAAGGAATTTATTAAAGTAATCTTGGTCAAGTATAAAGAGAGGTATGATTTCATATCTGCAAGGAAGGAAGTTCAGGAGAGTTATCAACTTTGGTTCGTCATCAGAAAAGAATAATGTTGGTGGCTTAGAGGCTGGAGATGAAGTGTTTTCGAGGGAGGTAGTTTCTGATGATGGGGTCTAAAATTCTTAACTGGAATATAAGGGGTTTGAATTCTTTTAATAAACAAGTGGCAATGAGGGATTTAATCTTGGCTCATAAGTGCTTGGCATGCATGATTCAGGACACAAAAATCTCTCATGTCTTTTTGGTTTGTTAGACAGATGTGGTATGATGATGATTTAAACTGGAGATTCATTCCTTCGCAAGGTAGTATTGGTAATTGTGGTGGTCTTATTTCTATCTGGGATTCTACAAGACTAGAGTTAGTTGATGGAAGGTTAGGCATGATTTCATTTTCTCTACTAATGAAATGTAGAGCTTTGGGTTTCATATTTATTTTGTCTAATATCTATTCTCCTTGTAACCATACCCCGTGAGAGGATTTCTGGGATGATTTAAGACTTGTAAAACAATAGAATGATTCTGCATGGTGCATTATGGATGATATGAATGCCATGAGAAGTGATAGGGAAAGAAATATAGTGGGCGGTGATGAAAGAAATATGCAGTTTTTAAATGATTTTATCTCTGAATTGAGTTGGTTGACTTGCCACTGAATGGAGGTGCCTTTACGTGGAGTGATAACATGATATTTTTATACTTTGAAGGCTTGATAGATGTTTTTTCGATACTACTTTTGATTTGTATTTCAGTAAAGCTACACAGACGGCGCTGGTGCAAACGGTGTCAGACCATAATTCATTGCTAATTGAGTTATCTCCAGAAGTTATTCTCAAATCATCTTTTAAGATAAAGCATTCATTGGATCAAACATAAGGACTTCTACAACAATATTGAGGTTTGGTGGAGATCCATGCAGTATAGTGGATCTCCGAGTTTTGTATTATTCAGAAAACTTCAAAACTTGAAGTTTTTCTTAAAGAGTTGGAGCAGGCTAAATTTGGTGATTTGAAGAAGAAGAAATATATAGTTACTTCTAATATAAGACATTTTAATCTCCAGGAAGAAGTGAATCCACTTTTAGAGTTTGAGATTATAGAGAGATCAAGTGAGGAGATAAAGTTAAATGAACTTAAAATAACAAGGGCTCGTATCGCATATCAAAGAGCTAAAGTTCAAGGTCTCATGGATGGGATAGTAATATGGGATATTTTCATCGAATTGCAAATGCAAAGAGCAGAAGGTAATGCATTATAAAACTTGAAGTGAATGGTTATGATGTTTTCAATCAAGAAACTATTAAAGATGGGTTGAAGAGGTATTACACTAACCTCTTTAATTCTTCACATATTGTTAGGCCAAGTTTTGAAAATATGTCTTTTGTTTAAGTTGATAATCAGCAGAAGTTATGGTTAGAAAGAATTTGATGAGGAGGAAATTCACAATGTCATTAAGAATTTTGGTTCCAACAAGGCTCCGGGTCTGAATTGTTATATGATGGAATTTTTAAAATTATGTTGGTATATTTTGAAGAATGATGTGATGCTGGCAATAAATGAATTCTATTCTAATGGGTCTGCTGATTGGAGGTTAAATGTTTCATTCATAAAACTCATTCTAAAGAAGGGAATTCGGCCACTGCAAGAGACTATAGACCAATCAGTTTGATCAGCAGTTTGTACAAAATTATTTCAAAGACTTTGGCAGATAGGCTAAAGGTGGTTATGCCATCTTTAATTTCACAGTCTCAAGGTGTTTTTATAAAGGAAAAGCAAATTTTGGATGGGATTTTGATAGCAAATGAGTGTATTGACAGCAGGTTGAAGCAGAGTCAGGCATTCTATGCAAGATAGATATGGAGAAGGCCTTTGATAACATCAACTGGCATTCTCTCTTTGTTACATTGAAAAAACATGGCTCTGGTGGCAAGTGGGTGCAATGGATTCGGTGGTGTCTAACGTTTGTGCAGTTTTCTATCCTAGTCAATAGGGTGGCCAAGGACATAATTAAACCATCCAAGGGGGTTAGACAAGGATATCCCTTGACTCCTTTTATTTTCATTCTTGTGGTTGAAACTTTGGCTAAACTTCTAGAGGACGCTGTAAGGAATGGGAGGATAAATGGGTTTCAGGTTGCAAATGGTGGTACGGTGATCTCACACCTACAATTTGCAGAGGATATGATAATTCTTCTTAATGCTTATAGGGATAAAGTCAAAAGGTTACATATAATTTTAATGACTTTTGAGGTTTTAACAGGTCTTAAATCAAATTTGGAGAAAAGCTTCATTACTAGTATTGGTGTTGATGACTTACTTGAAGAATTAGCTTGGGAGCTTGGTCGCCGAATTGACTCACTGGATGCCGGTGGGAGCTCCTCATAGAAGTGTGTCTGTATGGGATGTGGTGGTGGAAAAAATGAGAAAGAAATTTTCTTTGGGAAGAGAAAGTTTCTAACTAAGGAATGAAGAATAACATTGATAAAAAGTTCAGTTGAGAGTCTCCATATATATTATATGTCGCTTATGCATTTGCATGCCTCGATAGAGAGTAAGTTGAACACTATAATGAGAAAAAATTTATGGTGGAAGGACGAGAATGAAAAAGAAAATGAGTTGGGTTTTATGGAGGAAAGTATGTAAACCGAAGAAGTTTGGTGGTTTGGGCAATCGAAATCTAAGTAAATAAAACTTTATTGGTAAAGTGAATTTGGAGATATTTAAAAGAGAAAAATGTGATGCGAAGGAGAATTATATGTGAAAAGAGTGGCACTAGTTATTTTTTCTTAATTCCAGCTGAACCTAAAGTCACAATTAGGAAGAGTTTGTGGTATAAAATCTTGAATTCTAGGGTGGAATTACAGAGATGTATAGAGCTCAAGGTTTTGATGGTAAAGAAACTCGATTTTGGCACGACTGGTGGATCCGGAACTCAAGTATGAAACTCAAATATCCTAGGCTATACAAGATTAGTTTACAAAAACATTGCATTGTGGCGGAGGTTGTGGATATATCTTGGAGTTTGACATTCTGCAGGGTACTGGATCCGGCGGAGAAAATTGATTTATTGGAGCATAGAGATGATCTGAATTCATTAGAGATTTAAGTGGGGATAGAAAATGTTCTATTTGGTGACTATACTACTAGTAAGTTGTATGATATTCTGTGTAAAGAACAAAGCCAATGGTAATTTGCAGGACTATTGGATGTGCCGCTTATTCCCCCGAAGGTAATATTTCTTCATTGGGCAGCCTTGTATAACTAGGTACCTACTAAGGTAATGTTGCAACATTGTGGAGTGAATCGAATTAATATTTCTTGTATTCTCTGTAATAATGAACCGGAAACCCAATAACATCTTTTTATCCATTTGGGTTAACGAGTTATGGAATTATTTTATAGGATCCTGTAGGATGAGGTGGGTAGTTCCTTTTAACATTTCCTCTCTAATTGAAACTTGGAAAGTTGTGAGATTTAAGGATAAGACAAAAGATTTATGGTTGTTATTACTCTTTGTTATCAATTGGGGAACTTGAAAAGAAAGAAAGAATAAAGTTCATGGAAGATGAGCCAAGACGTTGGAGGAGATGAAAATTGTTATCAAGAAGACTATATATCTGTGGTCTCATAATATGAAGACTTTCGATGGATTTTTTGTAGCTCAAGTCATGTTTCAATGGGAGGAAGTGGTTACAGTGTAAGATTGTTTTGGTTTTTATTCTTGGGTTTTCTGCAGGTTTCCTGACATGTTCTTGTGTATTCTGTATATTTTACTTTTTCTTCTAATATATCATTTTCTTTTCGAAAAAAAAGGGTGACAACACACTGATGCCTGTTGTAGGTGCAATAAATTGCTTAAGATATTATAGACCTAGTAAGGATCGTTTCCACCAAAAAATATGTAATTGATATGTTATTCAGATAAGCGAACAACAATAAATACTAAAAACTAGGTTTGTGGATTAATTAACTAAAAGGAACAATAAAAAGATAATAAGAAGGAAAGGATGACTGAGGAGTCATTCACCGTTACCAAAATTAACATACTTAGTATACTCGTTTACCTCTCGTTAGAATCATTCATCACCAACCGTAGGATAATATTTACGCTTGGCTATATCCTCAAAACTCCTTGTATTACCGGATAACAGGTACGTTTAGTCACCATATTCTATTCGTCTGAGCCGCCAAGAAGTATGCTCTCAATGTGTAACTTAGTCGAACGCTTTCGTATTTGTGAATTTAGATTGATCACAACAGTTAAACTCAATACGCTCGGTTCATTTACTGGTGTTCTTTTCATACGTGATTGCTCCACAGAATCCCTCTGTTAGGTCTCACATTCTCTACTTGTGTAGGATGCTTGACAACAAAGGATCACTTAACTGTCTACTAGCATTAGAATGATCAAAAGATTAATCTAGCATGTACACTCTAAATAGTCTAGAAATCAATTATAAACTTAGATACAATGAAGACAGACGACAAGATGATTAAAAACTCCAAACAAACTTGTAAAACTAATTAAACTTTATGTCTAAAACATTGAATTCATATGTAATCAACAAGAATTAGCTATTCATGGTTACATGATTCCCTGTGCCCCTCTAAAGATGAAAACCCTATAATATTGAATGTAGAACAAAAGTGTATTATGAGATATAAACTTAGGTAAAAAAATATTAGAATTGTCTCTTATATAGATATATAGAGCTAAAGAAAAAAAATGATGCATTTTGAACAACCAAGTTGTAGAAGTGCCTCTACTCGAATTTCGGTCAAAGTAGGTTTCCCAGCTCGCCAAAAAACTCCAAAAATAATCACGTCCAATATTTGTCCGTGAATATAAATTATGAACTCAACTTAAATGGGTTGTGCATGTGTTGTAGAAATCCAACCCATCTCGTCAATGGCTTGTCAGTTCTAACGAACTGACAACCTTACTTTTCTCGCATAACTGTCAGTTCCGTGGAATTGTTAGTACTCTCTTCCTGGATAAATTTTTAATGGGAATATTTTTTGATGAACGTGATTAACTGTTATTTGCCTATTTTATTAACTGGTTCTAACCAATTCAATTCATATATGTAATCATGTTTAGAAATAAATTTGAATTATTCTTTATTTTTTATGCATTTGGGAACAGAAATGGTTAAAAATGGTTAATAAAAAAGACAAATGACAATATATCATTTATCGCTATGCCCCTATTAAAAAATCTCCCTATCAAAAATTTATTCACTCTTCCTCGGTCACAGGTACGACCATGAAAATAATTTCTTTCGAAATTTCTGTTTTACCTCGACCACACTCCTAGTCATGAAAAATAATTTTTTCTGAATTTGTCAAACTTGGCCATTTGCTCATTCTTTTATTTCACCGATAAGATATTTTCTCCTTGGAAATTCCCGAACTCAAAACCGTTCCTTCTTTGTTGTTTCTCAACTACAACAACTCATCAACAAAGGCAGCACCTCACTATCGTCATTAACCACTCTCGTCATTGCCATGCATGGCTTATTGTTTTCTCGACATCACTTATTTTTATCTCGGACATCATCGATCATTATTTGTCATCAATTCATTGTTGTTCACGAGCTCAAGTACAGTGGTCCCACATAGACCAAATTCCTAGCCTATATAAGTTATATAATACGAAGGATTATTCTACTCATTGTCAATTGATTTTAAGTTGGATATTCATATTCTATCATGATATAAGAGCTAGTCCGTATGTGAGTAAACCCAACGGCTACCCATACTTAGTCCATGATGTAAAGGCCTTAGACTCGTGTTTGCCGTGGAGGGAGCTACCCGTACATAATATAGAGACTCCAAACTCCGCCCCTACCGTTACAGGAACTACCCGTATGAAGGGTCCACGTTGTAGAGGCTCCAAACTCCGCCCCTACCGTTATAGGAACTAACCGCATGAAGGGTCCACGTTGTAGAGGCTCCAAACTCCGCCTACACATGGAGAGGGCATGTTGAGGATAATAGTCCCATATAGATCAAACCCTAGCCTATACACACTATATAATATGAAAGGTCACTCCATTCCTTGCCAATTAGTTTTGAATTGGATGCGTATATTCTATCAAATCCATTGCAAATAACTCTTTCATTTTACTACTGCCACAGTCTCGAGTTCCACCATCATGACCAGCATAAGTCTCTCCATATTTCAATTTAACACGATTTTCTCTAGGCTTAAAGATGAGTAAGATCATTAGAAGAAATAATCAAACACCAATAAATAAAATTCCAGAATCCAACAAGTAAAACTCCAGTTACACGATATTAACCCTCAAGGGTTTATAACATCTACGTACCAAAGAAAATCAGCAATTCCTTTCTCATCAAAAGATTCAACTACTTCACCTACAATTTAACAACGTAAAACGAAAAAACAAATAAGAAATCATTACCTGTTGTTGAGAACAAATCTCATGAATCAATCCAAATCGAATCTCACGAAGAAGAAAAAGAAAAAGAAGAGGCGAAGCGGTAGAGAAAGAAAAGCTAAATACTATAATCAATGGACATGATTAATAATATCTAAAAGTCTTTATTAATCGGTTTTAACCGAGATAACCTGGTTGTTTTAAATCTAGAACCATTTATTACCATTAGATAATCAATTCGGTTTGGTTTTAAAATTAATCGGTTTAATTCCGTTCGGTTTTGATTTTACTCTTAGCATGTGCAGTCCTACTTAAATTGAAAACTGTAAAGTTTTCTTTCATAATATGGGACCAAATATGTAACTGGCCGGATATCAAAGTGTCTACTGGGATTTCTAATGTTACTGGGTCCAGCCAAGTAGGGAAGCCATGCCTTTTCCCTTCCATAATACTAGCCATTTCCTTACTTATGGGACCCCACTCCCACAGTGCTTGCTCCAGTAGGCGGGTAATTTTGCGGTGGTGTGCTCTGCATAATCAGTAAATCAAAACCATCCACGTAGGCGCTTCATAATTACGTCAGACGGAGCGAATATATGGATCAGTAGGTCTTCTTATCATCTTGTTTTTAATGGTAGGGGGTGATGACAATTCAGGGTTAAATAAGGGAAGAGATTCAAAAGACTCTGTCATGGGAGAAACACAAAACAGACAGAATCGTTTGGTGCAGTACTAGAAAGTAGAGACCTAGAATGACAATTGAAAAACAGACGGAATGTCTGACGTACGTATTTCTTTCCTTTCTCAGTACAGTAGAATCCAGCAGCAAAAGGATCGTTATCATTTGCCACAAATGGTAACTGGGCGGTAAGTTTCTACGTTAGTTAGTCTCGACTCCCGAGCTCGATTACTTCCAATTTATATCCCACGAGCCACTTCCATTTATGATTCTAAGTCTGAGTTCTTGTCCAAAGTACGCTGTTAGATGTACCACATTTTTGTCTTTCTTCTGTCTTTGTCATCACATGATTCACATCTCATATCTTGTAGCTTCTAACTTAAAGGTTCAGTGACGCACTATCGTGTACTTACCATAACTAATTCTGTCTTATAACAAAAACATGACAAAAGACAAGGAAACACTTTTCATCCGTACCAATAATTAAAAGCATTTACTGAAAATCCTTTGGGAGTTCACATGGTCTGGTTTGGGTACTAATGCTTCATTTCTCAGAAAAATTAAGCTGCAAAGCCGGATTACAAGTCTTTTTTTACTTCATATGGTAGAGTGAGCAGTCAGTTTCTAAGTTGTTCTCACGCTCAGCTACTCTGTTTATCCCACCTCATTTATGAATCTAGATCACAGAAGTTAGTAAAATTAGTATGCTGACAAGATTGAACGGAAACTCCATCACTTATATAAAATTAATATACAAGAAAGCCTACATATATACTGATGAAAAAATTGATACCGATGCCGAAGTACATTCAAGAGTAATCCCCTAATATATAATGATTAAAGTGAGAGACATTGTACCCCCTCAGGAACGTTTCTAGGCATTGCAGAGGCTGTAACATATCTTTGTGGGGCTGTTTTCAGTGAGGCAGACCCAGAAGCATCACCCACATCCACATTACCACGACCATGGAACTTGGCAAAACGGTTGATAACTGAAAACCTCTCTAGATCCTGGCACTCCAGTCTTAAGTCCAAAATCGATGCTCTTTTGTCCAATCTGTACACACCACCGAAAATAATTAAAGATTCAGAAAAGATGTTTTAAAAATCCATCAAGCATTTTGCAAGACTAACTACAAATTTTACCTATATAAATCACTTTCAAGCTTCTTTGCTCTGGAAATGAAATTTTCCACCACTTCCGAGAAATGCAGATCACAGGCTCTGTTTGTAATTTTAATTCTGGTAGGTGTCCTGGACACAAGAGATGAATTTAATTCAATATTCAGTATACCCTTCCTGTACAGTAAATTAATATTGATTGCTTAAAGCAAAAGCTCTAACTAGCTTTCTGTTCACTAATGTCGAAACACGAAAAAGTATAAGAATCCTAGGCCAAACACCTAGTGGTGCAAGAGATCTCTTTTTTTTTATTATTGGGACGCCTGAAAGCCAAGGGGTCATAGATTAACCATGCTGGTTAGTTATACACATTCATTTTTCATTTTTCATTTTTCATTTATGCCTTTTAAGACTAAGAGCAGTTCTTACGTGTTTCCGCTCTCAGGAGCCACATGTGAATCATTTCCTGAGTAAGAAGAAATCAGGCTGCATGCGTCCCCTAATGCTAACTTTGCAGCAGTGTAAGTCACACTTTCGTAATTTGATGTGGCATCTGAAGAGAGGATGGCCAGCGGAGGGGGGTGAAGGAGCTGCTGCATTAACTGTGTAGTCAAGATAAGCCTTCTTCGTGAGCGTAACAGCAGTTGCCCATCTTCACCCATTTCGGTTTCATCTTCTAACTGCATAAGAAACTCAGAACAGTGAATCCGGGCCTCATCAGGTATTTATTGCAAAAGGAGAAAGACTGAATTTATTTTGTCATTCCAACTAGCTTACCTTTTCAACAAGCCGATTTGTAGCTTGCGCCCAATCTTCCTCCGCCGAACTATAAACACAACAATGATTAGCAAAACAAGGAAAGAGGAGGCAAGATATACAACAAGAATCTAAGTTGGTAAGAGTAGCATTACAATACCAGAAACATAGTGCCTGAGATTATGAAGTTGTAATACATGAGTAGCAAATAGCAAAAATACACAAGTACCTGAGATTTTGGAGCCTTCGAGAACCATGTGCCACTTCTTTATGCCACGGTAGAAGCTCTAAGCTTGCACTTTTCCGCTTCTTTGGTTCCACAACAGCTAAACCTTTATCACCATTATCTGGAGGAGAAGAGCGAGACACGATCTCACCTCCTAATAAACTGGTGGGTGTAGTTTCCCCACCAAATTGACTGGCATCAGCATGAATTTGATTGGTCAAAGCATCTTCATGCGAACTCTTCGAAGCCTTTCCAACAACTGAGTTTTGTGCAATGTTTTTCAATGTCCCTTGAGCAGCATGCATCTGCAGTAGCTGCCCATTTTTAAAAGCCCCATACTGCTCAAACCAAGTGGACGCCATTTGCGGATTAACCTGACGACTCTCAGATCCACCAGAGGTCAAACTAGGATGGCCAGAATGGATTTGGTGACTCATCTGCGCTATCGTGAGCCCAACTTGTGAAGCTATATCACCATGACCAGGTTCAGAAGACGCAGTTCTAACCTGAACTTCTCTTGCCTCTGAAGAAAAGGTTAATGGTTTATTGCCATCAGATGGATATGACGAACGCTGACCTGCTTCCTTCAGGTCATTATCAACACCGTCTCTGGCAACTGATTTTTGCCCGTAGAGTAATTGCTGTCCTGACCTAGAAACTATCCCTTGCATATCCGTACCATAATTTGCTCCTTTAAACCTCTTAGCATCATTCATAATTGAATCAGTCTCCACACCCTTCATGGCCTGAACTTGTTGTAGCAAGGAGTAATTTTGATGTAAATTTTGAGATGGTCTCAAAGAGCGACCAAAGGCTTCAATATCTCTGCTGCAAGCAGCAGTGGTTTGCTGAGATGCATGATCTGTATGGGAAACTATAGATGAATCTCTTCCATATCTTTCCCTATCAGCTTCCTGTTGGCGTGCACGGGCTGCCATGACTTGGGGCTCTTGGGAAGCACCAGATATTTGTGCGACCAAGTCCGCCCTCTCAGATGGCGACTGCCGCCAGGAGCTTTCTTTTTCAAATCGCTCCTCCCCAAAGGACTGCTGAGAATTGACAGAGCATATACCATAATCAGATGGAACAGTTTCTCCTTTCGTGATTTCTTGACTATTGTGTGTGGCCAGCAAAGTAGATGAAGAATTATTATTCGACAAGTGGGTCGATTGAAGGGGAACCTTGTGAGGTCGAATACTAGCTGGATGGTGCTGAGTGGGAACATTATTCCAAACATTAGGCAGCACTGAAGAGGTACCCTGATGAGACATGCCTGGCATCAGAGAAGAGGCTGGATCGTGATTTGAGGGTGAAATCTTGCTAGTTGCACCAGGCAGTGAAGTGTGGGTAGATTGATCAGCTAGAGGTGCATCATGTGAGTCGTGTGACTGTCTTAAGGAAGAGTGTCTAGCAAAATAATTGTTCATCACTTGGCCACTTGCACCAGACATGTGCTGACGTTGCAGTTCATTTTGACGTTGCAGTTCATTTTTTGAGGATGTTGCCTCAGATGATTTTGCATGTGTATTCCAGATCTGGCTTCCAGATTGGCCTGCACCACTAAGTTTGTTGTCTTGATTTACTACTTCAGATATTTCATGAGAAGGGCGTGAAGTTGGCATGACACGTGTCTCTCCAACATCGGATTCAACATATCTTGAATTCAGATCATTAACTGCTTTTAAAGGATTCTGAGGGGAGAAAACATGGTTTGATGCAGGTACCCGTTGAGATGGAGGACCCAGGCGTAAACCAAACCCTTGCAAAGAAGAAGGATTGTTCACTTGATGTTGACTAATGGATCCATGGGAAGCTTCTGACTCTGGTACCTCAGATGAAGGATGTGCACCGAAGGAGCCAAAGTGCCTTACAACGCTTTGCTCCCTTGATTGATCTACCTTATGAATTAGCTCAAGCATATTTTGATTGACAAGGCCAAAGTCACTGGAATTTTACAACACAAAGTACGTCATTATAGGGGGGGAAAGAGTAACCATAAAAGGAACAGTTTGGGACAAACTCCGAAATATCTCAATAAGCAAATACAAAATTAAGTTGGCAATAATAAGTAAGTTGTTGAAGGATGAGACAGACATAAGAGGTTGGACACTTGCGCAAGAAGCACTTTGGTGCAACTAAAGGTTCTAAAAACATGAAGGTAGAAATGTCAAAAAAATGAAAATTGTAAGCAATCATGTGTGTGGGCAATATTAGTGTAGGGGCACCTATGATAGATGAATTAAATGCAAGTGTGTTGCCGAACAAAAAAAAAACAGCTAAAGATGTTTCTATTTAATGACAGAGCAATGCATAGACTATGAAATGAATATATCATGAAAGACAACACACATTAATATGTTTATAACAAACTTGTTTGCAAACGCTTGAAAGATCTAAAACACGAAAAAGACCCAAATAAAATTTTGACTACCTCGACTGAAGAGCCTTTGGGCTTGGAGTGACAAGACCAGACTTTCCATCAAAAGAGCCAGTTACGCGAGAACCATAACCTGGACGAATGCCTCTAGAAGGTATCTCCATTGGTCCTTCTGGATTTCCTTGAATTTCAGAAGAATGCCCCTGAAATGACAACATCTTAGAGAGCTGAAGGAATAGATGAAAGCATAAAATGGATTAATAATTTCGAGCTGACCGCATACCTTTCCCATGTCTATAGCATTGTCACGAAGATGGCCCACAAATTTTGACTGCCCAAAATGCCCTAGTTCATGATCCTTTGGTCCTCGAATCTGATGAGATTGGTTTTCTGGGTGGGTTATATGATCCCTAGTGTCAGTAGGATCCATATTTACCTCCAAATTTCCTACTGGGTGATGTTGAAAATCACGTGGGCCATGTGCTGCTCGGCCGAGCTTTGCATCAAACATCTGATTGTCACTAGTCAATGCATGTGAATCACTTCCAGTTAACAGATTTTTTCGCAGACTCCCACTTAAACCAGTATGATGGGATTGGTTAGACTTCTGACTGTCATTTGAGCTCTCTTTCTGGTAGAAGTTTTCTTGCTTCCCATCGATATTTTCAGTTGTTCCATTGTCTGAGTTATTCATAGATGATTCAAAACCCCGTGGTCCTTTGTCAAAATGATGCTGGAAATTTTCCATGGTCTCCACTCTATCTGCATGATGCCTATTCTGGATATGTCGGTTTGTTTCCTGGTTGCTTCTTGCAATGGTTGGATTTGGTATACCAGACGAACTAGGGAAGGAATTTTCCATGTGATTGTCACTGACCTTCCATATACCATTATCATGGCCTTTTTGTGTTTGCATTCCTCTCTTCTGGTCACTTCCTTGAGAAAGTTGCATGTTACTTAAATTATCAGAAAATGTTGATGCCACATTTCCCCTTTGTGACATAGAATCATTAATATTCCAACCATTTTGATTACTAGAAGGTGTACCACAAGTGTTATATGAAGACGTGCTCTTTCTATGAACCCAGGAACCTTGCACCGCATGAGCATTCAACTCGGTTTCAGCAGAATGTGCAGAACTTTCCGATTGCTCATAAGAATGTCCATTCCAAGCACCTCCTGGAGCATTTTCCACCACCGTTGAAGGTTGAACTTGACTAATCCCCTCAACATGCGACTTCTTTTCTATACTTTGATTCAACCACTGGCCTCCCATGGGGCTTTCCTGGATAAATTCATGTGGCACACTGTTCTGTACCACCTGCCCTTGTTGAAAGGATGATTTAATACCTGGTTGCTGATATCCAGGGATGCTAGAACTATTGGGACCTATATTGGCATCATTAAACAACGGGAAAGATCGTGAAGTCAAGGAAGAGGTTTTATGCATATTATCAACCCAATTACCCCGTTCCTTACCACTTTCACTAAACGTCCCAGGTTGATTTCCAGTTGATTGATCCGTCTGTTGATAACTCAAACCACTCCACTCATCCTGAACTCCAGTGTCACTGCTAGACGTTTCTGCCACGGCAGACTGCATTAAAGCACTCCAACTACCACTCTGCATGGAAGGAAATGCAAATTCTGTACTTTCCATAGAGTTACCAAAGCCTCCTGCTCCAGTGTTGCCAACCCCACCACCAAATGGGGATTCCCAATTTTCATCTTCATTGAACAGAATCTTTTTCTCTGTAGGATCTAAGCTGACTGAATCCTGAGAAGGTCCACCTTGAGAGATCACTTTTTCTTGTAAGTTTCCTGGCCACCCACTAGGATCAAGCCGTCCACGAAATTCCTGCATTGGTGTATCCCACGTGGTAAGTTGGAAGGATAAGGACAAGCCTTGCATAAAGTAAAACGGTATTGATTTGATAGAATTTTCCAAACTGAACTCTACTTGCAAAATATTCACTAGGAAGATGCACAAACAAAATTTCCTTGACTTACCTGCTTAGAAGCGAAATGGTTATTAGGCATGCTTACATCATCTTTAAATATCGTGGATTGGTTGCCATGAAAAGAATTATTAAAAGCTGGTGACTGAACCATAGGCTTTGATCCTTGGTTGCCTCTTGCCTTGTTTAACGCATCATCGTAATCATGAGACATTCCTTGGTTGTGAAATTGATTAAATGCACCTCTTGTGTTAGCAACAGGAGCACCATATAACGACTGATCGAACTGCTGCTGTACCAATCCAGAGGAACGAGACACCTGCCCTTGGTCATGTGAAAACATAGGTCCATTTGCGGATCCATGCATCGAAGGAGATCCAGCATGCTGCGACCAATTCATATTACCAGCCATGACAGCTTGTGAGGTATTTGGAACTTTTGGTTCACCTCCCATATGGTCACCCGGCCAAAAAAAATTGGATCCATCGTGAATGGGCATCCCATTGACAACTGATGGTAACTGCTCAGCTAACTGTCTCGCCAAGGCGGGCGGAATGTTCAGCGGATTCTGCTGTTGTAGTAGCTGAACTTGACGCTGTCTCTGAAGCTCCTGTAATCGACTAAGCATAAGATTTTGTTGCCATACCGGCATGTCATTAAGCCCTGGCTGCTGCCTTGACTGAGGTTGCGACCCACCAACCTGCTGACTCCTCATGAGTGGCTGCCCACCATGGAAATTTCTAGAAGCTTCAGCTGCTTCCAGCCTTCCTGAATCTCTTGTCATGACAGACCTGTGCTCAGTAGCATTTCCTTGCTATGGTTCAAGAACAAAAAAGCTTTCAGATGTTAGATTATGGCTATCAAATAGAGGTCACTCACCCAAAAACCTCAACTTCTGTTTAATTCTCGCTTAGCTGGAAAATCCTGATATTCAGGTGTGAAGCCATTCAAACTCACCTGCTGATTTCTCAATTGGTTCTTCGCAAACTCAGTCCTGGAAGTCAACTGTGTAAAATTTGAACCAAGGGGAATTCGTGGAGGAGTGCCGTTTCCTCTTTCAGAATCTGCTAACACCAAATACAAGCTAAGTGAGTAAGAGACATTTGAGCACAATGGACAGTCGAACTACAATACAAATCTTCTTTAAGGTTCTAGCAGCAAAAATATAGACATATTTGACTAATTTGATGATGATGATGATCACTTGAAGCATTAACGATTCAGATAATAAAATAAGAAGCTTAATAAATTGGAATCAAAATTCATCACCTGATTGTTGTACACCGTAAGTCTTTAGATTGGAAACAAGCTGGGTCCCAACTTGTCTCTGGCTTCCAACCCACAAGTTGCTATTTGGCAACGGCCAATTGCCACCTGGAACTTGAGATTGATGCTGTCCCTGGGACAAGTTGTCTTGCTCGAAGAAATTGTGGACCTTGTCTGCAACTTCGTTACCAGTCATAGATAACCTAGACCACAGGTCATTTACAACTGTTCTTTTGCTTGAAAAATATCTACCTAAACGAGAGCATGAGAAATGAGAGGTCAAAGCTTTCTCATTGCACGCCTCTTGTCAAATTGCATTGATTCAGAGGACCCCGATAAGTATGTAACTTAATGTGTAACACAAAGACACCTTAAAATCTGGCTATGCTGCTTATTATGTCTAGTACGTATTAACGATCATGCATGTACCACACTCCAGCCTAAATCTCTTCCTGCAGAAGATCAGAAGAATGAATTAAAACGACTCAAAATCATGGAGTAATAACCACATATGACAACAATGAGGCAGAACGCTCAACAGTTACCATCATCACCAGCGTGGAAGAGTCCTATATAACCAATTCATAAAATTGTAGCAAGCATCATTAGGTAAGAATCTAATCCCTCAAGTGTAATGTACATACATTTTTATGCATACCCACGGAAACTCAAAATTAGCTGGTGGAACGGTCGAATATCAGGGGATAACGTAAGAATTCACCAAATTATAATTCCCCCAAACATGAGTCTATTAACAATATGGACTGCAGATAGTCGCATCCCATTTGCCTTTGTGCCAATGTTCCAACTACAGATAACAATCAAACATAATGAACCCCGCTACATCGAGCCACATTTTAAATTTCATCATGCAAACATTATAATTAGCTGATTCTTGACAGAGCAAATACAAATTTGGATAAACGCAAAAGCATGGAAAACCTAATAAAAAATAATTTAGAGAGCCTTGACTAGAGCTAGGGTATACATAGAGATAAACGGACTTTAAAATCACAGGATATACCAGCAACGTTAAGAAGGTCGCATTACACCACCGATACACCAATTTGGAGCTTTAAGCAAGGAAATACAAACTTGGGAAACTTTGTTGACAGTTCTCTAAGTTTGAAGGATGGACAACCCGTAAAACTATTAACCTTTGAGCTTTGGAATGTCCGAACATTATGTTCTCTTTCCATAAATAAACAAATTGCCAAAAGCGTCGCCAATAAATAATTATTTAAAGGATAGTACTAATTAAGTAACACATTCGGCACTAATAAATGACAAATTTGGTTGGTGTTCATTGAACGTTACACTTCAAGATTTCAACAAAAACCAATATGCGTGTTACCATAAATGAAAAACACAGCACACCACGTGTAATGCTTTAATTGTGACTAAGTTAACCATAACATTTTCATTTCATAAAACCCGGTTTAACCACATCTCCGTAAGAACCCTTATATACACTTTTCAGTTCAAGATTACCCCATTCAAGAATCAAACCACATCAAGACAACAAATAACACTCATTTTTAAAACACTAGCTCAAACAACCTCAACATACAAAACCCTACTACTCCACACTCATCTACCACTCAAATTATCAAATCCAAAAAAAACTCCACCTACCAACCCTAAAAAACTTCATTTCACTAAAATTCCAACTCAAATTCATGATACAATCAAAGAAAAACAACAAAACAAACTAAGAAAATGTTCATTCCAAACCAAAACCCTAACTCAAATCAACTTACTCCAACAACTGATGATAAAGGAAAATTAGGGTTCAAGAAATGTACAAACTTACTTGGTTAATGAAGTCGACAAATGGAGATCGAAATCGATTTACTGTAAATTAGGGTTTGAGAATACGAAATGGTTTTTGTGTGAGGAGTTTAATTTTAGACGGCTTTGTTGAGAGAGGAGGAGGAAAGGGGAAAGAAAGATAAAGTTAGATTGAGAATAGTGTTAAATTTTCAACGAACTGATATCAGAAAAAAAAAATGAAATGAAAGAGACACAGGTTTGGAACCGAACCTCTGCTTTGGTTGCAAATATGAGATTGGTTAGGTTACGAACCTCGTAAGATTTGAGATATGTATCATGTACGAATGGGAGCACTAGATTAATTGCCGTCGTCTTTTCGAGACTCTTTGTATGATAAGTTGATTAGTTTTCTGTTTTTAGTTAAAGTACTTTTTTTGGTACTTTGTTTACACTTCACTCCCTTTTTACTCCGTTTCTATGTTAAAATACAGTATCTGTTCTAAGAAAATTGTACTCATTTTGGTTAACAGAAAAACATTTGTCAAAATTAAATAATCTATCACTAGGCATTCGATTACTGGGTGAGATGTTAGCCACATTATATACATTTATGTGGCAAATGGGTTCGTAATTTATGACTAATTTAATTTGGTCACGAGTTTTTTTAGTTGTAAGATGGTTTTAATAATTAAGAAGATCTGCATGATTAATTTAAAAATGTTTGATTACACAACGAAATTAATAAGATATATATATTTGGAAACATCCTTTGATTTACCTAAATCTAATCTCATCTAATGGTTCGTTCTAAAAAAATTTGAATACAAGAAACGTTCCAATAAACTTGAACAAATTTCGTACGATGTCCCTTATAAAGTTGATCATAAAAGCTCTTTTTATCATCATCTGATACATTACGAGACTCAAAAGAGGACACGGGCGCTTTCCTAGTGCCCATGGCAAAAACATCAACTAGATCAATATGTTGTCTGCCAAGGTAACTGAGAAACTATTTGTAAAACAACCATAGTAAGACTTAAATTGTTTGGGAGCTCATGGGAACATAAGAAAGGTGCTACATGTAAAGTTATAACATGGCGATTTTTTTTTCTTCGAAAAACTTAGCCTCCTATTCGTTTTGATCCTCTGATCATCTTATTGTAAGAGGTTGCCAACTGAACTTCTCCGTTGTCCAAGGACGAATTTTTTGATCTTTTATTTGGGGCCGAGATTTATTGGTTAGTAGAGTTTTTTCTTTGTCTGTTTTATTTTTTATTTTTTCCAGTTCTAACACATATCTTTTTATTTGATACTGCTTGAATCAAAATCTTTTGAATTTTCTTGGTCCTTCAAAGGTAAAGTCAGAGAGTAAAAAGTCCTGGAAAGATGTAAGGGTTTTAGAAATTGGATCTTTATTCATGAGAAGGCCATTATTTGGATCCACAATTAAACTTTGGAAGCTATCAACTCAAATGTCAGGCAAAAATGGATGAGACGGTTTAGTCACATTGTTATTCTGATGTAGATGATGGTTAATAAGCATGGTTCTTTTGTAAAGATCATAAGAACTGTTAAGGATTGTAAACAGAGGTTTATTTATATTCCTAAAAATCATGCTGGTTCAATTTGGTCTAACTTCTGGTACTTGTTCATCAAGCTACTCTACCTAACTCATCTGCCATCGAAGCTTCTCACACGTGTAGTGGATTGTCCCTTCCATATTTTATTTTTAAGTTTATTATGAGGATATTTGCAATGTGAGACTATTATCCTTCACACGCCCCCTCACGTGTAGGACACTCTCTGCGGGCCTCTAACACGTGGACCATTATATGCACGGGTCATACGGATCTAGCTCTGATACCATGTTAAAGTCTGCGGGCATCCAACTCAAAACCAATTGGCAATGAATGGAGTGGCCCTTCGATATTATATTTTAAGTTCATTATGAGGATATTAACAATGTGAGACTATTATCCTTCACATTGTTATGAAGATTTTAAATTATAATATTAGTTAGTATTACAAACTCTTTGATAAAATTAAACTTGAGAAGTTTAAATGGCTCAAAAGCCGTGTTTTTATAACTCTTTAAACTCGTAACATATGTTCAAGGTGGGAAAATCATATGTTTTGGTACGTCAATGGAAACCTAAGGATTCTTTTATTATTGGAGCGTATTCGTCTGCAGTTCATCATTGGATCGGAACTAGGGGTTTCCTTTCCATTTTTGGGACATAAAATCTTTTGAAGCCATATGTTTGCCGTGGGGACATGTTTTTGAGATTCATCATTCAACCATTTATTATTCTAAACTTAATAGCTGTAAGGTTAAGGTCCTCTGTGATTTTAATAAAATCCCTGCAGTTGTTAATTTTGAAGGAGTTTGGCTATCAATCGAGTGGATTCAAGAAGATTTGTCCAGTGAATTTAATGTTCTTCATGATCATTCTAATTTTTTCCCTAAACCTAAGCTTCGATCGGCTGTAGTTATGGTTGATGAAGTTGGTCAACATATTTTGAATCACTCAATATCTCAGAGATCTTTTATTTCTCATTTTGCAGAAATTAACTCAAACTTGAAAGGAGAGTCGCAATCTCTGCCTCTTCTTTACCGGAATTCACTCCCTAAGAAATTTTCAAATCCTAATGTGGCTGACACTTCAGCAGCAGACGTGGAGTCTAATGGGCAATCGAATGAGATGATAGGGGTTGCCTCAACATTTGACTGGTCATCTGAAATTGGGTTGGATCATTTTCCTGCCTTGAACCACCCATGAATTACTAGCCGTAAGAAGAGAAGGATGGGGTTGAGTCATGCCGTGGTTGCTCCGGTGTGTATTCATACTTCGAACTGTTTTTCGGGGTTGGATATTCCTCCAGCTATCACTGATGATGAAATCCCCTTAGTATCACTGGATCAAACAAGGTTAATATGGGGGATAGAGCATTTACAGACTCTTGTCTTGTTGTTAAAAATACTCATACCTTGGGTCCAGAAAAAACTGTCTCGCTTGCGTGTAAATCAGCGGGTACTAAGTCATACTGTTTTATCTCGCGTGCGTGTAAATCCGACGAGTATGTATTCTTTAAGAATTTAGTTTCTAACCCAGATATGCATGTCTCGCTTGCGTGTAAAACAGACGAGTCTGGGCTTAACGAAGCTAGATTATTTTTTGGAACTTTTCCGCTAATTTGGCTCAGCCGGTTGTATTGAATCAGAGTCCATTTACAGTCGCTACTGACTCTTTACACTCTGATCAACCGAGTCATACTTTGAATTTGAGTAACGAGGTTTTGTCTAATTCTACATTACATATGGAGCCTTTTTACTCTGATTTAAGTCGTCATTTGAACTTCAACGAACTAATGGGCATTGATCCTCACCCCCAGTCGAGAGTAATCTCTACTCATTTACTTCAAAGGAATGGGAGTATGGATTTAAATTTGGAAATACCACTAATGGAAGATAACGATGGTCTTGAGTCTTATGATCAAAAGTATGACTTTGTTGTGGAAGATGGTGTTGATGAAAATGAACTCATTGACGCTGTGAAGACTTCAGTACAAACTGATTTTTTGGAGGATGGTGTGGGTTTCAATCCAATTTCATCTAAGGGGTTTTTAAGTTCTAATGGATCATAAAATCCTTATTTGGAGTATTAGAGGTTTGGGTCATGATTCCAAGATAATAGAAGTTCGAAATGTTATTTAGAGAAATAATCCAACAATTTGTATAATTCAAGAATCTAAAAAGAGAAATGGTGGATGATTCTCTCATTAGATCTTTATGGGGTATGTTTAGGCCAAAAAATCTTTTCGACTAAACAACCAATCATATTCTCACATATATCAATTTAAAGTTGAAATCGAATAACACCCAAACATCTTTGTATTGATTTTATAAAATCACCTCTGTGCCAAACATAAAATCTTTTCTGTACGATATATATGATTACTCAAATTTAACATCTTTGAGCTATCATTTTTACAAATTGATTAATTAAGTACAAATAATCCTTCCATAATATAGTTACTTCTCCTAGATTCATACCTAAAAATATCTTCTCTTTCTTTCTGAGGTTTTTCTTCCTATTTTTTCCCGACCCCTTCTTTGTTGTTTGGCTTCTTCTATTTATAGATTTATTTACTGGGTCCCACTTTGTGCAACGTGTCATTTTCTCCAGTTTGGTCATCGTTCTAGATCGATTCTACTTTGGGTCGATGCTCTCGTGTCATTTTATCCAGTCTTGTCGTCTTTCTTGGATTGCCTTTTCCTTGGTTCGATCCATTTTATTTCGATGTGCCCATCGTTCTTGTATTTCTTTTCTTATCTGGTGCGATCACTAGGTGAAAGATCACTTTTAATTGCTTCTTGGTTCGATGTCTTATATATTCGACACGTGTCTTCCTATCTTTTTAGACTTCTATCATCTCGATCATTAAAATAACTGGAGTAATTATTACCTTTACTTTCTCAATTATCAAGATAAAAAAGTAATCATTATTCTTACTTTTTTGATCTTCCATCATTTAATGTTGTTTGTTTTATTCGATGTACTTCAACTTTCTCGATCATATGTGTCGTTCATGCAATCCATTGCTCAGATGCTTTAAGCCTTTTCGATATTTGATATTTTTAATATTGATTGTGTGGTTCTCGCTCTTTTTAATTTTAGTTGCTTCCTATCTCGATCTTCTTCCGCGTGTCATGCTTCTTTTATTTACTAACAGGGTAGTTATAATTGTAGTTACATCTTCTTACCTTTTATTGGTGCTTCAGGTGGGATCATTATTATGTGGAAAGATGGCATTTTCATATGATGGATCATTTAATTGGAGTTTTTTCGGTTTCCATAAATTTAGAAAAATAATTGATGATTTTGAGTGGGTTTTCATTTCGGTTTATGGTGCTTCGGATCAAGGTTATTACAGCCAGTATTTGCAAGAATTAAAGGATATCATATTGCTCTTTAATAAGCCTTGGCTATTAGGAGGTGACTTTAATGCTCTACTCTCTCAAGACGATAAGAATTTTCCAGGTGGTTGTATGTCTAACATAAATTATTTCAGAGCCTTTGTAAGTAAATTTCAGTTGATAGATTTGCCTTTATCTGGTGCAAGATTCGCTTGGACAAATTCACAGCATCAACCTTTACTTGAAAGACTGGATAGATTCTTATTTACTTCTGATGGGAGACGCATTTTCCTTCTCTACTTCAATGTAGACTGTCTAGGTCAATCTCTGACCATACTCATGTTCTGTTATGCTGTAATTCAGGTGATAAATTCAAATTCCTTTTCGATTAGATAAATCGTCCTAATTTCCTTCCTAATTTGAGAATATGGCACAACTTAAATTTTTATGGTAGACCAAGTTATATTTTTTCCAAAAAATTACAAGCTTTGAAGTTTTTCATTAAGTCTTGGCAAAAAAGCACCTTTGGTTCTTTACAAGCTCGATTAAATTCTCTAGAAGCTGAAATTGAGGTCATTGGTAGTATGGAGGAGTTTGCTTTGCTTATTGATGCTGATATAATATCTAGAGAAAATGCTAAAGTGAAACATGTTGATATATCGCTAGCTATTGCTAGAAATCTCTCTCAAACAGCTAAAGAGAAATGGGCAAAAGATGGGCAGAAGAATTCAAGATTTCTTCCATCAAATAGTTTTTTTTAGGTACAAATTGAATAATATTAATTTCTAAAAATTGATAACTTTTTATGCTATGATAAAAAAACAGATCGACGAGGAAGCTACAAGTTTCTATACTTCACTTTTTAAGGAGCAGATCCCCATTAGGCCGACTTTCAACAATCTTGAAGTTCCTTATATTTTTGTAATTGAAAAGTATTTCTTTGGAAAGACCTTTTTACTGAAGAGGGGGTGAAGACGTTGTTTTTTATTTTGGATCTGATTTTGTGGAGGTTATTAGAGAATTTGAATCTACAAGCTCTCTCGATTGGAGATTAAATTGTACCAACCTTACTCTGATCCCTAAATGTAATGGTGTTGTTTCCTTATATAATTTAAGGTCTATAAGTCTTATTGGAGGTTGTTACAAAATTATATCCAAGATTCTTACCGAAAGAATGAAAATTGTCATGCCGTCAATCATTTCTGATTTCCAAGGTGTTTTTGTTCATGGTAGAAAAATCAATGCATTCTCATAGCTTTTGAACTTATTGATTCAAGAATAAGAGACAAGAAGACTGGAATTGTTTGCAAGGTAGCTTTTGAAAAAACATTTGATAATGTTAATTGAAACTGCATTGATATTAACCTTAGAGAGATTTGGTTTTGGCAATATTTGGATAAGTTGGATCAAGTGATGCATTTCTAATGCTAGATTTGTTATTATCTTGAAAGGTGAAGCTACTAATTTATTTAGAAGCCAAAAAGGTATTAGACAGTGTGATCCCGTATCTTCATTTCTCTTCATATTGGGGCTGAAATTCTTTCTCTGATGCTCAAAAAGGCTGCTTATTTTGATCTTATTTCTGGTTTCAAAGTTTCTCAAGAGGGTACTATCATCAATCATCTTCAATTTGCAGATGATTTGATTATTTTTCTAAATGGTTCTAAAGAACAGGTAAACAATCTGAAATATATTTTCTTTGCTTTTGAAACAATCTCTGGCCTTAAGATCAATTTTAGAAAGAGTATTATAGTTGGTATTGGTAATGAAAATAATGTTGTCAGTTGTGCTACAAATTTTGGTTACGATGTCGCATATTTCCCCATCAACTATCTTGGTATACCTTTAGGTACTAAATCCAGATACAAGTTTGTATGGGATAACATAATTCAAAGATTTCAGCAAAAGATTGCTTAATGGAAAAAAACTTATTTGTCTAAAAGTGTCAGGGATTCAAAGTAGTTTATTTAGCCTCCCAGTTTATTTTCTCTCTTTGTTTTAAATTCCTTCTTCTGTAATCAAAGAAATTGATAAAATCATGAGGAATTTCTTATGGGGTTCGTCTAATGCTATCAAAAATAGAAGTTGGGTGCGCTGGTCCAAGGTTATGTTACCTAAGGTTAGAGGTGGAATTGGTATTAAAAAACTCAAGTTGGTGAATTCTGCTTGACACTCTAAATGGATTTGGAAATATGGCTCAGTTGCCAGAGCAGTCGGATGCAAGCCTACCGTTACAGCTAACAGTCTTCCGGGTTGCCACTCGTAAATGGGAGCTAGCAGGCATAACAACACACACCATTCCAGCAACGGGTGGAGATGATCAGTCTCGTTGTCTAAAACCGTTCCAACGACGGTCTTCCGGGTTACCAACGGTATGGTAAAGAAGTCTAATAAGGCTTGGCAAACTCACAGTACACTCGAGCGCGTCCAAATATCAGCGAAGTAACTATCGTAGTAGTTACAATTTTTCTTAGCACAGGCGTTTGGCCTGATTATCCAACACAAAGTAACTATCGTAGTAGTTACAATTTTTCTTAGCACAGGCGCTTGGCCTGATTGTCCAACACAAAGTAACTATCGTAGTAGTTACAATTTTGCTTAACACAGGCGCTTGACCTAATTGTCCAACACAAAGTAACTATCGTAGTAATTACAATTTTTCTTAGCACATGCGCTTGGCCTGATTGTCGAACACAAAGTAACTATCGTAGTAGTTACAATTTTCTTAGCATAGGCGCTTGGTCTGATTGTCTAACACAAAGTAACTATCGTAGTAGTTACAATTTATCTTAGCACAGGCGCTTGGCCTGATTGTCCAACACAAAGTAACTATCGTAGTAGTTACAATTTTTCTTAGCACATGCGCTTGGCCTGATTGTCCAACACAAAGTAACTATCGTAGTAGTTACAATTTTTCTTAGCACAAGCGCTTGGCCTGATTGTCCAACACAAAGTAACTATTGTAGTAGTTACAATTTTTCTTAGCACAAACGCTTGGCCTGATTGTCCAACACAAAGTAACTATCGTAGTAGTTAAAAAATTTCTTAGCACAGGCGTTTGGCCTGATTGTCCAACACAAAGTAACTATCGTAGTAGTTACAATTTTTTTTAGCACAGGCGTTTGGCCTGATTGTCCAATACAAACTTACAAAGTAACTGGCTTAGCAGTCACAACTCTTCTTTTTGTGTAACAGTTGGCTTACTCTTCCAACATTTTCCCTTTTTCCTTTTAAGAAAAGATTTTGTAATCGCATTGCAAACACTCACTTGACGAGTCCAAAACGTACAGTGCCTAGTGTTTTCTCGGAACTTGCTCTAATACCATTTGTCACGGACCGGAAAATTCTGCCTCCGGCGCTATACGCTGGGCAGGACAGAACTCCCTGATGGGCGATTAAAAGATAGTAACCCGACCTTAAAGCTTAACTTCTCGGTGCATATGCAGGTACATTTGTCTTTCTAAGAATGTTTTACAAGCATGGTACTCAGAACGTAGTTTCCATATCGTTCCAACTCACCCTTATTCTACAAAGGGTACCTGACCATGAAAACCAATGGTGAATGCCTTTGGCAAGCATCACATAATTACGATCATTGACCAGGCCTAACTCATGCCTTGGACTAGCACCTAGGCCATTTCAAGCCTAATTTTTTGTTTCATCAATTCAGTTTTGAAAAAACGCTAGAGTCTGCACTGGTCTTGCTCTTGCCAATGGTGCAACATTCAGGTATATGTCATTCCATGCCAAAACAATTTATAGGAAATATGAACAATCCATCGAATGGAATTGCAACTACCTCATCATGTGTGGCAACAATCATCTCTTGACTTAGCATTGCCAAGCCAGATGACACGAGTTACCATAATATCATAATCACCTCTAAATTAGATGATATAAGCGACAAGGTGTTGCACCTCAATGCATTGCATTGCGGCTGCCGACGTACCCAACCCGTACCTTGAAGGGATCAAGCATGCCCGTAGTTCAACAAAGTGTCAATTCGAAATGAACAAGCAACTTAAGCCTTTTAAGGCAAAGTCAACATCGATTCCGAATTCATCACAAGGACAAAGGCCAAGCAAATCCTAGACCGTATAGGTCGAAGGACTTTCGCAAGGTATGCACTAGCTTGTGCATAAATATCGTTATTTATTATGCAAATCTGCGTTCACAAGTACGTAACACGATTGAATGATGCTTTCGCATAATTCAAGCTTTATGGGCTAAGCTACAAGCATATTGATGCTTATGCATCAAGTATGCTCCAACGTGTAGGCCACATCGCAATTCTATATGTGCATTACCGTTCATGCATATTCAATCTTTGTCGTATAAGCTACAAGCATATTGATGCTTAAGCATCAAGTATGCTCCAACGTATAGGCCACATCGCATATATATGCATTACCGCTCATGCACATTCAAGCAAAGCTCCCTCCTTATATATGTTTTATCTGCATTTTACAAATAAATAAAAGAAAGGAAAGTGACATTCATCGAGTGCACTCTAGGAAAAAATGCCAACTGGTTGGCGCCTCTTAGGCAAATCCGCTAAATGGTTGGCGCCTCTAGGAAAATATGCTAACTGGTTGGCACCTCATAGGAAAATCTGCTAACTAGTTGGCGCCTCCTAGGAAAATCCGCTAACTGATTGGCGCCTCCTAGGCAAATCCGCTAACTGATTGGCGCGTCAAGGAAATTTCATCATCTGGTTGGCGCATCAAGGCAAATCCCTTTCTAGTTAGCATTGTCAAGGCAAATCCGCTTTCTGCAAAGCCAAGCTAAGCATCATCGATTTTCAACCAACACCTCCTCCATATATATGTTTTATTTGCATTTATACAAGTGGATATAAGGAGGATATATGACGTTCATTTACTGTACTTCCTAGTGATGCATTCCCAATCATGCATCACGGCCTAATAGTGCATTAGCACTATGATGCTCTCGCGGATGCGCAACATTGGTTCAGTGATGCATTCTCAATCATGCATCATGGCATAATAGTGCATTAGCACTATAATACATTTTCGGTATGCAACATTTGCTCAGTGATGCATTCTCAATCATGCATCACGGCATAATAGTACCTTAGCACTATAATGCATTATTGGTACGCAACATTGGCTTAGTGATGCATTCTCAATAATGCATCACGGCATAATAGTTTATTAGCACTATAATGCATTCTCGAATAACAACATTGGATTAGTGATGCATTATCAATGCATCACGACATAATAGTGCATTAGCACTATAATGCATTCTCGAATAACAACATTGGCTTAGTAATGCATTCTCGAATAACAACATTGGCTTAGTGATGTATTATCAATAATGCATCATGGCATAATAGTGCATTAGCACTATAATGCATTCTCGGCTCGCAACATTTGCTCAGTGATGCATTCTCAATAATGCATCACGGCATAATAGTGCATTAGCACTATAATGCATTCTCGAATAGCAACATTGGCTTAGTGATGCATTCTCAATAATGCATCATGGCATAATAGTACATTAGCACTATGATGCATTCTCGAATAGCAACATTGGCTTAGTGATGCATTCTCAATAATGCATGCAGCATAATAGTGCATTTGCTCAGTGATGCATTCTCGGCACGCAACATTTGCTCAGTGATGCATTCTCAATAATGCATCACCACATAATAGTGCATTAGCACTATATTGCATTCTCGAATAGCAACATTGGCTTAGTGATGCATTCTCAATAATGCATCACGGCATAATAATACATTAGCACTATGATGCATTCTCGAAAACGCGGCATTTAGTGATGCATTCTCAATCATGCATCACGGCATAATAGTGCATTAACTATATAATGCCTTCTCGGATACACAGCATTCAGTGATGCATTCTCAATCATGCATCACGGCCTAATAGTGCCTTTGCACTATGATGCGCTCTCGGGTACTCCACATAGGGTCAATGATGCATTCTCAATCATGCATCACGGCATAATAGTTCCTTTGCACTATGATGCGAGGTCAAGGAATCCACACCCTGTTGCAATCCTAGAGCTTTATAAGCTTAGGGTGAAGCTTCATCCCAGGCCATGACGCGTCCCTGAGTAAGCGTCATGCGAAAATTGCGGGTGTTACAACTTTTCTAGTTGGGACTATTTTTTCAACAGTTCTGGTTTGGATTAGGCTTTTCCGGAATAAGTGAAATCTACTATTTGGAATTGGAGGACTGCAAAACCAAAATCTAGGAAACAACAAATTTGGTCTATGTTGCCTTTTGCAATCTGGTGGATTATTTGGCAAGAAAGGAATAACAGATGTTTCTCAAATAAATCTAGGAACATCAATCAACTAATTGTTGCAGTCAAATGCACATTGTATAACTGGGCATTGCACACTAAGATTTTTGATGGCTTCCCATTATCAACTCTAGTGTGCAATTGGGATGTAATTGTAAACTGTCCTTGACAAAAAAATTTGTTTTTTTTCTTTTGCTTTGTTTCTTTTTCTATTCTTTTTGTCACTTCTAGTGACCGTTATATTAATATTATCTTGCCCTTTTAAGTCAAAAAAAAAAACTTAAATTGTTTCATAAATTTTTTAGCTCTCCAACCCAAATGATGTGATTTGTAGACAGTGTTAAAAAGAATTCGTTCACTCGGACTTCTTAAGATTCGATTTTAGACTTAAGTTCAAACAATAAAATAGCAAATAAATAAAAGATAATAACAAATAAGTAAAAGTTTATAACAATATCGAGAAATAATGGGACTCAGGATTTCACCATTTTTCATATTCATGTGATTCATATATTAATTCTGAACAATTTTATCTCATATTATAGACTCTATTTCTTTGCCGTAGGTAGATTTTTAAATTATTAATTGCAAGTTATAAGCATGGCGCATCAAAAACTCTTAGTCTAAGCATACTCCATCAAACAAAGTAGCAATTAATTAATGAAAATCATAATTTCAATTAAATTAATGTGAAAAGTCATAAAATAATTAAATGTATATACCAGAATCATGAAATATGGCTTCCTCCATTATCTCAGTCTTGGGGTTTAGCTCCTCATGCTCAACATTCTCTCAAAAAAAAATACAAAGCTCAAAAAGTGTTAAACAAGAAGAAAAAGAAAATAAAATAGCTACACCGAAATCTGCAACGTTTATAATCGTTACAGATGAACTATTACAACAATAGATAACAAAAACATAAAGAACATTCTTTTGTTGATGTTGTTTAGATCACAGTTTCTACGACAGTTCAGTGCAGACATATGTTTTTCATCTTCTTCTTCGTTCTGCAGCAGCAAAAAAATTTCGGCCTCTCTCCAATTCTCGATTCTGAGCTCTCCCTTCCTCACGATCCTCTCTACTCGACCTCATATTTATAACAAAACAATCACATCTCATCACATCTTCTCATTCAATGAGAATCTTCTCGATATATCTTTAATGAAAATTTCCGGCAAGAAAATATCTGCTGCAAATGATTCTCGACCAGGCTAACTATTTCGATGATGTTTCCTTATCAACTCTCCAAGATAATATCTTTGATGCTTTTAATTAAGTTAAGCACGAACTATTGAGTTTGTAACAACAAAATCCCGAGAATATTAGTTTCCTTCTCGATGTACGTGATACCATGATATTTGGTCGATTACTTTGTTTATTTTGAGTATCCTAAACATGTGAAACTCTTCTTAACTAGGCAACAAATATTCTTGTCTTTAAAACCTACAAATTCTCCCAAAATATTAACTTCATATCACGCAGATAAGAGAGTAATTTTCCCGCCATTTTTCATTTTCAAATGAAGGGGAAGGGATGCCCTTATCCAAAATGCGAGTGCTTTTATTAATTTGTCTGGGTTGCCTCTAACATTTTTTCGAGTCAATTTCTCCACGACTATTTATTCTTTCAAAAACACGCAAGTTGCAATAATAAGTACAAAAATGAGTACTAACAATAAATATAATTGAGACAAAACAAACACAAAAATGTGTATATCACCAAAGCATTGTCACAAGAAGTAAAAAACTCAACCACACCCTCGAAATCACCAGTAAAGTATATATTATATTTAACTTTGAGTATTAGAGCCAAAATAACAACTTCTCTAGCAGTGATATACTCTGCTTCCTCATGTCCCATAGTTTATGCGGAACATGTTTTGACACTAATGCATTTATTTATTTGAGTCCAAGAGGATGGTTAATGCTCCGTACTTGACTGTAAAATAATAAAAAGATGCATCCATTAAAATGATATTTATATTTTTTCCTCTTAAACTATCCAAATTAGCATAGTTAGATACTTCTTTAATGTTTATACTTCTTCTACTACCAAGTTTGGAAACATAAGGCAAATGAAATTTAACATCTCTTATCAACAACATGGGATTCTGATGTGATTTTTAAAAATTGTATTGTATTTATAGTTGGAAAATTGGGTTAACAGATGAAAACCACACAGAGAATGGTATATCATTGACTTCAAGGATCTTCGATTCTTTTAGACAATAATTCGACCCTTCTGAATATATCCGCGGGTACAACAGGTCAACAAACTACGCCTTTGTAATTTAAGCCCTAACACCGTAACCGAATTCAAGGATTGGACATTTCTACTTCCTTGATCCGATCAAGAACACACTGTTTATAATTTTTTGATGATGCTATTATAAGAGAAATAAAACAGAACATTTTGGATGTGTTTTAGTGATAAACAATTCATCACTACTCATAGTGTATTTCCATCGGTTTGAGATGCATGTTCATCACCAAAAATACATACAACGTGCATCAATGGTGGTTATTAGATAAACGACATTCTATTGTATTCAAACCAAAACCGAATTAGGTTTTGTTGAAAGGATGTATCGTTTCGGGACGAGATATTGTCTCGCACTCTGCTATTGGGCGCTACCACTTATACCCCGCGACCTAACCTTTCAGGTCGACCACAGGCTGGGGGACTAAACCCCCTCCCCCTTCCCCCTGTCGTAGAGGCAAACAAAATGTAACACTTTTGAAAATATCCTACATCTATGTTTACAGATAATTATTCATTCTAATCCCTAGATACAAGTCTATCATTTTTATGTCTTCTAATAAAACGAGAAACCACTTTAAAAAAATATTATTTTTTTAACCCTTCCCTTTCTTAGTATGGAACTGTCTGACTACTACACTATTGTTTGACCAGGTCAATCAGCAGAGATAAAGATGAAAAAAATCTATAGTTCATCCCATAATTTAGTATTCATACTTGAGAAGGGAAAATATTTGTTGCGGATTTATTGATAATTACTATATTTATGGTCATAAAATTGTTGTCTCGACAAGATTTTAGAAGCTTAAACTTAATTACAACAATTTTTTGGATCTAAAGTTTTTTGAACGAAAAAAAAAATGATTTGGGGATTAAGAGATTTGAAGGAGTTGATGTCTACGTAGTATAGACCCCTAAAAGTTTGCATAATACATAAACTCCTTCATGAAATGCAAATAATATATATATGCACCCCCGCATGTAAAATGATTGTACACATAGAAGTTTCCATGTAATATATATTTATATATAAAAACAAAAATCAGAGCCTTCACACCAACATATTAACTCCTGGGATACTGTGCCCAGTATCATCCAGGTGGTTAACAATACCAATGATACTTGTCGTGGTAACAGAAGTTTGATGATTATTAAACAAAATATTAAGGTTGTAACATATCTAGATAAACAAGAAGGTGACAGCAAACCTCTTACAACAATAACATAATTAAAGGACGAATAATTTTGTTTTCTTTGAATGATATTAAAATTACCAAACAAAAAAGAAATTTTATTTATGGTGTCCTCAACATTACTCTTATAAATTGCATAATAACAAAGCGAGTATCCCCTTGAACTACAGTTTAATAACAAACATATATTGTCTTAATTGTTGTTGACTTCACAAGTCACTGTATTAGAACTATAAGATATCCAGGACTCAGATGATGGAATCATGGGATGAACTCAACTAGCTTTCGACTGTGGCCAAAGGAATGCAACAACTGGACGTGGATTTGAAGCTGAAGATATGGCCATCATCAGAAAGATAAATATTTTTTTGAGTATCAGAGTCTTGTGTAATACATATTTTTATACTTACACCAAAAGTACCTCAGACATTAGTGGATCACGTCTAAAATTGGGTTCTCATATTATGTTGTAATGAAGGTTAGTTAAAATATTCCTTTGATTATTGTTGACTTTGTTATAGGAGCATAAGTGTTGTTTGATGCTTTTGACAGTTGTATTAGCATCTAGCACAAGATATTCCTGAAAATTTGATCCCATCTGGATTTTCAGATGAACCAACAAGCACAAGCATAAGTAGATATCCATTTTCTTCTCACTGCTCATTCACTGAACCAATACTTGAACTTGTCGATGAAGGTTGCGGAAGAGATAAGCTGGTTAGTATCATTCCCATATAGATTTTTCCAGACAAACATAGCAAAGGGACATTTTATCGGAAAATGAGTTAAGGTTTCTTCCCACAATCGTAAAACTTGAACATGGGATAAATATAGTTGAGAAAGCTAGTCGTTTTTGTATTTGTTTGAAATACTCTATGAGCATATTTCCATTAGAAGAGCTTGATGGAATAGAGGTTCCATCTTCCAAATCTTATTTTCAGTCAGTAGATTGGATGACATTCTTATACTTGTTATCCATTTTTTTCCTTTTAGAGGGACTTGATAGTGAGTCACCCTTTTCATCTAATTAACTTCCCGATGATTTTATCTTCCTTCTCGGTGTTTAGTTGAGTAGTTTTAATAGTCGGGATATATTCATGTTTGAACCAAGTGTCCAATTTATCATTATCCCAATCACTATTCTTAGAGATGAGATGCTTCACCAGGATTAGATTATTGGTATAGTTAGTTGGCTTAGTGAGAGTGATATTTGAGTCCTTAATCCATTTATCATCTCAAATATTAACCCGATTCCCATTTACAGTCCTCCATATATTAACATTGTAAGGAAAAGGGACAAGTTCCCAAACGTATTATCGCTTGAATTGATACAACTCTTCATCCATGGTTTGAATCCATGATGGATCTTCAAGATCTCCAATGATTCAAACGAAGACAAGTAACATGGAAAATTATATATCTTTTGAGGTTGATTTATTTTCCTAACTAGTTCATTAGCTTCACCAATTATGTCTTTAATACTATGATGTTTTTGAACCCAATGAGGAGTTTTCGGTGGAATTTGTTCAGTTGGTTGAACAAATTCTCCATCATTTTGTTCTTCATTATTATTCTTAGGATATTTCAGTGTGGGAAAAACTTTAAGAGACGAAGCAACATTTGTGAGTTTTTCTACATATTATGTGGGAGGTAACTCAGCAGGGGTTTGAAGATTTTGTCAAAAATCACTTACATCATCAATGATAACATTAGCAGATTCCATCATAACCCTTGTTCGAAGATTGTAAACTTTAAATCCCCATTATCTGTTGCATACCCTAAGAAGATACACTCACCACCTTTGGTATCAAATTTCATTTTTTGTCCTTTGTCCATGAGGGTATAATATTTACTTCCAAAATGACACAGATAACCTAAGTTAGGTATTTTACCGTAGCATAGTTCGTAGGGACTGTTTAGTGTTCTAGATCTTAAATAGACATTGTTTACTAAATAACAAGCTGTAAAACTGCTTATCTCAAAAAACTTAATGGTATGTTTTGTTATGAAGCATGACTCTAGCCATTTCTTGAATATTCTTGTTTTTTATTTCTGCAACTCCATTGGCTTGTGGAGAAATAGGTGGAGAGTATTATTGACTGATTCCAAAACTGTCACAAAACTCAAAGACTTTTGTATCCTTGAATTATGTTCAATGGTCATTTCTAAAAAAATTAAGTAATGCGACCTTGTTTGGTATTGTTTATGTTGAAAATAATCATAAATTATTCTAAGGTGTCATTCTTATGTTTCAAGAAAGCAACCAAGGTGAATCTAGTGTAGTTATCAACCATAACAAAGCATTGTTTTCCCACCAACATTAGCTTTTTGTGTGGGACCAAAAAGATCCATGTTGATAAGATCAATAGAAGTTTTAGTAACAATATTATTATGTCGGACTTTAGCCTATTTTCCCTTTTTACAAGTTCTTTGTTAATCAACTTGCCCAAATGGCGATAATTTATGTGTCTAAGGCGTTCATGCCATAGATGTGTTGATTCCAGTTTTGTTAAATTGCAACAGAGATTAGTCTGGATATCTAAGGGATAACAATTTTTGGTGCTTTGGATACCATGAAGACAACCTTATTATCCTAATAACAAATTTGGCTAAGAGAGAGAGAGAGAGAAGGCTGTCACTCATACTTTTTACATAGACGCCGTCATGGATTTCAAGAACACCTGGAAGATTAATCACCCCCTTTTTATTAATGTAACAACAACTACCATCTCCAAAAGTAACATGTTATCATTTATAGTCATCAACGTTCACGATCCAGGATATATCTTCTATCATATATCAACTATATCCACTATCCAAAATACATTGAAATGGATATGTAGATTTGAGGGTAAATGCTCTCGTGCAATAATTAGATCCATCCTCATTGGTAAAAGATTTTAATCTCCGTGTAAGTTTCTTAATTTAGACAAAAAACTTTGAGCAACCTTTTGAAGATCCATTGCTATCTTGATTTTTTGTCTGAAAAGTTTGCATACATGAGAAAGATGATTATTGAGACCATAATAGTCACAGGGAAAGACAAAACAAGGTGTGATGTCATTTTTGGGCTCGTGACTACTTGAACTGATTTGAGATTTATCAGGAATTGTAAAGCCAATGCCACAATTGTTAATTGATTTTTTACAATCTTCTAAAAAGTGATTAGACATCATAGAAGAATTCTCTTGATTCAAAATCAAATCCGGTTGAACAAAAGCCGTGGTAGGTTCAGAATTAGCTAGTTTGGGAAAACTTTTTTACTTTTTTGGATTTGACAGTCTGATTCTTTTTGAATAGCTACTATTTCAGATTCATCTCAAAGGTTCAAATTCTTGATACTTAGTTCAATGAGAAATAATTAGCTTACATATTTATCCAGTCGGTACACGCAACACGAGATAGTTTTTCAAATTCAGTTTCAGAATGTTCCTATTATATTAATGGATCATCATATTAGATGTGATTCCATAACAATATGGACCTGTTTTAATACCAATTGAAAAATATAAACTGATGCACTGCATTAAAAACTAAAGATAAACTATTATGCAAAAAAAAAAGCACACACACAAGAATTTTTTTAATGAGGCAAACAACAAAATAGAAAAACCCCGGACCTCGTCCAGTTTGAATACACAATGTATTAAGCCGCTACAAACACTAGCATAATATAATACTTTGGTATGGAATGTAGTTGAGACATAATAAACCTCTGAGATACTATGTTGCAGTTGTGCCTCTTCGTCTCTTGATTCTCGCAAGAACTTACACACTTGATTCCCCTAGTTGATATTCTTCACATCCTTAGGAGTTGTTCTATCATCTGTTGTGAAGACTGGCACTACACTTCCTCCAACAGGACGCCTGAAGATTTCCTTTATGATTGTAGATCGGGGATGTATAAATTAATCCCCTGAAATCCAATACTAAGGTTTATTCTCATCAAAACATATAGAGATACCTAATTTTCTATCTACAGAAGAATCACAATCTATACCTTAATCTAAGATGTATTATTGTGAAAAACTCATAAACAAGATTTCAATATATATAAAATTTAATCAATCGTGTTTGTGGTTATCTATCAAATCTGGATTTGATATTCGACTATTGAATGACCTTATATCAACAAATAGAGACCTTAATATATATATATTATACATAACAGAAACATAAATACAGGTTATAAAACTATATTTATTCAAGATAGGTGAACATGTGCTTCAAGTATCCCAATTAGTGAAGTCTTTCATAATCGAAACTTAGATCACGAAGATCCTTAGGTATTTGGAGGACAAGTAATCAATCAAGGATGGGTTTCTTAAGATGTGAGCAATTAATTTATTGTTGCCCAAGTTAATTCTCAATTGCTAGATCTAAGGCGTTTCTTACGATACAAAAAACTATTTCTCTGAAAAGAACTTAACTTGCAATGAGGTTCATCCAATGTTTTGAAGTTGTATATAATTTTTAGCTCAACTGAATTATATGAAGAGAACTACTACCAAAGATAACTTTAAACTTTCAAGAAAAGAACTAGACTTTCCAACCACATGAATTTTTTTAAGAAATAACAATTCGTAAGTGTATGAAAAGTTCGCCTTGAATAATCAAAGAAAAATGAATGAGACCATAGATATAGAGTCATATGTTGTCTCATTAAGCTTTTAGGTACATAAAATCACGATTGAGTTTTTGGAACAGTAAGAGAGAAAACAAAATTCTAAGGTTTTTTAGGTTCGCAAACTCAAACAAATAATTCACGAACTTAAATGCAATCATAAACCTTTATTAGGTCCGCGCACGCAAAAAAGTAGGTTCGTGAACGCAAATGTAAAAAAGCATACAAGAACATAATACGTCCTTTAGCAAACTCACCCTTTTAGGTTCACGAACTCAAATGCTCAAAAGTCTCAAGAGAATTCCTTTGTACTAGGTTCGCAAACTTACCATATTAGGTTTGCGAACTCTAATAACATTAAATCTCAAGAGAATTTTTTCTTCTATAGATTTGCGAACTCACCATAATAGGTTCGCGAACTCAAAAGAATCTTTTTCTCAAAACAATTATGTATAATAGGTTCACGAACTCATCCTTTTAGGTTCATGAACTCAAAGACTTTATTTGCCTTATTTTTGAGTTCTACAAGCTATAGGTTCACAAGCTCAATTCTTAGGTTTGTGACTCAACTGACTAAAAATCATTAGTAGTAAACTACCAAGACAAAACCTTACAAACTCAAGAATGAATTTGCAAAGCTTGAGATTTTCATTAACACTTGTGTTTTTCTCTCAAGCTTAGTTTTGAGTTCTCGACAAACACGAGTTTAAAAGTCGAAACATCACTAGACTTAGCAGAAGCTAATCCGTGATAAGATCTTCTTTGATGGTTACAATCATTTACTAAAGTCCTCGACTTTTACTACGTAGATAGATGGAAACGAGTTCTGTTACTTACCTTAACGAAGTTTTTCAAATTGATGTTAACGTGTGATCTTCAATTCTTCATCCGTCTTGAGTAACTCAGAAATCCTAAGACTCTATAGGTTAAATCAAGAAATAGTTTTGACAACTACAATATGACAACTTACTTCACATTTTAAGGACATACATAGGTTCAATCGAGCATTCACTACAACACTTGGCGCGCACACTCTTAACTCACCAACACAGAAACATGCACCCTCTATACATACTACAATGACTCTCTACAAACAATTAAAAATAACCTTGTATAATACTTTTGAATTAAAATATACGTGTACAAACCTTTCAAGGCCCATGAAAAAGCCACACAATTGGACATCGGCCAAAAAATTGGTCAAGCTAGAGCACCTTGATGAGTAACATTTGGAATGATTTTTTGGGGACCTCTCAAAATTTGAGGGGACCCTTCCGTGCTAAGGCCATCCATCCTATAGAGCTAAGGGGTGTCCTAATAAGAGGATATGACTAAGTTGCCCTTTATTAAAATTATCCTAATCTAATAACCATATAAACCTAAATATATCTAAATCTAATACTAATCTTAAACCTAAACCTATTTTATATAAACAAAAATAAACTCAAATTATTCTTATTTTCTCCTAATCAAATTGTCAAAAGGAAATCCTTCTCCTCTTTTCCCTCTTCATCTTCCAAACTATTAATCGTCGATTCGAATTACATTAGAAAGTGATTCCCGACAAACCCATTTATTTTTATATGTTTTTGATTGTTAATTTGAGTTGAAATCATGAAAACATGGGTTTAAGAAGTGGTTCCAGTGTAAAGTTCAACTAGGAACATCTTTAAAAAAACATAACGAGCTAACATCACTTTCAATTTAGGAAGAACACTGAGAACACTTCGGTTGGGGATTTTTTTTTTTTCATAACCGAACTTTCTACTATTCTTCATTTTCTTAGCCGAACTTTTATAGACCTAACCGAACTGTTTCCAGTTTTTCATTTTCCCCTAGAGATACCTAATTTTCTATCTAGAGAAGAATTACAATCTATATCTTAATCTAAGATGTATTATTGTGAAAACTCATAAACAAGATTTAAATATATATGAATTTTAATCAATCGTGTTTCTAGTTTTCTATCAAATTTGGATTTGATATGCGACTATTGAATGACCTTATATCAACAAATAAAGACTTTATAATATATATATATATATATGTTATACATAACACAAACATAAATACAGGTTATAAAACTATCTTTATTCAAGATAGGTGAACATGTGCTTCAAGTATCCCAATTAGTGAAGTCTTTCAAAGTCGAAACTTAGATCACGAAGATCCTTAGGTATTTGAGGACAAACTTTGCAACAAGATACACATGAATGTAAGGATTGAGTTTTATGCACTGCTGATGTCTCCATAATTTATACTAATCAATCAAGGCTGGGTTGCTTAAGATGTAAGCAATTAATTTATTGTTGCCCAAGTTAGTTCTCAATTGCTAGATCTAAGGCGTTTCTTACGATACAAAATACTATTTCTTTGAAAAGAACTTAACTTTCAATGAGGTTCATCCAATGTTTGAAGTTGTATATAATTTTTAGCTCAATTGAATTATATGAAGAGAACTACTACCAAAGATAACTTTAAACTTTCAAGAAAAGAACTAGACTTTCCAACCACATGAATTTTTTTAAGAAATAACAATTCGTAAGTGTGTGAAAAGTTCGCCTTGAATAATCAAAGAAGAATGAAAGACCATAGATATAGAGTCATATGTTGGCTCATTAAGCTTTTAGGTACATAAAATCACGATTGAGTTTTTGGAACAGTAAGAGAGAAAACAAAATTCTAAGGTTTCTTAGGTTCCCAAACTCAAACAAATAATTCACGAACTTAAATGCAATCATAAACCTTTATTAGGTCCGCGCACGCAAAAAAGTAGGTTCGTGAACTCAAATGTAAAAAAGCATACAAGAACATAATATGTCCTTTAGCAAACTCACCTTTTTAGGTTCACGAACTCAAATGCTCAAAAGTCTCAAGAGAATTCCCTTGTACTAGGTTCGCGAACTTACCATATTAGGTTTGCGAACTTTAATAACATTAAATCTCAAGAAAAGTTTTTCTTCTATAGATTTGGAACTCACCATAATAGGTTCGCGGACTCAAAAGACAAGTTTTCTCAAAAAATTTATGTATAATAGGTTCAGAAACTCATCCTTTTAGGTTCCTGAACTCAAATACTTTATTTTGCCTTATTTTTGAGTTTTACAAGCTATAGGTTCACAAGCTCAATTCTTAGGTTCATGACTCAACTGACTGAAAATCATTAGTAGTAAACTACCAAAACAAAACCTTACAAACTCAAGAATGAATTTGCAAAGCTTGAGATTTTCATTAACACTTGTGTTTTTCTCTCAAGCTAAGTTTTGAGTTCTCGACAAACACGAGTTTAAAAGTCGAAACATCATTAGACTTAGCAGAAGCTAATCCGTGATAAGATCTTATTTGATGGTTACGATCATTTACTAAAGTCCTCGACTTTTACTACGATAGATAGATGGAAACGAGTTCAAAAGGAAATACCATCCTCCGTTACTTACCTTAACGAAGTTCTTCAAATTGATGTTACCGTGTGACCAATTCTTCATCCGTCTTGAGTAACTCGGAAATCCTAAGACTCTATAGGCTAAATCAAGAAATAGTTTTGAAAACTACAATATGACAACATACTTCACATTCTAAGAAGATATATAGGTTCAATCGAGCATTCACTACTACACTTGGCGCACACACTCTTAACTCACCAACACAGAAACATGCACCCTTTATACATACTAACAATGACTCTCTAAAAACAATTAAAAATAAACTTGTATAATACCTTCGAAGTGAAATATATGTGTACGGACCTTTGAAGGCCCATGATAAAGCCACACAATCGGACATCGACCAACAATTGGTCAAGCTAGAGCACCTTGATGAGTAACATTTGGAATGATTTTTTAGGGACCTCTCAAAATTTGAGGGGACCCTTCCTTGCTTAGGTCATCCATCCTATAGAGCTAAGGGGTGTCCTAATGGGAGGAAATGACAAATTTACCTTTTATTAAACTTATCCTAATCTAATAACCATATAAACCTAAATATATCTAAATCTAATACTAATTTAAACCTAAACCTATTTCATATAAACAAAAATAAACTCAAATTCTTTTTCTTTTCTCCTAATCAAATTGTCAAAAGGAAATCCTTCTCCTCTTTTCCCTCTTCATCTTCCAAACTATTAATCGTCGATTCGAATTACATTAGAAAGTGATTCCCGACAAACCCATTTATTTTTATATGTTTTTGATTGTTAATTTGAGTTGAAATCATGAAAACATGGGTTTAAGAAGTGGTTCCAGTGTAAAGTTCAACTAGGAACATCTTAAAAAAAACCTAATGAGCTAACCGAACTTTTAATTTATGAAGAACACTAAGAACAGTTCGGTTGGGAAGTATTTTTTTTTTCTAACCGAACTTTCTACTGTTCTTCATTTTCCTAGCCGCACTTTTATCGACCTAACCGAACTGTTTCCAATTTTTTATTTTCCTAACCGAATTTTTTCCGGTTTTTCATTTTCCTAGCGGAACTTTATCGACCTAACCGAACTTTTTCCAAAACTCTTCTGCTCCTACATGTTCTTCATTTTCCTGGCCGAACTTTTATCGACCTAATGGAACTTACTTTTTGTTTTTGATTTTCCTAGCCGAACTTTTATCGACTCAACCGAACTTTTTCCAAAACTCTTCTCCTCCTACATGTTCTTCATTTTTTTAGCCGAAATTTTATCGACCTAACCGAATTTTTTTCAAATAATTTTAATTCTCTAACACAACACCAAAGCTAACTCAAATATTTTATCCAATCTAACCAATCTAATCTAAAACTAACAATCAATTAATTAGACTAATTTAATTATTAACATCTAATTAAGAAAAAAATATTTTGACCATTACTAAAATTATATAGATAAGAGGCTATGATTTACCTCATAATGACCTTCTCCTACTTGACCGCTCCCTCCTAAATTATTCACTCACCATTTAGGGTTATGGTAACAACATCAAAAATTCAAAAGTATGTAGGGGATAAAAGTATCCCACCCCGTGACCTGTCACCCGCGACCCGCGTATTAAACCCTTCACTAATCACCACGTGTGATAAGTCCCTTAAAAATCAAAATTTTGGCGGTAGGGTTGATACCAAATCAAAATCATTCCGATCAAATACCCAAACCCTAGAAATTTTGTGCTCAGAAACCACAGGTCTATTTACAATGAAAATAGAGAGAAATACGAGAGATACGGAAGTTGGAGGGGAAGAGGAACAAGATGGTTTGTCAGTACATTCACCATGTCAGGCTCCACCTTCATCAGCATCTTCTCTTCCAAAGGTTTTGACTCAATGATTATGTACTTTTTTTGATTCACTATGTAAGATTTTAATTTTTGAAATTAGCTTTTTGGTTCGTTTTCTATTTGTTTCATTTTGTTTAGGAACAATCGGAGGTTGAATTGGAACTGAGATTGTTGGAAGCACTTGAAATATATCCTCTGGCTAAATTACAAGGTGCATTTTCAAATGATTTCATCTTTCATGATTTGTCTAGTTTTGCGTCTGGTATGGGTTAAATTTCAGCTATAATGAATTTTGATCTTGTTAGCAGTTTTCATTCTAGGTATACATACAGCAATTCTTTGTAGACCGGCAAATTTACAAGTATAGTTATATAAGAACATGAAATTGATATACTGTATATATGCCTAATTGGTCAATTAACGCTCATGGCTTACATGTTAGTAAATAATTGGTCGCTGAACTTATCTGTTTGATGTTTCCGCTTGATGTGAGAAAATGAGAAAGTTGTGTGTTAGACTCCTGTACAATTATCCTCAAAACAATAGAGAGAACAAGTGAACAATAAAAAAACTGAACTTCTGCTAAAAGTCAATTGAGTTATGTTAGAAACTCATTATGCAAGAGTCTTGTTATCTTGTGCCCCCTATCACAAGATAACAAGAATTTATTAGATATAAATTGCCTTGTTTGATTCGAAGATTATGGAATGTATTTTACCTAAGGCAATATCACTCTAATAAATGCTCGTTATCTTGCGCATGGGAACACAAGATAACGAGGCCCAATAAGTAAAAAAATGTTTTACACATGGGTTGCTGTTTGGGTGTTAGACGTGGTTGTTTAGGTGTCCTGATGATTTGGGGTTCTGTCATTGCCTAGTATCAGTAACATTAGAATGTAAATATCATATGGAACTGTTATTACTTCCGAGGCTCGGTGATACAATAAAGGGATGAGAAGAGCTACGGCTTCAATGTTACCAATACTTGAAGAAATACAGCCATAACATTTAGAAGAATATCTGATGGGTTTCTTAGACATGAAACAGTAAACTAGAGAAATAGAACAAAGATAATCGAGTAGATCGAAGCAATAAAACGCAAATTATTCGAGTTTAGGTTAAACCCAACACTCTTCTATAATCAGTAGATTATAAGTTTATAAGAAACTTATCGTAAAAAGTTTGTCTTCTAAAGAAAACCTAATAGCCTATTTATACTAGAAAGTAACCCCTAGGAAAAGAAACTAAAGACTAAGGACAAAAACGGCTTCCCTGTAAAAAGAAACAAGTTAAACATTCCCAACTAAGCAGAATATGCCCCTGCATCAACCACCCCAGGTTGAAGAAAGCTAGACTCCGACGAGAACGTGTTTATCAATTTAGCATATTTTGCAGGAATAATTGGTAGCGTCTCATCTTCCAGCGCCCATGTATAGTATCCAGCCGTTTTCCAAAGCCCCTGTATTAGAATTTTAAGATACTGCTCAGAATGTGCAGTTTTTCCGTTTCTTTTCCAAGCAACAGCATTAGGGATCCAAGAATGTTTAATGCGTCGTTTGCTGCCTCTTTTGCCTTTCCACGGTCAAACACAAAGCACATAGCTTTAGAGATCCTAAAACGCAATATATAAGAAATCTTGTTCAATATATCAAATATCCCCGCTGCTTTCCCACAACCAAACACAAAACCCAAACCTTTATTCCTGATTCCAATAACAGGCATTAACTTCATCACCCCATCTTGATATTCAGAACATGCTAATCTCTGGTTCGAGCTGGTCGTCGAACCACAGCAAGCAAGCAACAAATTTCTCCCTGGTTTTCCTTGTAATTCTTTATGCCATCTACTAGCATTTGCTTCTCTTGTGTACTTCTCATTAATTTTACTAGTGGTTGCTCTCACGACATGATGTATACTCCTTACACCAGCATAAGTCTCACCTTCATCACCCCGTCTTGATATTCAGAACATGCTAATCTCTGGTTCGAGCTGGTCGTCAATCCACGGCAAGCAAGCAACGAATTTCTCCCTGGTTTTCCTTGTTATCCTTTATGCCATTTGTTAGCATTTGCTTCTCTTGTGTACTTCTCATTAATTTTACTAGTGTTTGCTTTCACGACATGATGCATACTCCTCACACCAGCATAAGCCTCACCTTCATCACCCCAGCTTGATATTCAGAACATGCTAATCTCTGGTTCGAACTGGTCGTCGAACCACGGCAAGCAAGCAACGAATTTCTTCCTGGTTTTCCTTGTTATCCTTTATGCCATTTGTTAGCATTTGCTTCTCTTTGTGTACTTCTCATTAATTTTAATAGTGGTTGCTCTCACGACATGATGTATACTCCTTACACCAGCATAAGCTTCACCTTAGTTACTGATATGAAGTGGCACAAAATCAACAACTTGTTGTCGATGAAACCATATGTAGTCTCAGATGGTGTTCCATTAACTGAAATGTTTAAGGCACAAAACTATGTCTCTTTTGTTTTTCACGAATTACACCATTAAAGAATGCCATAGGTCGTCCTCCTTGAAACTTGTTATGCCTTAGAAACCAGTAGCTAACATTACTTTTGTTGACGGTTGCCTTTCAAAAAGATAAATGACCCAGCTTTTAAGTTCCGCTAGTCAGTAATCGTTCCTTCGCGTCTATTAGCTGTTAGGGGTTTGGCTCGACCAAACCAGTAGGATTAGTCCCACATGGAATAAGCGGAGTTCTAGATGGTGAGATCCTTATATATATCGAGGTCTTTTAGATACAACCCCACACCTACGGCCAAAGGTGGTTAAAATGGAGACAAGCATCCTTCAATTGGTATAAGAACTAGGGCTACTAAGAGTGGTTATCAATGTCAACCCTCACATGTGTGGTTGGCAAGGTGGAGTTAGTGTCTTCAGTGGAACGGAACATTACATAAGTAGAGCAAGGCAGACCAAGATGGAACAGGGCTCATGGTGGAGTTAGTTGACCACCCTAACTTAGAATCTCAGATGGAGCAAACTCGAAGGGGCAAAGGCAAGACTCAAGAGCGTATAATGACTGTAGCTAAGTTCGACAGCAGTATATGGATGATTTCATGGTCTGATTGAATTAGCATGCAGTACACTAGTCTTGGAATGATGCCAATCAATATGGAGTTGTGAACATTAAGGAGCAAGGTGTATCTCAAGATGTTGCATAACGAGTGATCATATGATGATGGTTGGTGAGATGGCTCTGGATCTCGCCAAAGTGGAGACTGTTAGGGATTTGACTCGATCAAGCCAATAGGATTAGCCCACGGAGTCTTAGATGATAACTAATAAGTCATGGAATCTCCTTACATAATACCGATAAATCCCCACACCTGTGACCAAAGGTGATTAAAGTGGGGACGGTATCGGTACTATGTAGGTTGGGCTCAATATGGGTTGCATTGACTCTCCAGTATGTCCATTTGAGGTTGCGTTGACTCTCCAATATCTACATTCGAGTTTCCGCACGTCCTTGTCGCTCCGGTTTTTTCAACCGTCGCAACAAGTTGTCCAACTTGCTTCTATGCTGCCTTTCCAACCATCGCAACATGTCCTTACTCAAAGTTCGTAACTCAAGAGAATCTATGTTTGCATTACCTCGATCACCACCTCTACCAACCATTATAGCAAATAAGCAAACAAGGGTGGTCGTTCTGCTTCTAGCCCCAGTTGATGGTTTCTTAGACGCGAAACAGTAAACTAGAGAAATAAAACTAAGACAATGGAGTAGAACTCAAAATTGAAACAATAGAACCCAAATAATTCGAGTTTAGGTTAAACCAAACACTCTTTTTTAATCGATAGGTTATAAGTTTATAAAAAAAATTATCATAAAAAAGTTAGTTTTTTTTAAAGGAGACCTAATAATCTATTTATACTATAAAATAATCCCTAAGAAAAAAAACTAAAATTAAGGACATAAAAGCCCTCCTTATAAAAAGAAACCAGTGAAACATTCCTAAATAGAAAACACTTCAACTAAGCAGAATATGCCCATGCATCAATATCCATTTCGAAAATGCTATATGGCCTCAAATATATGCTCATGTGTCGATGACGTGGCTTCTAAAATGTTGGGGTTTTCTCTTGGTCGAAAGATTAAAATGAGACATAAAAAGAATCTAGAGCAACTAAAAATAACTAGGAGCCATTCTACTCCTCTGACCAAAGAAAACCCTAACAATTTAGGACCCACATCATGGTGTCGATATGGTGTCCATATACTGGGGGCCATATAGCATTTTCGTATTCTTTTATAGGCTAAAGACTGCTTAGTAATAATCCTTAAGTGACAAGTCAAAAGGACATTTAAGCAACCATATCTGGTGAACTGAGTACCTAATAGAAGCCATGTGTAGAACAAATTTTCACTTGTTACACTTTAAACATGAACACTAACCTCTTAGACTTCTTAATCGGATTCATTTGGACAAATGGAAGTCAAATGACCTATACAAGTAAGATATGAAGAGGTACTTTAATTTGGGCACATAATATTTTCACAATCAAAGAAGATCTTGAATCTTCCCTGTAACAGACATATAGTTCATTAAGCATCTTGTGCATGTTTAAAGTGAGAATAAGAGTTAAATCATAAAGAAAAAGGAGAACCACTTTTGAAGTTGTCCAACGAGCTTAGGCCTCTTTAAAACACTGATAATGAAAGTATTACTGGCCTTAACAGTCCATCTGATTGTGTTACCTGTCATAGTTATAGTTTGATAGTTTAAAGGATTTTCCGTAAGTCAGTTATGGATGTGTACTTCTCTTTCTCACATTTGAATGTTTGATGGACCTCACCATAAAGCATGTTTCATAACTTAGTGTTCTGCTTTTGGTACTCAGCAAGAGTACTTGGGGTGTAAAGCCAGCATTAGAAATCTTTGGTTCTATCTTCCAACTTCAGCAATTGTATATGAGAGTTGCTATTTTGCAATTTGGGAGTACAGCTAGATCATTTCCCTTTAATTATACAAGTATATGTTATGGTAGAAGTTAGAATTTATTTATCATATGAAACTGCTATTAATCCAAGTCTCAGAGAAGAGCTAGGCCTCTAGTGTTAACGATACAGTACTTGAAGAAATTCAGCCATAATAATTATTGAAATAGAAGGATGTCCACGTAGAGCTAGAGGTACTTAGTAATGTCCTCAAAATGACATATAAGCTAACACATCTGGTGAAACTGAACCATGTGTGGAATACATGTTGGCTTATAACTGAGTACTGACCTCTTTAACTTCTAAGTGAAAATGTTTAACCAAATGGAAGTCAAATGAGCTCTGAGTAAGATACAAAGAAAACCTTGAATTTGGAAAAATAAGACACAGATCATTTTAACCATGGAAAAGTTTTTCGAAAATCTCGAATATGACCTATTAGGGATAGTTCACTGAGCGATGCTGGGTCAATGTGATAAATAAGAGTTAAAAAGAAGTGACAGTGAGAAACCACTTTTGAAGTTGTCCAATGAGCTTCAGACTCTTAAAAACACCGAGATGAAGGACTACGGCCCTCAGCTGTCCATCTGATTCTATTACACGGCAGAGTTATATTTCGAAGGCATTTTCCCATAGATTAATTATAGATGTGTAACTCTTTTGCTCAGATGTAAATGTTCGATAGACCTCACTATTGTGCAGGTTTCAGAATTTAGTGCTCTGTGTTTGGTTGTAAGCAACAATACCTGCAGGGGGTCAAGCTGGAATAGGAAGTCTTAGGTTCTAACTTCTAAGAATGTATTTAGAAGCTACTATGTTGGAATTCATGGAGCATAGCTAGAATTGTCTCCCTTTGACTACAATATATATGATATAATAGAAGTAAGGAACTGTAGTATTTTGGGTGTCAAAACTCAAATGTCGGTTTGCAATGTTTTTTCAATTTTTCTACATTATGGGATTCCGTGTTCAGTTGGAAGTGGGTTTCTTCGCTTGTAGTAGGTTATGGGAGAGAGGTGAGGTTAAAGCACTTGCTTCATCCAGATTTTCAAAGTGGATTTTATTTTCTTCAGCATAAAAACTAAAACTATCTCCTGTAACACTTCACTCTTCTCTGTTGATTCTATGCTGGGTACTCACTGCATTATTGAATGTTAGGGGTTACATATATTGTCTGGTTGCAGTCAGCGCATATCATCTGATTGATTCTTACATTTAAGAAATCACTCGATAAGGGATTAGAAGTATGTACACATAAGCCTTCGTCCAAAGATTTATTTTAAGGTTGAGTTGAATCTAGTTTTATGGCTCACCAGGTGAAATAGGATTTGGTTTGTTTATGTAGTTAGAATGGAAGGAACAATAATCAGAACTAGATACATTACTCATTTATCAATGCTATTAAAATCATCTTTTGTGCCCTTCTCTAAATCATCCTGGCATTTAGTTATGCAGTTCTGCAATCTTAATGTTTGTTTCTACGTAGGTATACATCGGCACTTTGTCCTTTACGGTTTAATGGAATATTTGAGGAGAAGGTTAGTTTTGTAGACTTCTTTGATGATTTGTTTGGAGATTCTCACAATTTCAAGTCTCTTTATTGTGCCTCACACTCTGTCAATTTATTTGTTAGCTTTGATCGACCGTTCTCTCCAGATGAGGTATTACAATTGCTGGATCGTTTCTACAATCTGGATATGCTGGTATGTGTGACCAATAGTTATTCTGTAAAACTCTATTCAAGACTAACAGCTACCTTCAGTTTATTGCATCCTTATACTTGCACATTTGCGGTTAAATATTTTTCTTTTTATTTCTTCTACTGAAAAAATCCAGAAGTCCGATGAAGAGGAGGTGGAAATTCTGAATCAAGAGGAAGATTTTAGCTTACCGCAGAGCTACTTTATAAAGGAAGACTCCTAAGACACTAGATGCTACATTCAACCCTTCCTCTCCTCTTTGTACATCCATTCCCAGTCTATCAATTTCACAGAACAATAACATAGTCGCTACACTATTATACTGGATGCATGAACTGTTTAGCATTGAGCAGTTTTTAATATAATTTGTTCTGGATTAACTAGCATTGGCGATGAGTTTTTTCACCTTCTTATTCCCTTTGACGACAAAGCTTTACTAAACTAGAAATGGAATTTTTATAAGCAGTTATCAACACCATCTGCGGAAACCAAAGAAATGGGAGTGAATTTCATTAAAAGTTCATATCCATTCAATATGGGGCCCACTATCTAGAGATGACCCGTGGTTATTAAAATCCTTTCCCAGGTTAACCACTGTTGGCTCTGTTTCTTACATTTAAACAGGTTAACCACTGTTTGCTTCTGCCTTTTAGTTAAAGTTGTTCAATTAGTGTTTGCTAATGCTTTAACGTTACTCCTAGTAATCACAATATAAGAAACCCTATCGGAAATGTCTCATTTGTGAACCAACATTCAATAAGCAATTGTACGCGGTTAGATAAATCTGCATAATATTGACCAACTCAACCTGCTCATGGTCGGTGACGTAATGAAGAAAATATTGTTTGTAATTTCTGAACGAAAAAAAAAGAAAGAAAAAAAAGATACAGAAGTTTGAAGAAAATAACACCTATTCTTTTTGCATATTCTATTTTGTGAAAGAAAAATAAAATTCATAAGTTTGCTACGAATACTGAATACAATTCCATTCCACAACCATAAGAACAGCAGAAATTTCACCCTACAAAATGGAGACTTCTGAAGAAATACAAAGGTTGGAGTCTGCTCCACCGCTGACTACACTATCACCGTTCCACCAGTCAGCACATAATACCTGCATTTTGGCATAACATAAATTGAAGTTAGGATAAACTCAGACCGTCATAATAAACTTAGGATACGATGATCAAGTGTAAATTAGGTACCTTATCTTTGTGAGATTCTATTACCGACAGAGGCCACTGCAAGAAAATGAATATACATTGGAGGTCAAGATCAATGTCATAGATACAGACCATGCATAAAGCTATAACATTCTAATTGCAATAGAAAAGAGGAGTATACCGCAGTTCTTAAATCCCATAGCATCACCTTCCCATCATAAGATGATGAGAGTAGATGTTGCCGTGAGCTGTCATGCCACTTGCAAGCAGTGATCCAGGAAGAATGAGATGCAAACTGCAGGACAGGCGCTGAAGAACCTGTATATATCATGAATTCCAAGTTTAACAGTGTAGAGAGAAAGAAGGTGAACTCTTTAAGAAAACTGCATGATATACACTTTATGTTTAGCTTTATTCAAATCACCTGATTTTCGAGGATCCCATATCCTAAGAACAGGATCAGAACCACCGGCAGCAATGAGCGCAGAGCTATCACCTCCAACATCAAGGTCGTTTAGAACTTTCCCGCAGAACTATAGAATGCACAACATTAGGTTATTATAACACAAGTAATAATCATATTTGCTACACTCATTTTATCATAACAGATACCCAAACCTCGCTAGCAACTAACGGCTTCTCTTGGGAAGCAAAGTTGATAAACTTAAAGCACATACAAATTCTTTCTTTCTTTTTTTCAAAAAAGGCGATATATAACAATAGCGTAAAGTTCAGGGCTCCCATACCAAGGTCAAGACATCTCTGCCTGTTTCGACATCCCAACTTCTGATGGAATGATCCCATGATGCAGAATATATAGTTCGCTCTTCTGGCCAGACAACAGAAGACACGCATTGTGTATGGCCAACAAGTGAACTCACAGCTTCCCCCTGAATAAAAAGAGGCAGAAATTAGTGTTGAGCTATCCTGCGAGTTTTTATGGAAAGAAAACAAAGAATACAGGCTATAACAAGCATAGTTATATGACTATGTGGGACTCTACTTGAAAACAAGCTTGTTATATGTAAATTGTCTGTTACTTATTTCAGGAGAAGATGTAGACTGCATACCTCAAGCTGGGATTCATCAGCATTAGAGTTCACTTTTCTCTTCTTTACTGACACCAAATCACCGTCTGTAGCAGACTCATTTGTCCGCCACAAGTTGATTGTAGAATCCCAAGAACCTGAACATACCTAAATGTATTTTGCAAAACAATATATTGTTAGGCTTGCTTAGACAGAGATGAACTTAACCCATTTAACATGGCATTAGAGAGAGAAGTAATAAGCCATACCATTTCTCCAGAGGGTTGTGGTGCAACACTTTGCACAGATGATGAGTGCCCTCGCAGGATTTTAAAGGCTCTAACCTTATTCATGGGCTCCTCTGCATCAAACTTGTATACAATAGAAGATATTAAACACGGCGGTCAGAATTTACAGATCAAAATCTAACAGGTAATTCAACTATACCTTCCACAGCCTCACTGTCCTATCTTTAGAAGCAGTAGCAACATGTGTGGTCAAGCTGCTCTCCGCACCTGTAGAAAAGCACTGTTAAATCGTTTGACAAGAAAGGATGAGGATTCTGTAAAACACATATAAGTCAACAAATGTACATTACATTAACTTGATAAGCAATTCAGAGCTGTGAAAGAGACACTTGCAAAGAAGGAAAATTACTCTGATATTCACCTTTGTGATTGATGATCCTAATAGATGTAACAGCATCACCATGTCCCTCTAGTATATGCGTACATGATCCATCTTTCCACACCCTAAAAATATTGGAAACTGGATCATCAAGTCCTGTTTTTGTTGACTTTTTCATGGCAAAAAACAAATCCAAATCAACCATATACATAAACAGATATTTTGTGTGCAGATTCTTGACACTCGCACAGTTGACATGTTAGTAAGTACTAGGCTGGTTTTTGTTCTCCTATTCAGAGGGGTCTCAAGATTCACAGATGATTTTAAGCTTCCAACTTTAAAAAGTAAAAGTGATCTCAGAGGACCTTGGTATCCTTCCACTATTAACTTCAGCCAATTTTTATTGGTTAAAACTTAAAAAAGCTTCTGAATAACAGAATTTTGTAACTCCAAGGTAAAGACAGCACATTCCTCAAAATAAGAAACATAAACTTAACAGCACAGTGGGAAAAATATACCTTCCAAAACCGTCATAGCACCCTGTCAAAACAAACCTGCCATAAGGAACTAATCAAAGTTAGTATACCAATGATGATCCAAAATGACACAACCAAATGTAGAAGACTTATCAGTGCACAATCTATTGGAGCAACACATTTATTTTGGTTGTATAAAAGTGAAAATCTCAGGTTAATGCTATCATCAATATGAGAGTATATCTTTCTGGTCTGATAAAAGATGACTGCAAGAAAACAATTTGAGACCAATTATAGAATTGAGTATGTATCATAAATTGCTTTGGTGCATTGAACATCCACATTTACCCTGGGTTAGAACCACTGACTGCACTAACCCAATCATCATGCAAACATGGTTCTTCCTGTTTTCGTGGTGCTACCGCCTTTATGTATTCAACTTCAAGTACTCGTTCCTGTATTATACAACAGATTACAATGTGAGACAGAAGAAGAAAACGATCCGGATAAACTTCATATTCAAGGAAAAAACTGTCTATTTTAAGGCATCGAAAAAACTGAAGGCCCTTAGTCCTATGGTGAAGGAGCAAGCAGACAACCAATATCCAGAAACAAGGCCTTGATGTTAATTGCATAAAAGTTCTCCCTTCCACCAGTAGTATCCATGCAAAGGATACCCAATGGGGTCAAATCAACCAACTGAAATGTTTCTAATGACTTGGTTCGGAAAACAACTACAGTAATAACAGATAGAATCATGTGTTACCGCAGAAATGCCCTTGGCAAGAAGAAACTGTTCAAGTGACATCCGGACAAGCTCCCCATCGATGAGAAAGTCAAAGGGTTGAGGCTCCCAATCAGAGTTTCCTAATCAAAATTCAGTACAACATGAAACAGTAAGAATTTTACATACAAGGTAGTACTAAGTATTTATAATTCCACGCCACAGTAGTTAGAAAATCCACACACAAAAAAAATAAAATCATATTCTTCAAGATACAATAACAGCTCAATCCCAAATTTACAGTATTGAATTCGTAAAACTCACCAGCTTTGATAAGATTATTGACAACCGAAGAAAGACCCAACCTAGTAAGGTCGGAAGGGATGGCAATAGATGTAGTAGGAGCTTTCAGAGGAGCCTGGAGCTTTGTCACGAAACGGACTTGAACTCGCCTAGTCTCAACATCTTCCTCGTACGCCATTGCTGCGGCAAAAAGAAAAATACAGAGAGAGGCGGAGAAAACTGAAAGAGAAAGTTGAATAACCAGGGTTTTTGTTTGGCACTGAAGAATTTGGGGTTTAGGAAGGGTCTTTCTACATCGTTGGATTAATATTTTATACTATATCTTCACCGTTCGATGAAAATACCGAATTAACTCAGGACTAGACCACCGATTTATTGTAAGTTACATTTATTTATTTGTTTATGAAACATGAAACGATTTTACGCTAGAAAACTATTATACGAGGATATGTATGATACCTCTGGAGTCATTTGATATAATTAGATCTAAAAATGATGGATCTTATGATCCCAGACTGTTGTGAAGAGATTTTCCATAGTAGTATTGTAAATTTATGAGTGTCGACGAATACCCGATTATCCAAAATCGACATAACTACAAAATCAGTATCGACAAATACATTATTATCCAAAACCGACATAACTACAAAATCTAGGGACGTTAGTAAGTATTTAAGACCAATTCGTGAGTTTGGTTATGTTTTGTTTTTTTAGAAGTATTCTTTCGTTGTTCTTTGGTTGCTTTATTGTGTTGTGATGCGGGAAAAAACAGTTAGACATCTGGTAAACTCTAAACTCAAAAGTGTTGTGAACTTAAAAATCAGTAAAATCATGTTTGGTAAGTTATCATATTAAGTGTTGTTGTTGGTATAATTAATGATGAAATAGGAGTATTCTATAGTTATTGTTATTATTATTATTATTATTGCCACCATGAGAAATTTTTATATAAGTATTTCTGAAAAACCCGTCAATTGACATAAATTTATATCATAAACTAGATAAATATTGATATATGTAATACAGTTTGTGCACTGTTGAAACTTATATTCATTTATTTATTTGTTTCTGAAACATGAAACGATTTTACGCTAGAAAACTATTATACGAGGATATGTATTGTACCTCCGGAGTCATTTGATCTAAAAGTGATGGATCTTATGGTCCCAGACTGTTGTAAAGAGATTTTCCGTAGTAGTATTGTAAATTTATGAGTGTTGACGAGTACCCGATTATCCAAAATCGACATAACTATAAAATCAATATCGACAAATACATGATTATTCAAAACCGACATAACTACAAAATCTAGGGACGTTAGTAAGTATTTAAGACCAATTCGCGAGTTTGGTAATGTTTTGTTTTTTTAGAAGTATTCTTTCGTTGTTCTTTGATTGCTTTATTGTGTTGTGATGCGGAAAAAAAACAATTAGACATCTGGTAAACTCTAAACTCAAAAGTGTTGTGAACTTAAGAATCAGTAAAATCATGTTTGGTAAGTTATCATATTAAGTGTTGTTGTTGGTATAATTAATGATGAAATTGGAGTATTCTATAGTTATTATTATTGTTCTTATTATTATTATTATTATTATTATTATTATTATTATTATTATTATTGCCACCATGATAAATTTTCATATAAGTATTTCTGAAAAACCCGTCAATTGACATTCATTTATATCATAAACTAGATAAATATTGATATATGTAATACAGTTTGTGCACTATTGAAACTTATATTCATTTCTTTATTGATTGTCCTTAAGTTAAGTCAGTTTGGTTTGGGGTTAATGTTAATATCAATAGTGTTGTTGTTGATCATGGTAATTTTTATTATTGATTAATCTCATGGTTTCATTTGTAATGTATCAGGTAATATTATTAATTTTAAGTTGTATTTGTTAACCATCGTCGTTTGGAACATTTGGAAAGATAGGTATATGTTTACTTTTTAGAATATTAGGCCAAATAGAATGATTACAATTGATAAGATAAGGGGTATGTGTAACCAATGTTGCTTTGGTTATGTTCTCACTAAATCAATAAGATCTAGTAGAAGAATCCAGGTTCAGGGATAGGTTCCTCCTAACCAAAATTGTTACAAGATAATTTAGATGATTCTTTTGATAAGAATACTCTCTTGCATGTGGTATTGGACTAATCGTTAGGGATATTGCAGAAAAATATTGTGGAGCAAAAGGGAGATGTTTCGGTGGAGGGATGATTAAAGATTTTGAAGTTGAGCAGCTCGAATGTTGGGCAATGAAGAAAGTTATGATTTTGGATGCTGAGAAATAATATGAAAATGTCATCTTTGAGTCTGATTCAGAGTTGCTAATAAAATTTGTTAGTGACCAGTCCTCTTATGTTCATTGGAAGAATCAAGGGATCATTATAGACATTAAATTTTTACTAGAGTGCCATGTTTCTTGGTCTTGTAATTCCGTCAACAGACTAAACAATGGGGTGTCAGATGTTTTAGCGAAGAAAGCTATGAGAAATATGTTTAATTTGAATTTTATAAATCTCTTCCGGATGATATTCAAGAAAGAGTGAGTAGAGACCTTATCTCTGTAACCGATTAATCTTCCTTTCTTAATAAATTTATTTTTGAATAAAAAAAACTAAATATTCAATAACTTAATTGATTAAAAAAATACACTAAAATAATTGGATACCATTATAATATTTATTTGTTTCTTAAAATATTTAACTACTTATGTGTGAAAGAGATGTCTTGGGTATATCTTGTCATTTGAACAAAATAATAATACTAAAATTGAAAATCAATTATTAAAAATTTAGATGGGCTCTCAACTTCTGTTTATCCAGCTTTTAAAAACTATTCATGAGTAACTTTTAAAAGTTGGCCCAAAATGGAAGTGGTTTTAGAGGGAAGCATTTTGATTATTTTTTTTATAAACACAATTTTGGTAAGAATTAAAAGTTTGGTACAAAATGTTTTAAGAAAATAACAATCTTAAACAGGTAGCAACCTATTACTTGTGTTACAACGACATCCAAAAATATTTTTTGTTGTGTCAATATGGTCAAATACAACTCAATAACCCAAAAATATATACTATAATATTTCAATGTTTTTAAATTCCTAAAATAGAAGAATTTAATTAGAATATTTGTTATTAACGTCTGTCAAGATAAATTAAAAAATATTTGATATAGATCTTGCCACGGATCTTCATCTAGACTATTTTCATTCTGATCTTGACTTTTTCTCTCAAAATAAAAAACAATGGGTAGGAAAAAAGAAAATTGAGCACTTAAAGATACAAACCTTTATAACCCATTTCAGATTAGGTTGAAAAACATCAAAAATGTAATGGAAGTGGAAGAAACTATTAGATTTAATGCACAATAAGTAAAATAAGTTTTAATGGTTCATAACTCGTGTCAAATCACGTCTTCTTCTCAAACCAAGTATTGATGTTAGAATGTTTAAATATATGGATTATGATAGTTTAAAGAATTTGTAACAGTTTTCAAACGACGATGATATGAGAATCCAACTTGCAAATAATAATGAGTTTTTGGTGGCCCATTACCTGGTGTCGAGAATTATGGAGTTGTTTTGAGAAGAGGCCAAATCGATTACAAACCAATATCCAATAGAAGTTATCGAGATAGGTTGGATTATACAATTGCAAGGTTTTTATTTGATTTTGGTATCTCTTTCAATGTTATTCGTTATCCATTATTTAGACATACCACCTTATGTGTCGCAGTTTAATAATATTGCGGGTTATGTTCATCAGAGTGTAAAGAGGTTAAGAATAACATTACTCGATGAATAGAAAAAGGATGTAGACAAGATATTAACTCATATTAAGAGTGGATGAAAAAGACCAGTGTTTTAATTGTGTGTGATGGATTTAACAATAATACATCATGGAATTATAAGATGTTAATACGTGTCCTTGAAGGCAATTGATACATCATGGAATTATAAGATGTTAAGTATTTGACAGGTTTTGAGAACACCATCTAAGAAGTGGGATTATAAGTGTTGTACGAATAATTACCGTTAATACACCCCCTGTAAGGTATAGTTGTTATGCAAGTGCGACATATTTTTGAGCATGTATATATAACAAACACACTCAACTTAGCCTTGATAGATCTTGGTGAGTGCAAGTCGACAACCACTACTAAGGAAGAATCAATCAATTCAAGTGGATGCAAAACATAATTGCACAAGCAAGACTTTTTTTTTTTTTTTGCCAATCGTTCAAAATCCCAAAAAATTAAAAAGAAATATGCTACAAAGTTTACCACTTACCTGCTTATGTTTTTCCGCCTGACTTAAGTTAAGGGTCTGTTTGGGAGCTTAAAAACGGGATAAAATATCCAAGAATAGTTTATCTTAGTTTAACCTATGATAACCTTGAGATTAATCAGTTTTAATGTGGGTTGTCTAAAATTTTATCCTATCATGGGTTAAATCAACTTGTGTTTGTTAAAAGAGTAAACAAAAAACAAAACCACATATTAACAATTTTGAGTACAAGAAAATTTAAAACAAATTAATTAGTTATCAAATTTAAGAAACGTAACTGTAAACTCAGAAAAGGATTAAGGTATTCTAGGTTTTACATGGAATACCAAAACTCCACTTTTTAGTTTTCTGAAATTTAGATAGGATATACTATTCTTGTCTTGGTATAGGATATAACCCACATAAATACATCATTACGATTGTTTTAGGGATAATCCAACCTAGGTTAGGATATCCACGTTGCCAAACACAGCCTAAATCAACTTTGTTTACTATGGTGGTAGAACAAGATTGGAAAGACTACAAAGGGGATAACAATGTTAATGTGCACCACGTTAAAAATAAGATTGTTGATGAAAACTGGTGAGATGATGTAAGTTACTTGATCACTTTCAGTGCACCAATAATTGATTTATATAGGTTATTTGATCTCGGCAAACCATCCTACACTTGGTGTATGACATGTGGGATACCATGATACAAAAAGTAAGGTTGATGTTATTTGAACACGACAATTCATATATCATAACAAGTTTATCTTGTTCTCGTCTGAATTTGGATTAACAACAACAAACCACATGTATGTTTGGCTCATTGTTTAAATCCTAAATTTTATAATTTAGTGGATTGAGGGAAAATTAAATCATGTTCCTTCATATTGTGACAAAGGGTTATCAAATGTGAAAAACACTTGTTTTGAATGAATGTCATGCTCTTAGACGGATGTTCACTAAACCTAAGAACACAATTTGAACTTATGCCAAGTACAATAATTCCCCAGTTGAATTCCTTGGCATTAGGTGTTAATATCCGTGATTTGGCCAAAAATCTAATATTTGCACAAAAAAACAATGCATCAAAACCCTAATGTGTGCAGCGCTGTGCTAGTCCCAAGGAAAAACCTAATATGCTATCCTAGCGCCATAAACTAATTAACAATGGCATAAGATAGAGCATTGACAACATACGGAGCTGGGACTAACCCAATGCCAACCTTCATATGGACGACGCTAGGACTAGCTCCTCGTCAGAAACCTATGCACATCATCGGGACTAGCCCAATGCTAAAACTTTTGTGCGCACGTATGTGCATGATAATGGGCTTGTCCCAACACCAATCCCTGTTGCGCTGCCAAACTTTTGCATCATCGAGCACTCCTCCTCTAGTCGGTCCTCGAACACCCCTTGCTTAGCTGGTCCTCGAACATCCCTGCCGAGTAGGTGGATCTCCAAGATTTTGTATATCCAAGCTTGTGTATATCCAAACTTGTGCATCTTCAAGCTTGCATATCTCCAAGCTTGTGCATTTCCAAGCTTGCATATCTTCAGGCTTATGCATCTCCAAGCTTCGCATATTATTTGCACGACAAGCCTTGGGCAATACTTACATAACAGACTACTTATTGGCGCTAGTCCAATGCTAGTGCCCACTCGTCGTGGCCTTTCGCAATGTTGGCCTTAGCACTCATACGTGCATTCTTTGGTATATAAATCGTCCGCTCAATGCCATTGGCTACTGACTGCTCATATTTATGTACCAAAACACTGATAACTAGTAATAGAGTATTTTTTATTAGATGGCTAACACCTGCATATTTTTCGAATAAAGTTTAGCGGTACCATCCTTGTCCGTAATTAACAAAGCTATGCACCAGATGCACACCAAGATGCTATCTTTCACAAAGTGATGCCACTAGCGTAAATCACTCACAAAAGGGTCTCACGAACCCATACGACTAACATGTCATGAGTTGAAACTTTGTACTAAGATATGCCACGGGCTTGCATCACTTACTAAGTGATGCCATAATTGAGCATCGTGTATGAAGTGATTCCCATGTCTCATGTCATCTCTGAAATCATGTATGGTCAGTTACGACTAATTGTATATTGACGAGGGTAGCAGGTTCGTGTTTATGCATTATGCCATCCTCCACGACTCTCGTGCATCAATAGCAAGCTTATGGTGACTAATTGCCTAGCATTGATGCCATTTAGTGTTTTACTGATCATGGGTACCATCTTACTCAGCCGCTAACATCTGACGTAAATTACTATAAATGACATCACCATGCACACGACTAGAATTAAACACTAATAGTTGGTCTACTTAATTATTAATCAAAAGAGTCATTCACGTGACCCAACCATCAAATCCACGAGACATCAAATATATCACAGGGGATACTCATTAGGATATTGGTCTGGCATCTTACAGCCTATGCGGTGTAACTGAACACCCACGATGAGAAATAATTAAGTCGAACATTATTAAATGATGCGCTTATGAACGTTGTGGTTTATAAAATCCTCCCTATAATTATGGGCACGTTCTCAACCACGTTCTCCACCTCTTCCATTTTCTTAAGAGACAAGAGTTTAACACTATAAATGATCACTTCATCTATTTCCAAAGGACATGTTAAGTCTATCGAAGTTCATAAACAATTCCACCTTCTCTACTTAAACTCAATTACAAAAACTTGTATTCTTCAACTAGAATTTATCACACTCTGATCTCATCTTTCTCTGCTTTCCTCCTTAAGATCAACCATTCTCCTCTTTTATGACCACAACAAGGCTTAAACGGCCATCTTTTGATTATGGCTAGCCTCGTACAGTTTTGATCTTTCGTATTCATTACAATTTATTCTTTCTGCTTTCACCATTAATCTGTTTTTCCTTTAAAACACCAACGGTTTTAAGCGGTCCGGTTTTATATCAAACCATTTATGAAATGGTTCGTTAAAGTTTCATAAACTTAAAAACCGTTGTCCTCAGTTTCAATAATGATTTCATCCAAAACCGTACAACTATACACCTTACCTGCCGACCCTAATATTAGCATTTTAACTTTGTAGGTGCTCCAACCAAGAGACTCTGAACAAACCAAAAGTCCAACCCTGACTTAACAAAGTTATTTTTTTTTTGTGCCGCTTCGATATTATCTTAGGAAAGTTGCTTCAAAAAAGATCTTAGGAAAGTAAGCAACGTGTAAAACTTAGAAATTGGGTTTTGCCAAGTAACTCGTTTCTTCCTGATATTCTTCTATTAACAGTAGAGCGAGAGAGAGTTTTCGAAATCAGAAATCAAAAATCAAGATCGTTAGCTGAAAGCGTAAGAGAAGAGATGGGTGGAGAAGAGAAAAGGCATCAAATGATGCAAAATTTATTTGGTGATCAATCAGAAGAAGAAGAAGAGGATGAAGTAGATTCAGAACACCATCATCAACGTGAATATATCTCTGTAATTTCACTTTTTTCTCTTTAAATTTCAGTCTTTTAGTCAAATTTTAATATGGGTTTCCTTTTTTCTAGGGTTTTAAGACGTTTTTATGAATAAATGTGTTTTTTGCTCGAGATTATCAGATATGTAGATGTGTTTGAGGTTGAAAATTTGTTTATTGGTAATGAATGATTGGTTTGGATGTTCATATGTATAGACTTTGAATAATTAAACAGCCCAAATGTTTGCCAGAAAAATCAAAGCTTGTTAATCGTCTACCTCTGCAGCTAGGTTTTGTTCTAGGTAGTGGGACGGGAATCGGAAGTGATTTAGCTATATCGAATGCATTTGATTTCTAGGATTTCTTTTCTTCTTCATTGGTAGGTTTCCGTTATTAAGGGAGTCATGATGATGCTTGAGTAACTCAATTGGAATAGTAAGGATTTTAAAGAACACTGGTACAATAGATGCATTACAAGAAATATCGTCGCTGAGCTTCATTGTTGGTTTCTAATTGGATTGTATATCATTGTGTACTTGCTAGACTGCTACTTGCGTCATTCTCATTAGTTTGAAAAGCGAACAATCATTGTGTACTTTCTAGACTGCTTCTTGCGTCATTCTCGTTAGTTTGAAAAGCGAACGGAAAATCTATGCTCCTATTGAACTTTATCGATAACAAAGCACAACCACAAATATCAACGAGAAGTGCATTCTAGCATCCAGAGACCTGCTAGGCATGGAAGCTAGTGGTATATATGTATGGTCCATCCAGAGTTGACATGTATGAATGTGTGATTTAGAATGTTTCAGGCGATATTATGTATAACCGATTTTGATTTCCTTAATATGTTAAATGATCGTATTCTTGTTCATTTTTCATCTTTATTGGAGGCCAAGCATTTAGTTATTCATCTAACAAGAGTTGGAGTTAACTCTTATGATTTGGGAAGTCTCTTGTTCATGAGAGTATTGGTCGAGAGGAGGATATTCATAAGCTGTCCTCTGTGTTTTCTTTGTTGAACCTAATGGCTTCACCATAAGTTTGTTACCAGTTTAATGTTGTTTGTTTGTTCATTTATCAAATCTACTGTCTTTCCTTTTCTTAGTATTCGTAGTAGTTGAAGAAAATGATGATGTAGTGAACTTTCTGATTTTGACCACCATTATGTGATGTGGTTTCTCTTCCAGGATGAAGGGGAAGGTGAGGTAGAACCTGAAGGAGAAGGTGAAGTTGATATAGAGGGGCAAGGGGAAGTCGAGGTGGAGAGTGAAGGTGAGCAAAATGATATAGATCCTGATCGAGGAGAGAGTGAGGGTGAAAGAGTTCAAAGTTCACCAGAAAGAGCTCAAAGTTCACAAGAAAGGGGTCAAAGTTCACCAGAAAGAGAAATTAGTGATCAAAGGGGGGCGGAGAGTGAAGGAAAAGAAGTTGAGACTGATGATGATGAAGAAGAATATGGGCAAAGAGTAGTAACAAGCAGGAGGCGTGAAGTAGTTGATAGTGAATCTGAAGAACACCAGTATGATAATGAAGAAGAGGAAGTCGATCAGTCTAGAGGACCAAGGTAATTTGCATGCTCCCTCCCTGTCTAGATATTTTTTCTTTTTTTAAGGTTACAAAGCTATTATTTGTTGTCTTCCATTCGCCTAAAGTGAATTTTCTTTAAGTTTCGAGTAATATTTGAGTTTTCTAGTTGTGGATATTCACTACCCACTTGTAATTTACTGGTCTGATTAAGTTATTTATTATGAAAAAAGTATGGACGAAGATTACTATTGTATTAGGCATCATAAGAACCTTTATATTGTACACATGTTTGTTTGACTGCATACAAGGACACTCTGAATGTAAGAGATGTTCATTTTAATATGGGGATTCGCATTTTCCTAACTGGGTAAGATGGTAACTCCTTTGTACTCCTTGACATTTTTTTTATTAAATCTGCTTATCAAGCACATTGCCTCTGGATTTTTGAAAAGGTTATCTTCCTTCAAAATCCTTAGTGTACTTGCACAAACTGTTTTTTCATTTTATCCGTTCTACAGTTATACTCATCGTTAAGAATACTTCTGCTGCATGGAATAGTTGTTACACATTTAAATTTTAGAAAGTTGCACGACATGGGGCTTAATACTGACACACATTGGGCAACTTGATTTTCCTGTACTAGGTCACCCAGTGATGAGAAGGAGCAGACCCGCAACTCCCACTCTGTGCCTGATATCCGTGATGTATTCGGTGACTCTGAAGAGGACGAAGCCGAAGAATATGCAACTCAGAATGACCTCGATCAAGAGTCACATGTGAGTTTGCACACGTTATGTTAATTTCCTAGCAACTAGCAACGTGAAATTGCTTTTATACAAAGCTTAATGCAATATTTCGCTTCACTTTTAGAGATTCCCTGGGGAAGAGGAAGGAAGCTATGGAAAGGACATTAGACCAGAGGATATGGTGCCTGACGAAGATGCTCAGGGTGAATCAGAAGAGGAAAACTATGAGCAAAAAGTGAAGGAGAAACCTGTTGGGCCCCCACTGGAATTAGAGATTCCTATGATTCGCCCCCCAGCTCATCCAGACAAGGTTTAGTTCTGTTGCTTAATTGCTACTTTAAAACAGCCATTGCTGGGTGGTTATTCATTTCTGGCTTTCAGCTGGTTATGTATACCGCATGTTGGCACACCACTTTTACCTGTAGAGACCTTACAAGTTACTTGACAAATGCTGTAGCCTATTTCCTTGTTTCAAATTTCGTGGTACTTTTGACGTGCAATGAATCGTAATGCAATGGCTGTTCTTAACACAGATGAACATCATCAGAGTTTCAAACATCATGGGCATTGAACCAAAACCATTTGATCCTAAGACATATGCGGAAGAGGATATGTTTGTGACAGATGAGTCCGGGGCTAAGAAGCGCTTGCGCTTGGACAGTAATATAGTTCGTTGGAGGAAAGTTCGGAACCCAGATGGCACCGTGTCTGTAAGTAAAGATTTTTTATTATACATGCTAGATATTACCCTTAGTTATTTAATATTATATACTCTGAGATAAAATGTATTCCCTAAAGGTTTTTCAAGTCTTTATTATTGTGTGTGATAATGGATTTGCTCCTAAGGTTGATCATTATAGTTCAGAATCCTTGCTTAATTGTTGGTGTAACTAGTTTGACGGCTCCCGCGCTTTTGGCTATCCATCTCTTGTGGCAAAGAGTACCTGTGATAGGTGCAGACTTCTGTAGCTGCTAACTTCTCTGTTTAGGAGCTTAGATGGTCATATTGATTATCACTTACTAGTGACAAGTACAAACGACAGTATTTATTTATATTTTCAATTTAGTGTGCATCGAGGCATCCCCTCTACCACTTGTAAATGGTGGCCTACTATTACATCATTTGTTTTACTTCCAGATTTTTGGACCATGAAGCTGTAGATCCCTTCTAAATGCTGGAAAAGTGGTATCTGTTTACCTATCCAAAGTTTTGATGTTTGAGACTGTTCATTTTATGTTAGTATAAAACTACCTGTTTCTCCTTGAAGTGTGCTCTTAAACAGTTTTATGTTTGCAGGTCGAAAGCAATGCGCGCTTTGTTAGATGGTCAGATGGAAGTATCCAGTTGTTAATTGGGAATGAAGTTCTTGACATATCCACACAAGAAGTGCAGCATGATCAAGCGCACCTTTTCCTCCGACATGGAAAGGTGGGCATTGCCTCTTCCTTTAAAGGCCTTCTTTTGCGGTTTCATTTTCTCTTTTCTTGTTTGTTTATTTATTTGATTAGGTCCATTGTAATTTTTAGGTAGCTTTTGCATTGATCATTAATTTATTTTCTAATTGCAGGGAATTCTCCAATCACAAGGAAGACTCTTAAAGAAGATGAAGTTTATGCCTTCATCCTTGTCCTCAAATTCCCATCGACAATTGACTGCTCTTGTTGAATCACGCCATAAAAAAGTATACAAGGTTAAGAACTGCATAACAGATATTGACCCAGAAAGGGAGAAGGAAGAAAAAGAAAGGGTAATACTGAAACATATCTAATTATCTAATCATATGAGAACTACCGTTGACTTGATTTTACTGCATAATAGTTTCTAAGTTTTGAATTCAGCATGTGAACTCGTTCAATCGTGTGCCACTAGCATGTGTTGTATCAGTCATGCAAATTTTATGCTATTTTGGCATCAAGTATTGTGCATAAATTTCATCATCATAAACTTTATGCTATTTTTGGCCTCATGTGACTTGATTTTGCTGCATAATGATTTCTAAGTTTTGAATTCAGCATGTGAACTTGTTCAATCGTGTGCCAGTCAATTCGAGCATGTGTTATATCAGTCATGCAAATTTTTTACAAGTGTTAAGTTCCTACTTGAATTTATGCTATTTTGGCATCAAGTATATTTGCATTTCAATTCTCTCTTATTCTCCTGCAGGCTGAAGGCCAGTCAATTCGAGCTCAGGAACTTCTTCATCGGAAGAGGGAAAAAGTGAATCGGAAGTATACACAAACTGTAGACAGGGGGCGTCAGCTTTCACCGGGATTCTTGGAAGAAGCCCTTGATGAGGTGTGCGGCTAGCCATGTTTTTCTTACCTTACAATGATTGGTACACGATTTAATAACTATGTTCAGATTAAAGAAAATGTATACAAGTTACTATATCTCCCTGATTCCTTGTTCTCAGGATGACGAAGATTATTACGACTCACGCCGCTCAGCTTCTCGCAATCGCTTTGAAGAAGATCTGGAAGTGGAAGCACAGGCAGAGAAGCGCATCATGAATGCGAAGAGGGTACTACTACTACTTATGGGTTCTTGCAACATGTTTAACAGTAAGACTTAATTTGTTTCTGAATTGATTGTGAATATAATTGTTGTTATCCTTACCAGTCACATGTACGCAAAGAAATTCCTCAGAAATCATCTCTGTCTCGACAATCTCGACGCCCAGTAGATTTTTCTGATAGTGAAAGAGAGGCGTCCGAATATGAAACTGACGGTTATGAAGAGGAGGCATCTCCTCCGCGTAAGAGGGCAGCACATCAAGAGCATGAAGATTATGAAGATGATGAAGAGGAGCCTGAAGCTAAAGAAACATCAGAAGAAGAAGATGAGGTATGCGAGTCTTCCTAAATTGTTCTCTATGAAAGCACCACCTTTTCATCTTTATCTAGAACTCCATACATGTCCCATCTGCCATAAATCCTACCATTTATTTGATGGGTATCCCAAATATCTTATTATACCACTAGATTTTGATTTTTGTGTCCCTTATTTCTAACATGGAAATGAAACGTACTATTGAATATGCTATACCAGTTTTGAGTCATTCTTATTCTTAATCGTATCATGAGAGGATTACACATAATGTTGGCCACTATGTCTCACATAACGAATGCCAAATATTGTAGTCTAATTGACCATGTGTATGCTTAATTTACCGGATTTCTATGCTAAGTTACAGATTGATTCCATCCCAATTATATTTTAGTTTTTTGGATCTTGCTACATGTAATTATTCCCTGCTTATTTAAGATTCACTTGCAGTAAGTAACTATTGCATGACACTGCAGCAAAAAAGTTGCAAGCTTGTGTGATTCCTCTAGGATGTGATAAAGCAAATAATGAAAAGCAAATACTAATTATCCATACATTATGGAGAAAGGTTACTGATGAATTAATATAAATTGTTGAAATAGGTAGGTAACATCATGTTACTGATGCTTGTAATGTATAATCTTACATGGAAAAGGTTTTAATCATTAAAGAATTCATTATGGGAGGCAATGATCCTTAAAAATAGGATAACATAATTGTAGATAGAACCACCTAAAAACTTGAGAGGTCACATTGGTAAGGCCGTCAGTCACTGCTGCCTAAATCTTCGCCATATTTGTGTGAAGGTTCCCTTGGGAATGGATTTGTTTTTATATTCTGATTAAGGTGATAATGAAATTTCTTACTGTATATGTTCAATATATCGCCTTACACATGGATACCTACACGTTGGTCCCAAACTTCAGATTCGAAACAAGGTGGCATCTGCCGAGCTTTGGAAGTACCATTCACATAAATTTTCTCGCAAAACAGCTGGACCAATAGAAGCTCTTATTTTCTTAAGGGTATATTAGGCATGTAGTAACTCATCGCTATCGATTGGCGAAAGATTTGCAGTTTCACACATGTATGCATATCTCCAATTGGTTTTAATAATAATTTGTTACATATCTTTCCTCGTTGAATTATTTGGAGAACTTAATACTGTATAGCTTGCTTACACGTCATACTAGCATGTCTGACTAGTATGTAATGTTTACGTTTATACACACGTGCCACCTAAGTGTATACTGCCAATTCTTGCAGGAGCCGAGACGAAGGGGAAAAGAATCTAGGGGTGGTACCAAGCGTAGGGGGGTAGAGTCAGATGAGGAATCTCCACCCAAAAAGGCTGCAACTCACCGTCGAATGGCAGTTTTCGATAGTGACGACGAATGAAATTAGTCTGACAAACTTAAAGCCTGTGAGTAAATCTGTCCTAATGAGAAGCGCCACCTGTTTTCATTCTTTGCGTACCAGCTCGGTACATAAACATATACAGAAAATAGGTCTCTATAATACACACATGTGCGATCACCTGGAGATTCATTAGAGATCTGTTTGTGTATCTAGGCAATAATTTCCGTTAGTTTCTATGCAATTACTGTGAAGATCTTCTTCATGCATGCCTCTGTTCATGTTTAGAGTAAGATCAACTTCCGGCTTATTTTCTGTAGAATGTTCAAATATTAACATAATTTGTTGAAGTTTCTTGTGCAGAAGCAAGATATGAAATTTCAACGAGGCTATAGATCTTAGGAATGTTCCCTTTAGGTGTTCTTCATTACCAAGAAGGAAAATTTAATGCTCGTAAAGACCGTCACTACCTTTCTGATAAGTGTCTGGAGTACAAAAATTTCAGAACTGGAAACTTCATTAAAGAAGGAAACTACTGATTTGAGAATCCTAAATATTCCTCAAAAGGACAGAAACTACCAAATAAAATTTTGAATGGATCCCGTGCGGATCGTGTGGGTATCATGCTCCATCCATAATTTCTGCACAAGCGAGGACACTTAATTATCCACACTGTGACTTGATTGATGGTGCTCCTTCTATTTATGTATGCCAATGTTTTTGTATGTATAGCCTGCTTTAGCTCGTCTAGGTAGACATTTTTGTTAATTTCTGTTATCAGAACCATTCTTCTCCTGTCAGTTTTTTTTCTCTTGGCGTACGAGTATATTGGTGGAATTGAACTTTAACCTGTATGTTTTCTCATTGCCAGACATTAAGATTTGAACCATTCTTGGGACTAGTGTCTAGGTGCAGCACTCCTGAGAATTGAAGGAGTCAAGTTCGAAGTATGATGTGCTGGTTGTCCATTATCCTTGGCTACAAAATGTTCTTGTTTTAGCTGTGGTTGAAGGTTGTTGGGTGTAAAATCTAAGAATTAACATGAACTATTTGCGTCATCAAGAGAACAACCCAGTTTCTCTCTGGTGCACCCCAGGAAAAGGTCCAACTAGGTGATTATATAGTTTGTCAGCACAGATGAAGGCATTTCATGTTGGTGATGGTGACAGAGGTGCTGTTTTGATTCAACAATTCTCCAGTTGATTATACTTTTACTGCTCGTTATTACTACCAGCTCTTAGTTTGTTTGTGCCTTTACGGATTCAATCTCGAAATTTGTTACCAGCCCTTACAAATTACAGAATCTGTCTTTGATGGTTCATTGTAGGATCTATGTTTAGGTTTAAGTTCTTGATGCTTCCCAGTTCCCCGAAAAACATCTCCATCAGATCATTAAATCCTACGCACGGGACCCTTTTGTTCTAAGAATTGATACAGCCACAACTAATATAAGGTCGCGCATTATGGCATTGAAGAATATCAGGAACTTCTACTTGGCGTGGTACGTTTATTAATGCCATTTCCTAGAAGAAGCAAACAAAAACAAATAGCGTACAGAGAAAATGATGGATCCAAGTTGATGAAACAATGCCCTAATAAAAATTAAAATCGTTACTGAGTCGTCAATAGCTCAACTAATTTCTTGCATCAAACGGCCCATGATCAACCATGTGCTCGATAATACACCCCATACCTTACCAAACAAACGAAGAAAAGTTAAAATGAGAAAGAAACCAAAGAAAAAGTGAAGAAAAAACTCCCTTGTTTACGTGTATCCATCACGCTCTCTTGTTGTTGTTGTTTTTCACAACCAAAGGTGTAAAACAGAAAAACATTGATAGTCCAGAGCCCCCATCAATATTTTGCTGAAAGTGACCTTAAATAAATGACCCGCTTGTCATACGGCGTAAAGTGATGGAAGCTATAAGGTCTATTCCGTGTTTAGATTTTAGATTTTTTTCTTTTATAAGGACATTGCCAATGAGGGTATAAGGAAGGGAGGGCTAAGGCTCATCCCATATCCTAACCCTTCGGTAATTTCAAAGTTATTTATAAACATATAATTATTTAAAATTATGATAAAAAAGGAATAATACACAATTACTCGTAATATGTTTTATATATATAACAAATAAGCCATGATTTTCTCTCTCCTGAGTAAGGTAGATATATGACTAACGATTAAGCATCCACTTTTAAGATTCCTTTAGAGGTCCTATTGGCAAACAAACTAGAATAATACATATTTAATAAACTATATCTCGAAATTTTATAAATTTTATCTCGTCAGAAAAGGGATCTACACAACGAGTATAAACAACAGTACCAAATTCATATCTTTATGAAAAAGTCAAAGATGACTGTTTAGGCACAGACGGAAATGCTTAACCATTATGCAATCGTCAAGAATGTTATGCAACCACCATAATGGATACTTTTTTGGAAGCATAATGTTTATTCAGTGATAGGTGTCTCAAACACCTTAATCATTATCAATTGATTATGCTTTCTTTGTTATTTTTTTTTGTAAATTTTGTTTTTATGTTTGTTTTGAGTTTTATAGGTACATTGGAGTCATGAGAAACAAAAGAAGAGAAAAACAAGCTTAATACATTGCTTGGCAACTTCGGGAGTTGACAGACTAGAAGTCTAGAATACCGGAAGGTTTTTAGTTGTTGAAAACAGAGAATTACTAAAGATCGACATGTCTTTTACTGGGGGGGGGGGGGGGCCACCAAACTATTTCAATTATTAGGATAGACCATGTTTCTGTCTGGGCAGCCATCCTAACTCAGCTGGAAGTTACTCAGGGCCCCCATCTATTTCCTTTAACCTAGAAATAAAGCTAGATGCGACCTGTTTATTACAACATCGGGTCTCGTTCTTCTTTCTTTGAACCGAGAGGTAACAGCCGCAGCTAAGCCATGGGTTCCACGAAGGATTCACGTCGGCAACCTCAGGTCTGTTAGGTTCTTATGATGGTCGGGTGAACAAATTAGGAAGAAAGGTAGAACACAGGTTGTGGAATTGATTGAGAAGTAGTTTAACCGAGAACAGAGAGAGGAAAGATGGGTTTTAGTGGCTGTGATGTTTGCTCGAATCTGAGAAGAAGAAGAAGAAAAGGAGAAATGGGTTCTTGAATTAGGGATCATTTTTGAGGTTCGAGCTGATTGCCTGTATAACTGAATTTGAAGATGGATTGAGATTTCAGTCAAAGAATGGATGAGATTTCGAAGTGTTTCTGAGTTTCAATGATTTGAATTGAATGGGTTTGTGTTGAACTCAACTTTGCAGGGAAGGAGATGTATAAAAGGTGGTTCGAATTCAACAGAGAAGTCATCTCCTGTCAACAGAACAACAACATAATGATCATATAATATCTCCACAATAAGATATGGAGATTTGTTACCTATTTTATTATATTTTGGATATCTTGTAATCACTCTCACATATCTTTATTCATGTATAAATAGTGCCCCTATTCTCCACAAGAGAAGTGTGGAAGAGTTAAACACAAATCTCTATTCTATCTTGGTATCAGACATAGATCCTGTAAACCACGCTATCTCTTTTCCCAAATCAACTCTCTTCAATGGCAGCCAACACAACAACCCTTCAACACATCCATATCAATCACCTAGTAAACATCAAGCTCAATGAAACCAATTTTCTTTTATGGCAAACTCAATTCAAACCCCTGCTAAAAGGGTACAATCTACAAGGTTACGTCGATGGTACCCTGCCTAAACCACCACGAACCCTACCAAATTCAGAAGAACTTAATCCTGAATTTATCAAGTTTGAAGAGCAAGACCAAATCCTTTTGGGTTGGCTACTATCTTCAATTACCGAGAATGTTATGATCCATGTTGTGGGCTTAACAACATCTCAAGAGGTCTGGAAGGCTTTAGAGACAAGATTTGCTCCACAGACCAAGGCACACCAGATGCACTTACGAAGACAACTCCACAATTTAACCAAAGGTAATTCTACAATGCAAGAATACTTCGATAAGGCTAAAAATCTGTTTGACTTACTTGCAGCATCAGGACATACTGTTTCTATAGATGATATGAAACATACTATACTGGATGGTCTTAACCAAGCATATGACCCAATTGTAACAATTTTATGCACCATTGATGCTTTAGATATGAAGACGTTCTATGGTCATCTGCTTACATATGATCTGTGCCTTGAGTAACAACTAGAAGTGATTCAACAGCCCTTAGCAAATGTTGCTGCTGGAAGCTCCTTATCTCCTAGAACAGGTCAGTTTCGTCAGGGAAACATGTTTCAGCCTGATATGCCACTCTCCAGATCAAGAAACAATCCACAACAACATCAAGGCCCTTGTCAGATCTGTGGTAGGAGAAATCACACAACTAGAAGGTGCTGGTACCGATGGGACAAAGAAGATGTACCCATAAGAAAATCTCCAGCTGCACACTCCCTGGAACAAATGGGGATAATTCTTGGGTAACTCACACTGGTGCCACTCACCATCTCACTGCTGACATCAATAACTTGAATCTACATCAAGAATATGATGGCACTGAGCGTGTGAAGGTTGGCAATGGTAATGAACTTGCTATTGCAAACATTGGTAATGCTACTTTTACTTAAAATAATAGATCCTTTCTGCTTAAAAATATTTATCATCTTCCTACTATAAAAGCTAACCTTCTCTCAGTTCATCAATTTTGCAAAGACAACAATGTATTTTTTGAATTTCACACAAACTGTTTTGTTCTGAAGGATCGCCACACAAGGACAACACTGTTGCAAGGAAGGACTAAAAATGGCCTCTACAAATTTGACAATGTTCAGGAGATCACAAACCTGTGTCAATCAAAATATTACATATCAGAATCGCTTCTAGTTTGGCATCAAAGGTTAGGACATCCAATGATTTAAACTGTTTATAGAGTTATTAAAAAATTTCTCTTCCTGTTTCAATAAAGCATTTGATTTATGTTATTCCTGTCATCTCAGTAAAAGTAAGAAACTACCATTTCCTATTAGTCAGACTACTTATGATAGACCATTAAGTCTTGTTGTCTCTGACTTATGGTTATCTCCCCATGTTTCTTGCAATGGTTTTCGATATTACTTACTACTCTTGGATGCCTTCTCCCACTATACATGGATATTTCCCTTGGTACGAAAATCTGATGCCTTACCAACTTTCACACAGTTCAAAACACAAATAGAAAATCTTACTGATCACAAACTCAAAGTCTTTCAGTCTGACAATGGGGGTATACAGAAAATTCACCTCATTTCTCAATAATTCAGGTGTACTTCATAGGTTCTCTTGCCCACACACCTTTTCATAAAATGGACTTGCAGAGAGGCGTATACAACATATTACTAAATCAGGTATTGTACTACTTTTTCATGCATCTATGCCAAAATCTTTATGGGTTGAAGCTTTCTCCACAGCCTGTTATCTTATCAATAGAATTCCAGCTACTAAGACAGAAAACAAAACACTACTTCAGCTGTTGTTCAATAAGACTCCTGACTATTCTCTATTAAAGGTGTTTGGTTGCCTTTGTTATCCATGCCTAAGACTATATAACTCACACAAATTGGAACCAATGACTGTAGCATGTACTTTCATAGGTTATAATATCTCTCACAAAGGGTATATGTGTCTAAATACCTCTACAAACAGGTTATATATCTCCAGACATGTCAGATTTGAAGAGGGTCATTTTCCATTTGCTTCCAAGCAAACAATAGGTTCTGTGATGGAATCAACTCCCAAGTTAGCAAACACAAGAATGCTTACTTCACCTACTCTTGAAGTGCCAAGAAACACTACAGCTCCACCAACTCACATAAACCTGCAGCAGACTCAACAACTGATTGCATCAACCAGTTCTGTTGTGTCTCTGCCAGCAGGTCCAACTGATGTATCTTTGCTACCCGTTTTTGATCAAAATGTTTCACAGCCAAGTTTACCAATAGAATAACCAAATCCTTCAACAACTACTGGTGATATCCAACAACTATCACAACCACAGATACGCCCAATGAGAACAAGAGCTAAATCAGGCATTTCAAAACCTATAAGGAAACTGTGTCTCACAGCTACCAAGCATCCCCTATAAGATGCTTACTTCATGGAACCCACTTGCTTTTCCAAGGCAAAAGATGATCCAAAATGGGGATCTGCAATGGATGTGCAATATAATGCATTGATTAACAATGACACTTGGACTCTTGTTCCATATGAAAGAGGGATGAATGTTGTAGGCTCAAAATGGATTTTTCGGATCATGCAAAAGCCTGATGGTACTGTTGACAAGTATAAGGCATGCCTGGTTGCAAAAGGGTTTCACCGGCAAGAAGGGACAGACTATGCTGAGACGTTTAGTCCGGTCATCAAGCCATGTACCATAAGGCTGCTTCTCTCTATAACAGTGATGAATGGCTGGGAACTGCGATAACTAGATATAGAGAATGCATTTCTACATGGTGTTCTGGAGACCAATGTGTATATGAAGCAGCCAGATGTTTATACTGATCCCAATTACCCAACACATGTGTGCAAACTTCATAAGTCCCTTTATGGGCTAAAACATGCACCATGAGCTTGGTTTTCACGTCTGAGTACCTATCTCACAGAACTAGGATTTCAGGGAGCAATTTCTGATACCTACTATTCATTCGGAACCAGGCAGACTCCATAACATACATCCTAGTATATGTAAACGATATCATTATCACAGGCTCTAATTCAACTCTTATCAACACACTCATTAAAGACTTGCGCAATGTGTTTGCTATTAAAGATATGGGTGAACTAACATTTTTTTTGGGTATTGAAGTGATTTTTCAGGGTCAACAACTAATTCTTAGTCAGTGAAAGTATGTCTCTGATCTATTTCGGCGTTCCTGCATGGATGGTGTTGTGCCTGTGAGTACGCCTCTCTCGGCACAAGTCAGACTACAGAAGCATGGGTCAGAAAAGTTTGACAATCCGACTCTTTATAGAAGTGTGGTGGGGGATTTACAATATCTGCATCTCATACGACTGGACATTTCTGTGGCAGTAAACAAGGCATGTCAGTTTATGCATGATCCCTTTATAAAACATTGGGACATGGTTAAGAGGATTCTTAGGTACTTAAAGCATACAGTAGACTATGGGTTGTTTCTGCGTCCCAACAATAACAATTCACTTCATGCCTACTATGATGCTGACTGGGCAGATAATGTGGATGATCAAAGATCCACAAGTGGTTATTATATCTTCTATGGAGGTAATTTGATCTCTTGGAGTGCCAGGAAACATAAAATAATATACAAATTCAACACAGAAGCTGAATACAGGGGGGGTGGCCATAACTACTTCTAAGATCATTTGGATACAATCATTAATGAAAAAGCTTGGAATACCAAATCCAACACCTAAACTATGGTGTTATAACTTAGGAGCTACATATCTCACAATAAATCCAATCTTTCATGCTCGGACAAAGCATATCGAAATTAACTATCACTTTGTCAGAGAAAGAGTTGCAAGCAAACAGGTACATGTACAATTAGGGCTGCACAGGAACCGACCCGAAAAACCGCACCCGCCCGAACCCGCCAAAACCGCGGGTTTTAAAACCGAACCCGCCCGCTACGGGTTGGTATACGGTTTTGAAAACTCAAAACCCGGGCACCACGGGTCGGTTTACGGGTTTAGTGTAGAACCCGCCCGACCCCGCCCGTTTAAACCGTTAAATATGGACCGTTGATGAGATCAATCTTGACCGTCCATAAAAACTAAACATATTACACTACACATGACCTAATCTAATCTCTAGCAGTCTTCACTCTTCACTTCGTTCTTCAATCTTCACTGAATCACTGTGAATCAATCTTCTTCTGTTCTTCACTTCTTCTCCGCCTTCCTCTCAAGGCTCTCATCCTCTGGTTCCATCCTTCCATGCCATCGGCCATCTCATCCAGGTAATGATACTTATTTCCCTTCTCTGCCATTCCTTCGTTTTCGTTTATCAACAACATCAAATCTCCATTGATGATTTAGTGAACTACAACAGTAAACATATCTCATTTGGAATCTTCAATTCAATCGATTTGAAAACATGGGTTTGTTGTATTTCGTTTTAATTTTATGATTATCAATTCAAATTGTCCAAATTGATCAATTAGGATAAAAATATGAAGAACTAGGGTTAACTTTGAAATGATTCTATTTCCACAGATAAGTGTTTAATTCAGTTATTAGTCTTGTTTACTTTGTTAACTGTTATACTGTTGTGATCAATTTTGATGGGTACTATGCTCAGACATAATTTTGATGGGTACTATGCTCAAACATGAAGCTGAACTATTAAATTAGTCTGTGGTCCATACAATGAGGTTCCTGGACCTGTCACATATAACATATTAGTCTGTGCATGTTGATTCAAGAAACATGAACCTGAACTATTAGTTAGTCCTTCCTGTTTGAAGTTTGAGTTTGAATTCCCCTGCCAACATTTCCATGGACATCAGTAGACTGGAACAATAGTTTCTTGACTTTGTTTCATTTGTCACTTGCATTTCCCCTGATTATGCATTTGTCTGTTCCTCCTAATCTCCATCTCTTCATTTTAAGTTTTAAAAGTTTCGACAAATCAAGAAGCACCTCCATAGATTATATCATCCTCAACTTTGCAAAGGCTTAAAGGCTATAAGTCTACATGCTACATCAGTATAATTGTTTTATCTGCTGCAGATAACCTCGGTTCAGCTCCTCAATCATCCTTATAGGTTGCCTAATTGAATACCCAAAGTTGACTACTTCAGCTTATTCTTTCTACATCACATCTTATCATATAATTTCTGTTTGCGCCATATGGTAAAACAAAACAGCTCAAAATAAGATGACTAAGACAGTAAGACATTTAATTTTGTTACCTATTACAAAGTTGGAACAACATTACTCAAATACAGGAATGATAATGCATCGTGTAATTTGCATACATCAACTACGTCTGTTTTCTTGTTCTAATCATTCGTTTCTCAAAGAAACTGCAACTACCTGTGTTTTTATATCATTCTCCTTCTGCAGCTAATATATGACTTCTAAAGAAGAAGGTATTAAGCCGACTCAGTCTCCGTACCTAGATGGTGTTAGCTTAACTCTTGATGCAAGGACTTGATATAAATCTGTATTTTTCTTTCTTTCATCTAGCATTGTGTGGTCATGTCATGTCATATTTGAATTGAATTCTCTGTTATAAAATTGTAATCTAATTATTGAAGTAAATACATTGCAACTTACTCTCAGTTGGATCTGGATCATATAAAGATGAACTTAATCCTCTCATATCTACTACTAATTGGTGTACTGTAGCATACATATCTTATCGGATTCACTGAACTAGTCTTTACTCTTGACCGTAATACCAACAGTTGCAAGCTACTTTGTCCTAACCTTGAATGACCGCCGGCTGCATATAATACTAGCTATTGCCGAAAGTAGTATCATGGCAAATTTTCAGTTTGAACTTCATTTTATGAGAGTTACTCATGGTAATATTGTTTGTTTTTGTTGTTGTTGTCTTAATTTTATAATACTGATTTTTTTTTTCTTTTTTTCATGTTTTTTTTTCTTTTTTTAGTGGCTGTTTTGTTATTTTTTGTTGTCTGCACGGGTTAACCCGCTCAAAAAACCGAACCCGCCCGACCCGCTGCGGGTTAAAACCGACTCGACCCGCCTGAGGACGGGTTGGTATACGGTTTAGATTATCAAAACCCGCCTGTGGACGGGTTGGTAGTTGGTTTTACCCTAAAACCGACCCGCCCGCCCGTTGTGCAGCCCTAGGTACAATTTATCTCTTCTAAAGATCAACTGGCAGATATATTTACAAAAGGGTTGTCTTCTCCAAGATTCCACATGATACGGGACAAGTTGAATGTTCGACAACTCACGTTCAACTTGAGGGTTAGTGTCAACAGAGCAACTAAAAAATGATCACATAATATCTCCACAATAAGATATGGAGATTTGTTACCTATTTTATTGTACTTTGGATATTTTGTAATCACCCTCACATATCTTTATTCATGTATAAATAGAGCCTCTCTTCTCCACAAGAGAAGTTTGGAAGAGTTAAACATAAATCTCTATTCTAACTTCTCCTTCACCACCACAAAATGCATACTAAGTATTTGAGGAAAGGCCTGACGAGTAGTTCTTACATCAAGTTCATCCGGGACCAACTGCTCTGCCCTAGTCTTTTGCTATAGCAAGCCATGGTTCGATGCTGTATACAAGGGTTTTCTGGTAGCGACTAGGAGATATTTTCGACTCCAAGATGGAAAGGGAATTTGGGTATCAATCTGCTTAGGTATTGGATAGAGTTTGAGCCCATAAAACTGCCGAGAACCTAGCCTGTTTTTGATGATCAATGGTTGGGTTTTCTGACAGGATTTAGAAGTTGTATGGGATGAGGAAACTTGGGTTGTTACCCAAATCGAAATTGTAGGTATTGAAGATTATAAAAGGGGAGACACAAGAACTCTAGAAGAGATATCATATACACCCCCTCACAATTGTTTCACCACCAACAGAGAGGAGCTCTCTGCTCCTCTCCCAACCCTCTCCAGCCTCACTTGCATAGTTGCATATTCATTAGCATCATCTTTTGCATCATATGCATACCCTCACCACCACACCACCAGTCCTTGCACTACTACATCAGCGACAGTTTGCACACTACCAGGCAGTTACATCAACAGTTCACTACATCCACCACCAGGACCTGGACCTGACGACCACAACACCACTAGACCATACACTCCATTCCACATGCCTATTTTGGTTTGCTTAACTTGCTTTAAATTTGTACTTTATATTTCTTTATTTTAGTGCCATGAACTCCATTAGATAATTATTTATTTGATTAAAGATAATTTCAAAACTGTGATATGATTCATATTTTTCCTTTTTTTCAATAATGTTTTATCGTTTATCTTTTGCGGAGCCTATGACCATGAATTGTTTTTAAGTTGTTCATATGAACAATTGAATATCTTGTTTTCAATTATAATGCTAGATAATTGAACCATAATCCATAATTTCTATGGTACTTTAATCACAAGTAGAGAAATATCAACATTGCAATGGGATGTTGTGGATTTTGGTGTGTGAAAGATAACCCTAAGTTAACATGTCGAATTTGCGAACATGTGGTTAGGATCAACCCGACTTACAGAAAGTACTGGTCAATAAAGTTACACTAGAGAGCTTATTCAAAGTGGCTCGATTGGCTAAAAACGAGTAGAGAACTTATTCTACAAAGTGGCCTTGGAGTCTAATGGAATTGTTGAACTCATAACTTGTCTAGGGTTTTTAGTAAACGTATTATAAAGAAGATTTCACTTGTATTCATGTTCACTAGTGGAGAAAGAATCCTTAATCATTCTCATTCTCATCCTCATATCGTATTCTTTTATTTGTTTTCATATCTTTGTATTAGTTTATTTTGAGAAATTTAATCGACAACTTTAACTCAACGCTCCCTTAGGAATGAACCTGCTTATCATTATTCTACTAGTTGGTGTAAGAAAGTAAGAAATATATTTTTGACGAGTTTGACGTCTCGATCATGCAACCACTTCTTCAAACATATGAACAAAAAAATATGGATACATAACATTTTAAAGAGCTAGTTTTTGAGCACGTGAACCAAAAAAGCAGATGCATAATGCGTTATGCAGCCATTTTCTCGGATGCATAACGGTTAAGCAACTACTTTTTAAAACGTACTTACAAAAAATATGGTCACATAATAATTATGTACCATTTTCTTGACTGCACAACAGTTACAACCATTTTATTAATACATGAACAGACAATGTGGCTTCTTACTGCGTTTTGCATCTGTTTTCTCGACTTCATAACAAGTTATGCAACCATTTTGGCGGTTCTATATGTAATAACATAAACACCTTAAAACAAGATATAAACCTTGTAAAAAAACAACCCTACAATTAATAGAATAATAAGTTTTACAAATTTCAAGTATAAAAAATATAATTACTTTGGTCATTGTCAACACAATAATATATCAAATGAAAAAAAAACGAAAATATATTTGTCATTCCTAAGCGGCTTCTTATACAGGTGGAAATTGATCGACTTCGTACAACTTTGCTTATGCCTATACTAATGCTTCCACCTGTGATTAACATCTAATCAAAATAAACACCAGTTCTTACGCAAAAAATCTTACTAGTCTAACTAAAACGATTGATAAAAGTATATTCAAGCTAATATAATCATTGGAAGAAATTCAAAGTTGTTTTAGTTTAAAAAACAGATAAAAGTTTAAGGGGTAAATCATAATGAGTACTAGAGATTAAAATCGTACAAGGATGGGATAAGCCATGAAATGGCCATTCAAGCTTTGCTTCCGTCACAATGGAGGAGAAGAGTTGATCTTAGAGAGGAACGCAGAGAAAGATAAGATCGTACGATGAATTCTAGTTGAAGAATATACCTTTGGTTGAGTTCAAGTGTTTAAGACATAATTGTTTATGATAGCCTTATGTCAGGTAAACTTCCATTGTCTTTGGAATAAATGAAGTCATCTATTTATAGTGTTGAACTCACACTAATGATCTCGTAAGAAGTGGAGAACGTGGTTGAAGTCATGCCCATGATTGTAGGGAAGACTTTACAAACCATACACCCATTATTCCTTCATCTAGCAATGTTCACACAACTTGATCCTTTTTCATTGTGGGTATACAGTTATACCGCACATGTTGTAAACCGCCAAACTAATACCCTAATTAACACCAAAAATTGATTGTTAGGTCATATGAATGAATCAATTAATTAATTTAAATAAATAATTAGGCAGTATGCCCAGAGCGCTAATTAATTAAGTAGATTGACTATTAGTGTCGAGTCTACAAAGATAATAAGTTTCTCAGTGACTTGAATTTTAGTAAGTCTAGCAGTAGAATATATTGAGTCATTTGAGTGTCGAACTGTGATAATGCCAGCGTGAGAATTTGAGTAAGATGGGTACTCAGTTATATTATTCAGAATCACAAAAGTTGGTATTTTATGTGATTACAACTGAGAGACTCACTTGTCGAATATTTGTGGCTCCGAACATCAAGAAGATAACTTAGAATTGAAGCATTTTTTATGAGTAAAATGAAGTGTAATGACCCGACCCTCCACCGATACCGTCCCCACTTAGCCACTGCGGTCATCTGACAGTGTGGTTTTTTTTATGAGCACCGCTACGGTCACCAGCAACAGCTTCCTGAGAGGTCACTCATCCCTGAATTTCTCCTAGTCCGAGCACGCTTAACTATAGAGTTTTTTTACCAACTTTGTGGCCAATTGTGCTGAAAAGACCTTGGTGTTAGGAAAGGACAAACCGTTACCTATATTCCATTTGGAAAACCTTAACTGCTGAATCAGGGTATTACAATACTAATAGACACATTTTTGTGTCTAAATTGCGCTCGATTATCTATTTTGATAGTGTTCGATTTTGTATTATTTATGGTTTTTTATGTCTTTGTAGGTATTTTCGAGAAATAAATAATTGTGGAAAAATTGGCTCGAAAAGTGTAAAGGCACTCGGAAAAATTACTAAAGGCACCCAACAAAAGTGTTAAAGGCACCCACCAGTTGGATTGGGGGCACCCCTTCTTTAAATTCAAAAACGTGAAAATGACGGGAATTTTGTTTACGTGAAGAATTTCTTCTGAGTTGGTCTGGAATGAAGTTTAAGGGATTTGGAAGCTACTGTGAGTCACCCAAGTGAAGTAAACAACCAAACTAAGTTAAACACACGTCAACAGAGAGTTTTAGCCGGAAAAAATGATTGGAGAATCATAACAGGAGTCGAAAACAGAGTCACTCTCTGTTTGGGATTTTGCATGCGATTGGAGTTGGTTTTAGATAAGGATTTGCATCCTAATCGATTAAGGATGATGTATTAGGGTTACCTACACCTATAAATACCAAAGAGAATCGAAGAAAGGCTAGGCAGAGACCACCGAAAAGTTTCAGGAAGAAAACACTTCTGCTGCTGTAGAGAAGAATACAGGAAGAACATAAGGCTGGAGCGAACTGTCGCTGAAACTGTCGCTGATATAGTCATATTTTCTGAAGCGCTTGAAGTCCGTTCTTCTCTATCTGTTTTCCTTTCTTTCTTCTGTAACGCAGAGAACATCATCTGTAACGCTTATAAGCATGTCTGTTCTTGTGTTACTTCTATTTCATTATTGTAAACACTTTTTGAGCTATGAAAACCTATTTTGAGGGTGTTTCCAATACAATGAGCTAATCACCATCACTGGGACAACGGAGGAAGCTATTTTTCCAATAATAAAGTGGTAATTCTTATTTTATTTATTCATTGCAATTCTTTTATAATTATTTGCTTGAATTAAAATTGGAAAAAATGGTTTTTATCAATTAGTTGTGTTTTATTTTGATGAGTCGTGCTGGGTTTAGAGCTTTTGATGTCTCATGCTTACAATTTACAACTATTATTTTGAAAACCTAACTTTGGCAATGTTTTGATTAAACTGAATACATGAGTTGCAAGACTTACTTGAAAAATTGGCGAATGGTGGAATCCTTAGTCCTAGTTATTCCCATCAATTTTAAATCAATTTTATTTTAATTTTCTTTATTTTTAGTTATTAAAAATTAGGTCTGAAAGTCGAATCTTCACAAGTCTGAGTATCGAACCTTTTTACCACTATATTAAAACCACATCAAATACCACCACCTTAAATTGGATCCGTCCTCGGTTAAAGAATATATTTAAACCCATATCTATAACGTTCCCTACCACCAATGAGACCATTACCTGACACACCCCGTCCAACGTATTCTCTCACCCTCGGAAGATGATCTGTAGTCGGCTCTGATACCATTTGTAATGTCCCGACCCTCCACATATATTTTCCCTACTTAGCCACTGCGGTCATCCGACAGTGTAAGTTTTTTAGCGGGCACTGTTCGGGTCATCCAATAACAGTTTTCCAGGAAGTCACCCATCCCTGGATTGCTCCCAGTCCGGGTACGCTTAACAATAAAGTTTTTTTACGAACTCTGGAGCCCATTGTGCCGAAAAGGCCTCAGTGTTAGGAAAGGACAAACCATTACCTATACTCCACTCGGCGAACCCTACCTGTCGAATCGGGGTATTACATAAAGAGCTTGATATTGCACCAAGGATAAAAATGGCGCTAACTAAGGCCAGTGCCACTGTTTTGGTAATAGTGGCGCTAGCACTAGACTAGTGCCAAGGTTTAGGTTGGCGCTGAAAATATCTGCATGTGTATGCTTGATCCCATAAACCAGCATCCTCATCATTCCCATGTACTCATTGGTTTTCAGATACACTATCTTGTGTAGGTTGAACTTCACTTTCTTTCTCATATACTCATTGATTATCAGCTACACTAGTCAGTGTAAGTTTAACTTCATTTTCATTGCCATCTTTATCTTCAAATTGCAGTTTTGGAGGTCATGTCTATTTACTTGTTCCCATTCCTTCACTCTTTCTTTGTGATTTTTCTTTTAGTCTTGGATTCTTCCTATGAATTACCTTTTGCTTAGAGACAAGTTTCTTCTGAATTGGTGTTAACTTCTTTCTATATAAAGGATCAAGTACACAACTACCAACACCCATATAAACCATATTACACCATCCATATCTGCATCTTCACCACCACTTATAGACAAATGTAATGATATAAACCATCCTCATCTTCCTCAGTATATTTCTATAAATTAAAAAATCACACCTATCATATATTATCTCACAGTTGGGAAGTATTTCAATCTTGAATTCAACAAACAAATGCAATCTATCCCTTAAAATTTATATGAACTTATCATAACTAATATCATTTGCTAGAATATTCAACACATAAAATACTTTACCAACAATCTGATTGAGAACAATTATTCTAAAATTTCTTTTAATTAGTTTTCTGAAATAATATATGATTAACACTAATTCAATTACGTAAGCTATAAATTGATTGTTTAAAATAAATAAATTATAAACTAATTCCAGATAACAAATAAACAATTAGTCAAAACTAAACACTAACTCACAATAATACATGTTATTTAACCCACAAAATTCATATTTCAAACAAAATCCCTAATTTCCAAAACCCCAAAGTTAATTTTACATAAACTCTAAATTTATAGTTGCGATTAAAAAAAAATTAAACAACCTAGATGTGAGATACAATGAAAAATGGAACATGGTTTGAAGAATTTACCTGTTTTGAATCACCATGATCTTGATTTGAACACCTTTCACAACTTTGATGATGATAAAAGCACAACGTCTCTGAGATTCGAGTTCTTCTTCTTTTAATAATGCTTAATCATCTCCAACAATACATAAACGAACTTGATCTGTCACTATTTCACTCAATCTACCTCTTTCTCTCTTTTAGTCTCTCGATTTATCTTTGTCAAAAAAAATTATTTCTCTCGATTTCTCTTCTCTACAGAGAAGATAACTAACCTATAAACACATACCAAACAAATGTGTTTGATCTGAAAGGATCTATTGACACGTGTCCCTAGATGATTTTTAAATGACAAAAAATCAACCGTCAGACCTGGTGAACACATATAACTCACTTAAATGATAAGGGAAAAAAAATAATTTTGACGTACATGTAATTCCACACACGTGGGATGTTAACTATTTAACGTTTATTTTCTCTATTCGGAACATATCCCTTAGTTTTTACCGTTATGGGATAGATCCCCAAGTATATTAGTGAAAACGGGATATATTCCCAATTTATGACATAAAAATATATATTTAACAGGTATAATTTCTTCAGTTACAGAATTGGAAAAATATAATTGTTTCATTAATATACCCAAATTAGGGAAAGTGGTAAACAATGCCTGGACTCAACAAACAGAAATAGAACTAGCACTGGACCTGCAATTGAAACTCATCACAACCAGTCAAGTTCTTACTCAATGGAATAAACAAACTTTTGGCCACCTCCCAACAATGATCAAGAACTCGACAACACAAATAAGGTTAGCGCAACAACAATGCGCTAATCAACAAGGAGATGAGCAGGAATATTGGTTGTTACAGGGAAAAGAACTCAGATTCAACATGTAACCTTTCTCCAATGCCACCGACCTACTGGCAACAAAGATCCAGAATTCAATGGCTACAGTGAAGTGATAACAATACAACCTTCTTCCATACCAAAGCAACCATTCATCAAGGATATAATAATATACATCAACTGCAGGACTCCCAAAGCAACTGGATAACAAACAAAGATGAAGTTATACGCCTCATTTTAAACCATTATACAGAACAATATACAACAACACCCACAACCATAGAAGAAGATTTATTCAGAGATAGCACTCTTAGACTGACTTCCGGGCAATATATTATGCTGACTGAAGAGGTAACCCCAATGGAAATCAAACAAGCTCTATTCTCTATAGATTCAGAGCGAGCTCCTGGACTTGATGGCTACACAAGTAAGTTCTCCAAAGTTTTCTGGGAAACCACTCACATTCAATTAATATAATTGGTTCAAAGTTTTTTTAGTTCACTAAACATTCACCCACTCATGAATCATACAAATATCACACTTACCCCAAAAATAGAACATCCTTCAAAACCATCCCAATTCAGACCAATTGGTCTCTGCAACGTCAAATATAAATAATTGCCAAAATTCTAGTTAATCGTATCATGTCGATCCTCCCATTCCTAATAAGCCCTTACCAGAGTGCATTTGTTCCTCAAAGATCAATTCATGATAATATAACAATGCGGGAGAGATTTCACACTACATCAAAACCTCCCCCCTGACCAAAGATCCTAAAATAGCTTTAAAGCTATATATACAAAAAGCATATGATAGTTTCGATTGGGGTTTCATTAAAACCACATTCACAAAACTGGGCTTTCCAGCAATATTTGTGGAATATATAATGCTCTGTATCACAAAAAGTACATATTCAGTAAACATCAACGGTACACCGCATAGATACATCACGCCTACTAGAGGAATAAGGAAGGGTGACCCACTATCCTCATATATCTTTATAATTTGTGCGGAAATTTTATCCACAAATTTGGGAAACTTGGAGAACAAAAATCTTATAGGAGGGCTTCGTATATCCCAAAAACACCACCAATATTACATCTAATGTATGCGGATGACCTCCTGATCACTTTTAAAACATCAACGGAAAGTAGTAATCACCTCAAGAACGTACTTCAATCTTACAACTCCTCAACATATCAGGTAATTAAAACTTCCAAATCATCAATCATTTATAGTCCAAGATTGGATCCGAACATAGTGGATAACATACATCATCTATTCAACATGCCAACTACTTCAAACCCTTATCTATCCAGGGGTCCAATTCAAACAAGGATGATCATCTCAACACATCTTCGACCACTTCTCCAAAGGCTAGCAAGAAAAGCAAAATGTTGGATGACAAAATGCTTGACGCCGGCTGGAAGGTTAGTACTCATTAAAACTTCTCTACCTCCAACCGCTAATCATCTCATGCAAACACAAATTCTTCCTATCCATGTGCACAACCAGATAAATCGTATCACTAGAAATTTCTTTTGGGGCCATGATTCCTCTGTGAAAAAACTACATCCTTTGACAAACTCTCTAAACCAATTGCTGATGGAGGACTTGGAATTACGAAAAGTAGTGTTCATAATAAAGCATTGCTTCTGAAAAGGGTTTGGAATCTACATGATCAACCTAATTCCATTTGGACCAGCTTGTGTTATGAAAAATACTTTAAGCAACAACCAATTTTCGAAATCCCCATTACCATCCATTCTTTAGCCAGTGCTCAATGGAAAAAATTAGCATCCCTCATACCAAACTTACAAAATATTATTTTTCATTGTATTGGTAATGCTTCAATAACACCCATTCAAGCCAATTGGATTCCACAATTCCCAAATACTGACCCCACCCAATGTTATCTAATCCAAACAATTACAGATATCATTGATCCTATCACTTACAATTGGATACATGACAAGTTAGATAACCTCCCACCAGATGCATCCAACAAAACTATAAATATCCACCTTCCCCAAGACATCCTCCCCGGACAAGATCATCTGCCCGCACTCAAAATCTGGAAAATATACTACAACATCCGGATACAAATATCTAACCCAAGAAATGAGCCACACCCACCAAAACCCACTCCCAGCCTCCAAATTCATATGGACCTTACCATGTCCACAAAAAATTCAACTTTTATTGTGGAAATCAATCAATGAAGGTAAACCCATCTTCTCCATTCTATTTCGAATTCAACTGACCAACTCCAATTTATGCCCCCAATGTAACACGGAACCAGAAACAGCCGATCATCTACTCCTACGTTGCCCAATTGCAGTTTTGGCATGGAACACCCTCCTCAATCACCTCAAGAGAAACCAAAATACTAGTACTACCTCTCTACCATCCATAAATTCCCAAACTACCATAATTCAACTCTTAAAACAATCGTGCCCACCCACAACAATAACCTCCATATGTTTTCTCTTATGATCTCTTTGGATGGCTGAAAATAAATATATTTTCCACCATACCCAATCAATATTGGATAATATAGTGATAATGGCAATTACACAACAATAATATTTTTCTTGGGAAAAAAAAAACTTACCACCGGTATTACCTGGCGAACCACTAGTTACTAGCTCTGCAAACGATGTAAGAAGAACAATAACCATCTCGGTGGGATGGACTGGTCCTAACTTGGACTGGATTAAGATCAACACAGATGGAGCGACCAGGGGTCACCCAGGTATAGCAGGTGCAGGATTTATTTGTAGGAATTCAGAAACAAGAATAGTTATGGCCTTGGCACAACCACTTGGAATTACAACTGCCTTAACAACAAAAATTTGGGCTATGCTACTTGCTTCGAGGACCGCAATTGAAGAGGATGGCCAAAAGTAATTCTGGAGACGGGCTCGGAAAACCTGTTAGGTTTTATAGCCACCACCATGGAACCACCTTGGAATATCTTAAGCATGATTGAAGAGATACAGCTAAGAATTCGGCAAATACATCAATGCACTATTCAACATAACTGTAGAGAAGGAAACCAGACGGCTGATGGACTTGCTAACTACGCAGCTGATGGAAGCCATGCAGGCAATTTCTCGACAAGAATCTGGGACCAGGCAATCCCTACTTTTATCAACCATATTTTTTTTAAATGACTCAATGGGTACCACTTACCCACGTGTAATCAATATTTAGCCTTTCTAATAAACTTTCATGCTTCAAATAAATAAATAAATACTACCTCCGTTTCTGGAAAAGAGTTACTATCACTTTTTCAAATTGGTCTAAAAAAAGTGATAATAACATTTTTCCAGAAACGGAGGAGAGTACTTTTTAAATGTATTTCATAGATTCTTTTTTCTCGGGCAATTGTCCAAACAATTTTAATTTTTTTTTGTTTTGTTTTAATATGAAAAAGTTTTGTACAAAAAAAAAATTGTGATCAAAAAAGTTTTATACAATTTAAAAACCTGGCGTTTTTTAGGGCGACCAAAAACTAATTTGGGGCGACTTTTTTAACCCAATCTCATGGATGTGGCTAAGGGATAACCTAGTGGTACGTAAAAAGACTTAATACCCTTTCACTAATCAAACAATTACCATAAAACCTTTCACTAATAAAACCTAAACCTATTTCACACTTCTTCTCTACCTACCGATTATCAATTTCTGATTTCTCTTCTTCTTCTCTCCAATTCAAACTACCGATTGTGGCATTTCCAATTCATCGTAAACCGATTAATCGTAAATCAATTCATCGTATAATCGTAAACAATTCATCGTCGTAATTACAATCTAAAAATGGCAAGAAAGAAGCAAAAAACTCGTCAACCTCCTAATACAGAGTGGCTGGATTTTGCCCAAAGAGTAAGAAATCGAGAGATTGTTGAAGAACATAACGAAGAACACGAAGAATGCGAAGAACGCGAAGATGATGACCAAGAAACGGAGACCGATTCCGACAATCAGACTCTCCAGAACTTTGTAATGGCTCCAATAAGGTAAGGGTTTACCATTATTTGTGTTTATTTTGATTCAATCGAATGAATTCGTCACTAGAATATCAAGGTTTTAGGTTAGATTTCATAATCGGTAGTTTCGTGGTTGTATTAAACTACCAATTATGTTAGTGTTCTTCATTGCTTATGAACATCATGCACAATCGGTACTTATGTTTAGTCATAAATTACCAATTATATTCTTGGACCAAAATTTAGTGATAATCGGTAGTTTCGTATAGGGTTAAACTTCCGATTATGCAAGTTAGTGATCCTCAAAAACATAGATCACAATCGGTAGTTATTTTTACACCTAAACTACCGATTATATTCCTGGTCCCAAATTTACACATAATCGGTAGTTTAGTATAGGGTTAAACTTCCGATTGTGTAAGTTAGTGATTCCTCAAACATCGACCATAATCGGTAGTTATAATTTGGTCATAAACTACCGATTATATTCCTGGACCCAAATTTAGGAATAATCGGTAGTTAATTTTTTGTTGTAACTACCGATTTTACGTGTGTTCATAGATTTTTCTGTTCTATTTTTTATGCACAATCGGTAGATAATGCAGAGCCCGAGCTACCGATTATGCACAATCGGTAGTTACGTTGTTTTTTTTACTACCGATTATGAACAATCGGTTGAGTTCAATGTACTTTGTCTACCGATTATGTACTGATTAAACGGTGTCTTGTTGGAAATAATTGTTCTTTATTTTGTATCAAAGAAGGGAAAGGCGATCTAAGCATTCCCACGATACAATTCCATCGGGGCCTCGTCGTGAAGGGGGGAAGAAGGTAACTGCTAGTGCAAGAAGAATAAAGAGCGCTAGCAGAATTGTTATCACCAAAGGAACTCAACCAAGTGTTCCAAGAAGTACAAACCTAGAAGAAGGAGGACCAAGTGCTCCACAAGATAAATACTTTGATGAAGGAGAACCAAGTGGTAGACAAGAAGAAGGAAGTGGTACAAAGAAGCCAGCTAAGAAGAAAGGAGGACACAAGGTCCCCGACTCTTAGAAGATGAAGGGTATACAACAAGGTCAAATCTCTGGCCTCCCAAGATATGGAGGAGATCTATTGTTTGGGTACAAGGATTCTTGGGCCAAAGAAATCTACTCTACTGAGGTAATAATTATAAAACACCATTCTTAACATATTGTCTTTTTATTCTTTTTATTCGTAGAAGTGTTAACTTTTATTCTAATTGTTTTTTAATTCGTCGTGTATATTAGGACAATTCTAATGCGGTCCGTCTACTCAAACCTACGGCTGCACCAACAAAAATGAACGATTGGCTGTTAGAAGGTGAGTGCTAACGGTTCTAGTAAATTATACTGCACTAGGGGTTATCCACGACTGCCGAGAATTCAATGTTACCTCACGACCGGGTGTCGATATCGGCTTTCATGGAGAGGATGTATCCCGAGACCGATACCTTCCACATGCCGTGGGGAAAGATGACGATCACCCCCAATGATGTGGTACAGATTCTAAGTCTCACTGACCATGGTACGAAAGTGAAGTTTTATTATGTGAAACAGTTAAGCTGGGAATAACTTTATGTTTACACTGAGAGGTGCCTTGGTTGGGACCGAGCGATATCCGATGAAGAGTTCAAACGGTGCGCTCCTTATAAAACCAGGCAATTCAGCATGGTTCAACTGATGAAAATTTTCAGAGGCACCAAGGACAAAGAAAAGATGAACCCAGAGTTTAGCGATGACCAAGTCAATGCTGCAGCCACTGCATATCTTCTCTGTGTTTTGGGATGTGTAATTTTCCCCAATGCTAGTGGCAACCGGGTAGACGCCAACCTCCTACAACTTTTGCATCCCCTCCATAAAGTTCACGACTATTCATAGGGCACCGCATGTCATGCGTTCTTGATGGAAGAGATGAGAAACGCATCCAGGGAACAGACTAGCCAAATTGCCGAGAATGTGAGCTTACTACAGGTATTTTGGTAACTCCATTGATGGTTTGATTTTTATTTATTTTTTCCTATTTTAAGAATCAATTTTCTCATACTTGGTTTGATATGTACACTAGACATGGATCTATGACCACTTCCCGTCCCTCGAGTTGGCCAAAGAGAACCTGGCATAGGAGAAAGGAACACCCCGAGGCATGAAATACATCTTTGTGAGCAATCATTCAAGGACTAAGGAGCATGAGTTGATTTCTTTGTGAAGGAAATTAGACTCGATGGCGTCCAAAGATGTATGCTTCGATCGATACAGGGAAAACCGAGCTAATGGTCATATAGCGCGAAGGTATGAGTTGTCTTTCTACTACGTACCCTTGTGGCATCCCACTGGATATGTCATGTACAATGCCACAAGATTGATGCGTCAACTAGGTTATGTCCAAGAAGAACCTTGGAGTCGTTTCAGGGGCAGGTTCCAGTTGGACGTGAAGAATTGTGTTTGTGGTAAGGACTCGGTCACAATAGTTTACACCGATAACCCATCCGTTGAATATTGGAACAAGAAGATGCAATCTATGATCAACGAGGTGAGACCTGTCACCCGAGGTGATGAAGCAGATCCTGGCTATATGGTATGGTACCGGCAGCATTCTCATCTTCATGTGATCCGTGAAGATAAAGGAAAGAGCACCAGGGTGCCCGAATATAGTTGCATCATCAAAGACAAACCCTCTGGCTATGAAAGGATGGTACGTAATGTTATTTCCTTTTGATTCTAGTATTACGACTCAATATTTTAGATAATAATCGTTTGATTGTTATTGCCTAAAAACAGAAAAAAAAGGTTTGCATTTTTCTCAAAGAAGATAACTGGGTGCATAAATGTGGGAGTGCCTCCATCAGTTGAGACGATGAGAGAGCATAAAGACCTCATTGACAACATTGATAATGAAGCCTATGCTAGCAAGTTTGGGAAGAAATCTGCGAATAAGCCTAAGAGGGTTACAACAAAACACACTAAAAGATCTCCCGGTTCAACGAGTGCTGCTGCTGAAGCAAATGTCCCTGAGGGTGAAGCCAATGCCGCTGATGGTGAAAGATTGTTAGCCCCTGGTCCTTGTACCAAAACCAAAAGAGTTAGAAATTAGATTGTGGTTGTTTACTTTATGGATATGTCTCTCATGTTTAACATTACTGGTTTTAAATGTCTAACATTTGAAAGGATTTTATGTTCTTATTGTGAGTTATCAATTGAATTGCAAGAGATTTATTTTTAACAAGTTATTTTGTTCAAATTTTACTTTATAATCGGTAGATAAGTGGTTCGCAACAACTACCGATTGAGTATATTCATCAACAATCGGTAGATAACAATCTACCGATTGTGTTAGTGTTCTATATTCGGTAGTTTAAAAGTCTACCGATTATACAATCACAGGAACTGCCTATTCCTAATCACTTTTTACACGGTAATTTAAGAATTTCTTAAACTACCGATTGTGCATTTTCGAAATGTTGGAATTTTGAAATTTTCTGTGATTTCCAATTTGGGCCAACTTTCATAATCGGTAGTTTAAGAAATTCTTAAACTACCGATTATGCATTTTCAAAATGTTTTAATTTTGAAATTTTTACGATTTCCAATTTGGGGCAACTTTCATAATCGGTAGCTTAAGAAATTCTTAAACTACCGATTATGCATAATTTTTTCAATTTCCAATTTGGGGATACATGCATAATCGGTAGTTTAAAAAATTCTTAAACTACCGATTATGCATTTTCAAAATGTTGGAATTTTGATAATTTTTTCGATTTCCAATTTGGGGCTACATTCATAATCAGTAGTTTAAAAAATTCTTAACTAACGATTATGAATGTTCAAAATGTTGGATGATTGATAATTTTTTTGATTTCCAATTTGGGTCTACACATTATAATCCATAGTTTAAAAAATTCTTAACCTACCGATTATAAATGTTCAAAATGTTGGAATTTTGTAATTTTTTTGATTTCCAATTTGGGGCTACACATTATAATCGGTAGTAAATATATTTGTTATATTACCGATGGTAAAATTGGTAGATAATTTTAATCCCAAAACTACCGATTGTTAATATTTCTACGAACTTAGTTACATATTTTCTGTACACTCTTGTTACACCAGGCCTCAACGACTCTTTTTTTTTTTTGAAAAAAAGAGCCGTTAAGACTCTAATCTATATAAGGAGGGTGACCTCTTCTCATTTAAGCACCTCCAATGCATTTTAACTCTCAAATATCAAAGAAATAATCGTATAGATCAATGGCTCAACCGTTCACGATAGAGGAAGATTTATCGTTATGTAGGCGCTACGTGCAATTCTATCCGAAGCGAGGAGAAGAACGTAGGTAAAATGGTGTAATGAGTATGAGTTATTTGGATAGTGTTCACGAACATTTTTGTGTTGACACCGGGAACCCCAATAACCGTAATAAAGTTGATCTTTTTTGTCGATTTCATTCTATAGGAAGAGAAGTTGATCCATTTGTGAATTTAACTTATCTTGTCAATCGATATCGTTTGAGGGGTGAAACTAATGATGAAGTTATAGCGAAATCTCTCGAGGAATGGCGAGGATGGAAACGATCAAATTACTGTTACGAAGCTCATTTCAATATCATTAAGGTGATGGACAGATTCAACTCGTTTAAGGTTCGTCCACGCCGCTAAAGCATAAAGGAATTTTCCAAGACAGTGTAAAATAATAATTAATATAATAATAGTGTAAAACGGCAGCGGAAACCAAAACCTAATTCTTCTTCTTCTCTACCTATTCACGCCTCTTTTTCTTTTCATTTGCTTCTCTACCTCTACCTCTACCTATTCTCAACTAAAACAACCTCCTTTTCCATTTCTTTTCCTCTACCGATTCTTCTACTCCCTTTACTCTCATTCTCCATTGAAAATGGCTCCAAAATCTTTACCTAAACAATCAAAGAAGGGAAAGGAAAAGATGGTGATAGAGGAGTTCAAAATCATTGACATCAATTCGTCAACCGATTCCGATGAACTTCCCCTCTGACCAAAAAATGTTCCTACCCAATCAAAGAAGGGAAAGGAAAAGTAAGTTACATCCAACTTTTATGTTTTTTAGTTATTACTTTGAAGAAATCATGATAATTCTTGTTTATAGACTTTTGTCTAACGCATAATCGGTAGAAATCTGACGAACATTATCTACCGATTGTGCCTCTAGTTCATCATTTCCTAAGAACATCATGCACAATCGGTAGGTATTGCATAATTTTATCCACCGATTATACAATCGGATATTTACTGAAAACACGCCCTACCGATTGTGTGTAATCGGTTGATATTTCATATTTTTAACTACCGATTGTGTGCTTTTGTTTATTTTTATAATAGCTATTGTGTAGTTAGTTAATAATCAATGTTTGGGTATGTTCATTAGGGTTATGGATGAAGATGATTCCGATGAAAGTCTTTCTCCTGCTCGAAAGGCTGAATTGCTTTCTCGTCCTCTTTTTAATTTGCCGAAAAGAGTTTCTGATGTAGAAATATATCAAATGATGCTGGATGATCCGGATTTCTCAAAAATGATGAAGGATCCTAATTGTTGGTGGAACGGTCCTGACAATCCATTCAATTGGGTTGATATTTCATCTTCGGATGAAGGATCTGAGGCAGAAATGAATCGAAGGATAACGACTGATCCGGATTTTGATCCTCGACTCTTTTTCAGGGAGAAAGACTTCTCAGGCATAAATCCATACTACAATGAAGCTGGAGAGTACATAGGTCCAGTTCAGGATGATGAAGTTGTTGCTGATCCTAAAGGGAACGAGAAGAAGAAGAAGAAGCGGGTCGAAACTAGGACCAAGTCGAGAGTAACAAGGAGTGGAAGAATTTCATGAGAATTTCTACGATGTGTTTTGTTTCGTTTTTTTCGGATGTTTTTAGTTTTTTTTAACAAGTTTATTGAACAATATGTAGTAAGTTTATTTGAACAAGTTTTTCTTCGGATGTTGAAATTTTTTTATGAAGTTAGATGTCAAGTAAAATCGGCATATTCGATAGATAACTATGTTTCTAAACTACAGATTACGTACAATCGGTAGTTATTTATTTCCCGTGCTACCGATTATCCACAATCGGTAGTTATTTATGTTCACTAACTACCAATTATGGCAAGAAAAGTCCAGGACAAGAAAACCATTATGATCGGTAGATAAAATTGATCTTTAAACTACCGACTACAAAGTTAAATTTTTTAAAGTTTAATTCAATTCAGCCTGCAATCGGTAGATATAAATTTTCAATTCCTACCGATTGTGAAAGATGAAGAGTTAGAAATTTTGGAAGTTTTGAGAAATTCAATTTGGGGCGACACCTATAATCGGTAGTTATGGTACTCCACTAAACTACCGATTGTACAATCGGTAGGAATAAAAATCATGAGCCTACCGATTGTACAAAACTATAACTCAAAAAAATCAATCTAAAACACTCTCGATTTCTATTCCAAAACTAACTCAAATAATTTTCTAACACTAACTATAACCAAATTAATTAACTAATTAATCAAAATTAACCATAATTAAGCAAGGATAGATTAACCATTATAGAAAATGTATGGATAAAGGATGTATTGATATTACTTCACGATGACCTTATTTTATTTTATTAGTCGCCCCGAAATAATTTTTGATCGCCCTTAAAATGGCCAGGTTTAAAAAGCGCAAAAATCATGTTCTAAAATCAAAAAGTTGTATTATTTTGAGAAGATTTTCTCAACTTACCACCCTAAATCTCCCTATTTCTCTATTTATCAAGGCATAGTAAGATGTTTCTCGAGTTGTACGCAGTGCCAACATAATACATATTTTGGTAAGTTGAGTTCATTTACGTACCTACCACATGATATCACGTTCATGTAACTATGTGTGTGTTAGGTACGTACTTATACAACAACAACAAAAAAGAAATCTAGGCCAAGAGAATTCCAAGTTTCTTTCTAACTACCAATTGTAACTCTTGTTATATAAACAAAACTCTCACTCCAAAAACTCCAAACAAAAACATTTGAAGAAAAAAAAATGGATTCTTCTTCCTCTTCAACTCCTTCTCTTTTATCTTCTTCTTCTTTAGAGATTTTGATAACAACCTTTTGCGTAATCATAGTTACTTTATTCCTTCTAAAGATACGTCAAACTCTTGTGAAACGCAACAAACTTCCATATCCACCAGGTCCAAAACCATGGCCAGTAATTGGAAACTTACCTCACTTGGGTATGGCAGTGCATCAAAGTCTAGCAGCTATGGTTAAAACATACGGTCCTATCATATATCTAAGGCTAGGATCTGTTAACGTAGTTGTTGCTTGTTCAGCATCAATTGCTTCACAGTTTCTGAAGACCCATGATTCTAATTTCTCAAACAGACCACCAAATTCTGGTGCTAAACATATTGCTTATAATTATCAAGATCTTGTTTTTGCTCCTTACGGTCGTCGATGGCGTATGTTTAGAAAAATATGTGCCGTGCATTTGTTCTCCGGCAAAGCTCTCGATGAGTTTCGATACGTTCGCGAGGTAACTGCTTAGTGATTTCTTTCGTAACTCTTGTTTTTGCTCTTTATGGTCGCAAATGTATATGTTTGTAAAGCTTCATTACAGTTAAACTTGCTTTTTACCAAACGCAACTTGAAGTAAATGGGGTCAGATTCTATTTAATAGATTTAACCGTACGAAAATGATGGTTGTGATTGCGATGTATGGCTTGATGTAGGAGATGAAACTAGTATTAAGGCATGACATGTGATAATTTTATGTACATCCCAATTAACCACAAATTGGGCATTTTTTGCAGGAAGAAGTTGCAGTGTTGACAAAAGCATTGGCACAATCAAACAAAAATAGGCAGGGCAGTCCAGTGAACTTAGCAGATTTGCTAAATGTATGCACAACAAATGCTTTAGCTAGAGTTCTATTAGGGACAAGAGTATGTGGAGATGGTGAAGGATATGCTGATAAAAAATCACAAGAATTCAAAGAAATGGTGGTTGAGGTTATGGTATTATCAGGTGTTTTTAATATTGGTGATTTTATACCTTCTCTAGAATGGTTAGATTTACAAGGTGTTGCATCTAAAATGAAGAATTTACATCAGAGATTTGATACATTTTTAACTAAGATAATTGATGATCATAAAATCAATGCCGCAAATGGTAATGGGTCCAAACATTATGATTTCCTGAGTAAATTGATTGGTTTGAAAGAGGATGTGGATGGTGAAGAATGGAAGCTGACCGACACTGATATTAAGGCCCTTCTTTTGGTAAGTAGTTTTGTCTTCATTTTTATCCCTATAGAATGGTAAGTACGTTAGTTGTCTTCATAAATACGCACCATTTAGGTAGACCTAGAGAGGCACATGGGCAGGCTTCCCATCCACAACGCTCATCCACCATCCAGGTGAACCACCCTTAGAATTTCATGTCATTTAGAGAAACTTGGCCCAGGCCAGGGTCTACAAATTTGTCATTTGGTGCATCAAATTTGATTTCGACCCTGTTTACTGTAGTTGATTTTGAATGTTCACCAACCTAAAACCTGTTTTTGACTCTTATAGAGCGTCCACAATCATTGGATTAAAAGACGGACCAAATCTAGATTTGGTCTTTGGTCCGTCCAAAATCAGGCATAGTGACACGAGTATAAATAGTATTTGGTCTGGATTTATTACTGTTAAAGATCAAATTTGATCCTCGAACTGGACCAAACCCAAATATAGTTGGGTGTTAACATAGCCGAACACTTGATTCCAAGCGTAACGCTGGGTCTCCGTCTGGTGCCAGGCGTTTAACTAGACGTGCGTCTGAAAAATTGACGGGCGGTTGTCTAGGTGAACGCCTGTCACTTGGGCGTGCTCTTAGACCTACGCCTGAAGTTTTGACGGGCGGTTGTCTAGGTGAACGCCCAATCAGGTGGTTGCCTAGGACTACGCCCGATCAAATTTACTCCTGTACCCGTTGTATTTGAGGCGGACCAAAGAGTAAAAATTTTACTCTTTGGTCGTTTGGTATACTCGTCCCACTGTGAACGCTCTTAGGCTATTTTTTTTTGGTTGGTCGTTTTTTTTTCTAAAAAAAACGAGTTTCGGATTCAGATCGTTGATATTATCATCCAATAACTTTACCATCGTATACAGTAACACCTGTACTCTTCTAGGCTATAGTCATGAATGAATAATGAACTGTTGGTTGTTGCAACCGAACTCTCACAAGTTGTGCTTTGCAGAATTTATTCACAGCAGGTACAGATACATCTTCAAGTACAGTAGAGTGGGCTTTGGCAGAGCTAATTCGACACCCTAATATTCTAGCCCAAGCTCAGCAGGAATTGGATTCTGTTGTGGGTAAAGACCGACTTGTATCCGAATCTGATCTAAGCCAACTCCCATTCCTACAAGCTGTTATCAAAGAAGCATTTCGTCTTCATCCATCAACGCCACTTTCCCTACCACGGGTTTCTGTTGAAGATTGTGAGATTGATGGATACTTCATTCCAAAAAATACGACTCTTCTTACTAACGTATGGGCCATTGCTCGTGATCCGTCGATGTGGCCTGACCCATTGAAATTCAAACCCGAAAGGTTTTTACCCGGTAACGAAAAGGCCAATGTTGATATCAAGGGAAATGATTTTGAAGTTATACCGTTTGGAGCGGGGAGACGGATTTGCGCCGGTTTAAGTTTAGGATTAAGAATGGTGCAGTTTATGACTGCTACTTTGATTCATGGTTTTAATTGGGAGCTACCAGAAGGTCAAGTGATTGGGAAATTGAACATGGATGAAGCTTATGGGCTTACATTGCAAAGAGCTTCACCTTTAATGGTTCACCCTAAGCCTAGATTGGAAGCTCACGTGTATAGTGCTATCAAATTTTAGAATTCCTGGAATATTGATCTTGGTATCAACTTCCACTTATCTACGAGTGTCCGTAAACACTTGAAAATGGACCTGGGTAGACTCTATAGCTGCCGATAGTCGTAGCAGTAGCATGGTTTGTGTCTTGGAATTTTTTTTTTTGGACCCGTCTACCAAAGATGTCATCCTCGTATGTAATAGCTAATTTAAAGTTTTTTTTAGAGCAAGAAAAAAGAATGTTTATCTAAAAATGGTTCTTATTTCTGCAATCTAAGTGTTCATGTTCAAGTATGGTTGATAGCACTTCCATGAGTTACAAGAAATGAACATATTCATTTGATTTGAATATTGGCGCAACTAAAAGATCATGAATATGTTGATCATGTTGGCGCAACTAAAAGATCATGTTGATCCGGCCGGGATAATATATTTTCTCAAATATAATGTTGTTGCTACCTACGACATATATCAGACGCGTGACAATCCGTAGGTTTCACTCCCTATATATTCTATTCTATATTATATAAGGAAAATCCTCATTGCTTATAAGACTGGCTGGTTCCAAATTTTAAATAATATAATCATCTACAACCTTATTTTTGTGGATTAGACTATTCATTTACACTTTCAATACAAATCCAACTGGCAAAACTTTCAAAAGGCATTTCCGAGTGTACGGGACTTGACGTAAAGAAAAAAATTGCACTGACCTCATTGAAGAAACGCAAGGGCCTGTTACTTTCCAATTAGTGTCCGAACTTAAATATGATATCAAATACTTGAACTATATATTATGTTTTCGGCAGTATAAACACACATAAAAGATATATATACAGTAAAAGCTCTATAAATTAATAATATTGGGACCGGGATATTTTATTAATTTAGTGAGATATTATTATATCGATAAATTAATAATTTATTAATTTAAAGAGGTTTTACGTATTATTTTTGAATTTTCAAGTCCAATGTACTAGTTACAATGTATATTAGTTAGAGATGAAAAATAAATTACAAAAACAGGTTCCAAGGCACATTTTATGAATGTACATTCACAAATAAATTGAATTTGTCAAGTTCATTGTTTTTGAATAAGTAAAAAGTTAGTTCATGGTACCAAAAAGTTGGTCCATGGTACCAACGCAGTACATTAAACATGGTTAGAAATTGATCACTATAAAATGTCCAATGAATTTTTTTAAAATCACATCAACTATGGCTCCTAAACTAAAAGGTGTTCAAAAATCAACAATGACCGATCAACAATGAAAATTGTTATGCGAGTATAAGAGAGATCACCAAGGATGCACTCAACAAGATTTGGTGCAGTGGGTTGACAAAACTTTCAATTTGAAAGTTAGTCAAGGAACAATATCAAATACTCTCAAGCGATCATCAGAGTTCCTATCAGCTGACTTTGACAAAGGTGGATCTTCCAAGCGTCACAAACCAGCCATGTACCCGGACATGGAGAAAGTTGTTTATGAATGGTTTCTCCAACATCAAGAGCGTGTGAATATAACAGGAGAGCTAATCATAGAGAAGGCGGTTGAGGCGCTGAAGCTTTTGTATCCACAGGATTCTTCAGAGCATAAACTTTCACAAGGATGGCTTGAGAAATTTAAGTTAAGGCATGGTATCAAATCATATCGCCGTTTCGGAGAAAGTGGCTTAGTCGACACACATGACATGGAGAAGAAATTGGAGTCTATAAGGGAAAAAATTGATCAATTTCCTATGAAAGATGTTTTTAATATGGATGAAACTGGTTTGTTTTACAGGTTACAAGCTGACCATTCACTTGCAACAAAACAACTTGAAGGTAGGAAACAGGACAAGGAAAGACTTACAATTGTTATTTGTTGCAATGAGGATGGCTCAAAAAAAATTCCTCTATGGATCATTGGTAAGTATGCAAAGCCACGTTGTTTTAAGAATATCAACATGAATAGCCTAGATTGTGAATACCGTGCCAACAAAAGAGCATGGATGACTGGGTTGCTTTTCGAAGAATATGTTCGTTGGCTGGATGAAAAAATGCACGGTGGAAAAATTCTCTTGGTAGTGGATAATTTTCCAGCCCATTCAAATAATATCCAAGGGTTGCAAAACATGAGTTGTTTTTTCTACCGCCAAACATGACTTCAAAAATTCAACCATGTGATGCTGGGATAATTAGAGCCTTTAAAATGTACTACCGTAAAAGGTTTTACCGTAAGATTTTGGAAGGTTATGAGTTGGACATTTCTTCTCCGGAAAAGATTAATGTTTTAGATGCTATCAATTTGGCCGTCTCAGCTTGGAGAAATGTGCAACAAGAGGCCATAGCAAATTGCTTTCGACACTGTAAAATTCGTTCGGCGAATCCAACCGGCTCAAGTGATTTAAACGATGTAAATTCTGGGGAAGACATTCGTGAGCTTGAGAACTTGATTACAGGTATGCATTATCGGCACAAAATGGATGTGAATCACTTGCTAGATTATCCTGGTGAAAATAATGAATGTTACGAGGTTCAAAGCATTGAAGAAATTGTGGCGGATACCATTCAAAATCCGGTCGATGACGAAGTTGAGGATGATTCAATAGCTTTGGAACCGGTCACTCGGAAAGAAGCATTGCAAGCGGCAGCAACTCTTCACAACTTTTTGTTGCAATACGAGAAGACAATGCCCCAACTCTTAAGTGCAATGAGGAGATTTAAAGATGAACTCAATATAGATTTGAAGTTCAACAAAAAACAAATATAGATTCATTTTTTACTAGACAATCTTAGAAATTGGAATCTTTTAGTAATTATTAATTTATAGTTTCATTGGGACCAATATATATACACTGGGATTTCAAAAAAGTTATTATCTTATTATTTTATCGATTGGGGTCCAATTTTATACTGGTCCCAAGTTGGGATTGGACAAATTATTAATTTTATCGAGGTTATTAATTTATCGAGTATTAATTTATAGAGGTTTTACTGTATATATATATACAAATTAAGAAAGCCCCAGCAAACAACAAACAAGGTAACAAAAACATTATTCAAATTATTCATAACAAGTTGAGACACTAGTACAAATTTGATTCTGATATGAAGTTTCAAAATTCTAGAGAATATCTCATAAAAAAAAAAGAACACAAAGTGTTTTCATTATAAAGCTAATTATAGAAGGAGAAGAAATTATATGGATTCTGTTAAGAATGAGTTAGGCATTTGGCATTATGAAAGAATGGATATAAAAGTTGTTATAAACAAGCACTTCATCACTGTTACGGTAACAAGTAATCCATAACAGAATAAGGAAATCATAGATTTGATTACTTCATGCATCACAGAACTAGATAACTTCATGCTCATGAAAATCCCATATGAAGAAGAGATCAAACAAGTAGTTTTCAACATCAACTGTGGGAAGCTACGAGGCCAGATGGATTTCAGGACAACTTTTTCCAATAAATATTGGATCACCGTAAGTAAACATGTTATGTCAATGGTTCATTTTTTTTATTATTAGAAATAAATTTCTTCTTATAGAAATGAACTACACCCTTCAGTCTTTAATTCCAAAAACAGAATGCCCTCAGACCCTAGCATATTTTAGGCCCATCATCTTATGTAACATCAACTATAAAATTATCTCAAAACTCTTTGCTAACTGAATCAAAGCAATTCTTCAAAGCAGCTTAGATTCCTAAGAAAAAAAATATCAGCGGTAACACCATAATAGCCTATGAACTTGTAGATTACATGAAAAAAATAAGAATAAATATGGAGAAGTAGGAATTAAGCTCGATATGTCAAAAACATTTGACAAGATTGAGTGGAGTTATCTTATACATACCATGAGAAATCTTGGCTTTAATGAAACCTGGTGTAATTTAATATATAAATATGTCAGCACACCTACAGTTTCTCTACTTATAAATGGTTGTTCTTGTACTCCTTTCAAACCCACTAAAGGCTTAAGGCAATGAGATCCTATTTCTCCTTACTTTTTCATTACAACTGAAGCTTTAAAAAAAATACAAGGAGTCAAGCCAAGCGGAAATAACAACCTATTAATCATCTGCTCGTTTCTCTGCAAAGCAAGAGACCTAGACATAAAGAATTTACTGGAAATTATTTAAAAGTTTAGTGTTGCTTCTGGGAAGGTGACAAGTTTCAGTAAATCAAGCATATTCTTCGACAAACACATTCAACAAAGAAAAATAAGCATTTCAACGATATTCTTGAAATAAAAAGTATGGCTCTGAATGAGAAATATATGGGTCTTCCTATCTTTCTTAGTAGAAGTAAAAATGATAGTTTCAAAGCCATAGTAGAGATGGTTCATAATAGAATGTGCAACCAGAGTGGAAAACTTATAAATCAGGCAGGGAGAGCTACACAAGTCCAGTATGCTCTAAGCACTATGACCAACTATCAAATGGGATGTTTCAAAATGCCAAAACAAATCATATAAAGTATTGATAAAGCTCATAAGAATTACTGGAGGGATAAGTTGAAGGAAATATGACTATTTTTAAAAGTATGAATTTCGTATGTAAGCCCAAAAGATTAGGTGGTATGGGATTTAAAAACACATAAAAGTTTAATGATGCTCTCTTATCCAAATTGGTTTGGAGAATGATCCATGTAACAAATATTTTATGGTGTAGAGTGCTTTATGCTAAATACCGCCACAATATGGATCCTCGGACTAGAAAAATCAATACTAATGGATCTTGGATATCAAAGAGCATACTCAAAGTTCTTCAGATTGTAAAACAACATCATGTGTGGAGTCTGGAAGATGACTGTAAATCAAAGTGTGGAAACATAATTGGATTGACAATATAAAGGCCAGTGATCTAACCAATCAGGATCACCACTCTAAAGACAATACAACAGTGCAATCTCTTATAGTTCAGAATACTGCCCAGTGGAATCAGAAAAAAAAAATAATTTTTTTCTTCTCAAAATGAAATACATGAAATAAAGAATATAATAATTCCTTTCAGGGGTGCAGTTGATTCAATTTATTAGAGTCTTACAACAAATGGTTTGTTCTCAGTGCGGTCTAATTACAAAATACACATTTAAAATAATGATGGTAGAGTCAGCAGAGAGGAACAAAAGTTCGGGTTAAAAAATTGGTATTTAAAAGTTCCATATAAATTGAATATGTTCCTATACAGGCCCCAGTGATATTCTTTAGACTAGAAGCAGAATTGGAAGACATATTCAGATTAAAGATTATTCTTGTCCCTTTTGCAACCACCACACAGATATTGATCTTAATCTTCTCATTCAATGTGATATGGATAAAATTATTTGGTCTGCTCTCTTGCCTAAAGGTTTAAGCTATTCACTCTCAACAACAAGTAAGATCTCTTTAGCAATAGATCAAATCTTAGGGACAAGAGGGAAGCATTATCTCTTTCAAAAAACCTCAAGCATCCTAATTGCCACTGTCATAATGTGGAAGATATGAAAGCATAAATTACATAAAATATATTTTTTTAAGAAATATACTATTACTGCAACGGGTGCTAACAATACTCTCGCATAAGAAGAATTATTCCAAAATAGGAAAAGTGGAACCATCCACCTCCTAATTAGATCAAACTTAATTTTGATGCAACTTTAATATTTTTAAGAAAATTACTGGACTAAGTCTAATTATCAGAGATAATACAGGAAAAAAAGTTATATCACAATAAATCATTGGTCGACTATATTTATAACCTTCAATGCAAGCACCGAAAGAGATAAACAACCTTTCAAATCTATAAGTTGCGTCATTGAAATCAAAATCCGCAAGAGTTCTTGGATTGTTTTCCTTCAAAGCATGTACAAACCAAACAAGATCTATATAAGAATTTTACATCATCACCAAAAATATATTGGTGTGACATATCCAAATCATGGTAAACATGGTGATATTTGATGTTCACGCAACCCCAACTTTGATGTAATCTGTAATCTTCCGAGGCTTGATAAGTAGGTTATGCATCACATAATCGTGAATAAGGTGGTTGATAAGCTTCTATATTACAACATGACTCCTCAACTTAACCCCAGCGCCACAAGTGTGCCTGCCCATATACTTTTTAATCCTTAAAAACATTAAAAAACCCATCATTGCAACCGTGTGAATCATCCGCGAGCAACCATCCTTGATATAACTCATCATGTACCTCTCTAGATCATTCTTCACATTCTTCACTCTATATCCACTCCTCAAACATTTTCTTTGACATGCTAAGCGAACGGCTTGAACACCACCACAGAAAAGCTCGTTTGGATTTTCAAATATATGTTTATACTCATATGAGAAAAGAACTTTGGCAACTTCCTTACTATCACGTTCACAACTAGTTATGGCAGTTCTAATCAAGTCTGGATTGTTGTCCACCTCAGTAAAACTTGAATAGTTAGATATGCCAGACGAAAAACAATCCACATGCAATTAAGTTCTTGGAAAAATGCAATGCAACGAGGCCATGAAGGGAAACATTAGAAAAAACAACGACTTTAAATCTATCTTGAACAAAATTAATTACAATATCATAAGGAATCAACATGCTCTATGTATCACAGATACAAAACTTCAAATCCTTAATACTCGAAGCAAAGGTAACCAAATAAGAAAAATGATGTTGTTTGTAGTAAACGTGTGAATAAAAAGATGTATTTGGATGAGAACCAACAATATATATTAAATATGTAAATGTGAACCAAATATAATATAACAATCTTAAAACACGGGAACAACAATGAACAATAGACAAAAATAAACAATACATGTAATATGTACTGATTCAACCGTTGAATAAAAATTAACATCAAATAACCATTCCATATAATCTAATGAATCAAAAAGCCATTACAAACCATATATACACATATTTAAATAAACAAACTCAAAAAGCACGGGAAAAAAACCCCTGAAATTAATGATAACGAGGGGCACTACCCCCTCGACCCCCATAAACCGTAAAATATAGTCACTATAATAATAAAAAAACACATAAAATATTCAATATGATACTTACTAAGTCAAAATAAAACACCTACAAATGATGAATAACCAAAAAAACACAGTACGACTAATATAGAATGATTCAGCTGTGAAAACAACTGAACATCAAATATGGCAACTCATGGGAATCTAAGAAAACAAAATAACCATTACAAACCATATAAAAAAACAAATCTTACATGAAACTCACCTGAAATTCTTGATAGAATTACAATCATAAATGATTATTCTATGACTATAACAAAATCAAACATTTTTTTTAGTACGCCATACATGTACCATTGGACTTACATGAAGAAACAAACACATAACCATTCGAAAAGATAACATATATTGAAACTATATTATTCAAACAAAAAAATAAATAAGGAAGTGAAAACACCATGAAATAGATCCAATCTTTCATGATTCAATTGAAAACAAAAGAAAAAGAACACAAAATAACTTAAAAACTGATAAATCACACAAAATTTAACATGATAGAAACCAATACAGATAACAATCAAAATCGAGCGACCAAAAACTAAATAAGGAAAGTGAAAACATCATGAAGTTCTTCTGTTCTTCATGGTTAAGTTGAAAAAGAAAAAAAAAATAAAAAAAAATAAAAAATCAAAGAAGATGATTACATGAGTCATGACATACCTGAAACACAAACGATCTTCATAAAACTCTAACTCCAAGCAGCATCAATAGGAAGCAAAGATAAATTTGGGCCTGAATTTTTTTGGCTCGACTTGTTTATGAAAACTTGAATTTTTGTTGGTCATGTATCAGTTAGCTCAAGGGATATTTTGGAAATTATTAAATTGCACATTCCCTAGTGTCACGTGTACATGACCGGGTATTTAGGGTCCAAAAATTTGGGGTTTTTAAATATGAACCTCTGGGTAAGAATCCTGTTTTGAGGCATAAATAATAAAGACAAAATAGGGTCATTAGGTTGTAGAACCTCACCACCCCTTATCAACCGTTTTTATAATAGCAATTATACCCTTACTCAATTAGTGTTAATGTTAATACTTAGATGTTAATAACAATGGTTAATTGGTAATGATTGATTAAATTAGTAGTGGTAAATTAGTAGAAAAATCAGATTTGTGTGAGAGAGTTGGGGTTTTTGAGAGGAAGAAGAAGAAGTAAAAAACAAACTTAGGGTTTTTGAGATTTTTGTGATTTTGGAGACTTTTGTGATTAAAGTGAGAAATGGGTGATTCAAATGATGAAGGAGAATCTACATCTCGTAAACCCAATATAATACACATCAACTACACCAATGATCCGGATTTGGCTTACTTTTTAGATTATAGGAATGATTTTGCTCAAA
>JAJJMC010019642.1:13569226-13613997 GCA_023531435.1 Papaver californicum
TTCGGCTACTAAATTTTCTTATCGAATTAGCCGAACCTCATAAAAGAAGTGGTTCAGATTTTATTTTTTATATATTAGAAGTCGAACCCAGCTTTAATGGATGAACCTGAGTTGTTTTTTGGAGTCATCTAACCTTGCCGTATTCTTGTAAATTGTAGTTGTTGAACTTGTACCTATGCATGAACAACCTTCGGCTGTTAACATCATCTATGAATATAATATAGATCACTTTCGTAATGACTTGGTAGGTAACAAATTATATGATGTTTTACTTTATATTTGTCAACTATATTCCAAAAGCTTTACTAAGTATATTTTGACATTGTATTAATATAGACATGGAAAAATAAAACTGAAGCAAGGGCTTGGGTTGAAGAATATGAATTGAAAATAAATTGTGTTCTAGTGTGCGGACGACAAAGCCAAAATGACCGGTTTGAAATGGTATATGAAAGAAGTGGGAAAGACGTAGACAAGCATAAAAAGGTTTATGTGTATAACGGGAAGACCAGGAGAAAGAATAAGACTAAGACGAAGAAAAGAGAGTGCCCCTTCAAAATCCTTTTCAATTAAAACCAAAATGAATTACATTGAACCATGAATAAAAACATGGATTGTCGTCATAACCATCCACATGTACTTGATCTTCATGGACATGCAAAAGTATCAAGGCTCGAACCAAATGAATACGTGGAAATAGATAAGATGTCGAAACACGTGTGCCACCGATTAAAATCCTTATAAAATTGAAGGCGTATGACAAGAATAACAAATCTACTATACAAACTATCTACAATGCAAGAAGCACTTTGAGAAGGAAATATTTTCAAGGTATGGAGGTGATGCAACAACTGATGTGGTTGGCAGTGAAGCACAACTACATGGTACAAAAGAAGTTGGATGACTTCAGACAAGTCACGCACCTTTTTCTTGCTCACCCGGATTGCGTTCAATTGGCTTTATGCTTTCCACAAGTTCTTATCATGGAATGCACGTACAAGAAAAACAAATATGAGATGACGTTGTTAAACATAATTGGGCATACATCAACCAAGGCACCATTCACCGTGGACTTTTGTTTTTTGAAAGACAAGATAAAAGAAAGCTATATGTGGGCGTTAGATCAATGCAAGTTAATCTTCCGGGAGGATGCTCTTCCTAAGGTGATAGTAACCGACCAAGAGTAAACATTGATGTATGCTATAAGTAAGGTATTTCCGGACGCACATAATTTTCTTTGTACTTATCATATATGGAACAACGTTAGGAAAAAATGTTAACCGACAATTCAACCGCTTAAGTTGAAAAACCTAGAGAATATTGTGACACTTGATATGTGCGTTATTTGTATTAGTTGGATACTATAATTCATTGATTTCTTGTTATTTTTCATATCATTATGCTTTTATTTTGTTTGTTTATGAGTTTCTTAGGATTTTTGAAGTGTATTCAACCAAAGAAGAAGAATCAATTACGACACGAAATGAACAAGGTAGTCAAGTTCTGCCAATGGAGAAGGGACAAAGACCAAATTCAACTCATTCGAATCCTGTAGTTCTTAATACCATTTTTAATATAACGAGAATACGAGGTGAATGCAAAAAGAATGAGGTCATTCTGAGTTCGTATGAGGAAGTTATGAGCAAAACATCCGAAAGAAAATAACGAAACACTTAGCAAAATAATCGGTAGATAACAGGGAAATTTATCTACCAATTATAGGCAGTTTCGGGTACAGAAAAAATTTGTTTTTGAGCTCTAACAATCGGTAGATAACATGGAGATCGATTCTACCGATTATGACTCGACGGGAGCCATTTCTAAGACATGTTTTTAACTTTTAAATCAAGGAAACATGGTCTCGAAAGGATTCTAAACCCTATAAGGAAAGAATACTTTAGGGACAAGCATTAAAGTTATAAAAGAAGACATCTAAGGCTCAAACAAAACATCTTTAACATCTTTATATTTTATATTCCATATCTCTTAGTAATCTCTTATCTTCTACATCAAAAACCTAGGGTTTTCCCCTTAGGGGGAAACCATTCTTCTTCTTTGTATATTTTTCATGGATTTTAGTAAATCCATGAGTAGGTAACTTTGTTCTATTGGTTGGGGATGTAGTTGGAAGTCCTAGACATGTAAATAAATCTGGCTGGTTAGTTTTAATGTTAATGATCTCCTTTAACGCTTATGTTCTACTGTTTATATCGCCATGTATGATTGAAGACTTGCTCGTTTAAGTTGCAAATTGAATTATCATGTGTTCATATCTAAAGCTATACTAGGGTTTGAGATCCGGAATTGTCGAAGAACTCTAATCACAAGTAGCACAACATAGTTGTTAACGACGGGATGTTGCCATGCGATTATGTATAGAAGCTTAACCTAGGTTAAATCTGTGTGGCTCCTGCGCCAGATTGCTTAGAATAAACTCAACTCACGAAGACCATTGCTTTCATTGGTTAAACTTGAGTGGATCTTGCGCCAAGTTATTCATTGAGAAGGATTCAAAGAGTGGCTCTAGGGTTATTGATATTAGAAGGATTGAACGTTATCTCTAATCGATTGAAGAGCTTTTTTGGTGACGGAAGATGAAACCTCTAATCAGTATTTTCTCACTTTGATCTCAATCTTTATTTACTTTGTTTTTATTATTTTTTTCGTTAATTTACTTAGTTTTATTCATTACAATCCCCCTCTTGGTTACATAAGAAGTCAAAGATAAATAACAATTCACAACTCCTCGTGGGAACGATCCTTACTACCGCTATATTATTTATTAGTATTAGTGGGAAATATCTTAATTATTTTTTGCGCAAACGACACGCACCAACACTAGCGGATGAAGAATGAGAAAATAAAAGGGAGGAATTTATGAAGAAGTATGATGAAAATGAAAGGTTGTGGGCTTGTTTCTCCAGGGAATGGGAAGCTTTGACATGGTCAATCACCGAAGATGTGTATCGGGAAAGACTTGAAGAACTTATTGCGCATTGGGGCACCGAATACCCAAGTGTCATTACCTATTTGCAAAAAGAATTCTTGGATCCTCACAAAGAAGGGTTTGTGTGTGCTTATACAAACTAACACAAACATTTCGACAACCAAGCTACAAGTATGGTAGAGTCGGCTTACTATCGATTGAAGAAGAACCTTTTTGGGCGAGTTGACACATTTGTGATGGTGTTTGACTCAATGGAAGAGTATTTCAAAACTGATATCAAACATTAAACCTATAAGGATGATCCTTGGCTCCGGGGATTAACTTATAGGGTCTCCCATTTATGCATTGAAAAATTGATGCTTGAAGTAAAGTTGATGAAAGATTTGAACGCTAATCAATTGCATGAAGTGTGTGTTTGTAAAATGAAAGAATCTATGTGACTTCTTTGTCGGCACCAAATAGCTCGGTATGTGGATGATATTTGAGGATATTGATCCTTTTTTGAAACAATTGAGTTTTGTACTTCTCCCCACTGAAGATCCCGACAAAGAGATTTGGGATACAAGTTATTGGAAAAAATTATCTGAGATCTACCGAAGTGCATACCGAGCTGAAAAACAAATTATATACCACAACTTGAGAACGGCCATCTATCCTTTCACCGAGGAATATTTATTGGAACCGGAAAGAGGAAGACGTAAGGTAGGAAAAGTACCAAATTGACAAGAAAACAACAAAGAAAAGATGCCAAGATGAAGGCTACCCCAAAGGGATCCATCCGGAGTTGAGTATCATGATGCAAGGTATGAAGAGGAAAAGAAGGAAATAGAGAAAGTGATAAACAAGGGAGTTGTTAATGTTTCTAGGAAACATAGTCGGCCGAGTGAGGATAAATGCGAAACAAGTAACCAAAATGATAGTCAAAGAGACGTTAAAATCAAGGGTAAGATGTATCCTTCACAAAAAAATGGAAAAACAAATCAAGATAAAGGAAACCTTACGTGCGATGGGTTCTATAAAAGGACCTAAAAAGGAAGAGTTCGGTAAGTATTTGCGGCCTACAAATATGATGTACAATAACTACGTGGAGGATCTACCCGAAATGATTCGTGAGCATATTATAACCATGAAGGACGTCGAAGGGGATGGGAATTGTGGTTATCATGTCATGGCCAAACAACTAGGACATTTTGAAGAAGCAAAGAATTCGGAGTTCAATGGTGACGAAGTCATGTATATAAGGCATCAGTTGTTACAATCATTATGTTAAAACAAAGACTTCTACAACACAATGATGAGATCGGGTCCAAGAGGAGACCATGGGGTGTTAGAGGAGTATATTTGATTCGAACAACGTTTACATGGGGATTTCGTCATCCCGAGGGAACATTGGATACACATGCCTATTTGTGGATTTTTAATACTGGAGACTTTCAATTGCATGGTTCATTGTTTTGGAAGGGTTGGTTCGAGTTTTTCTTACGCACCGCCAACAAAACCTTGTCGAGAGGATATAAAAGATAGAAGACTTGTTATTGCATTTGTTCAAAATTGTCATTTTATCTGCCTCAAACTTAGTCCTGGTTGCCCTTTACCTCCGTTGTCTACTTTATCCTTTTGGCCTACATTCGAACAAAATTACTGGATGGATTGGTGTATAAATGCAAAAAGAACTTTTGGATGCTTTGCATATCTCGCTCCCAAGCCAACAAGTAATTTTATTGTCGGATGATGAGGATGAAGATGATATGGAAGAGGTATATTAGATGTGGTAAGTTTATCCTAAAACATACTATGAAAGCTTTTTTGGGAATGTCGTAAAGGATTGGGGTTTTTTTGTTCGGCTGGTGAGGATGAGAATAGATTATGAATGACATTAAATGTACACTCAAACACCCACTATGAATGAAATATTAAGTCTTTTTGTTATTAGTTTGTGGATAACTTCACAATTTAAGAGACCTTTTCAAGGTCTACATAGTTAAGTTCGGCTGCAAAAGATTACATCTCTAATATCCAAACCATAGAACTTTGTTGATTTGTTTAAAGAAATGTCAGGTTCAGCTACTAACTGCTTTATGTTACTAACCGAACCTGATACACCCACTTAGTGAATTTTTCAGGTTCGGCTACTAAGTGTTTTATGTTACTAGCCGAACCTGACATACCCTGAAACAACTTAGTGAAGTTGTCAGGTTTGGCTACTATTTGGTTAATATTTTTAGCCGAACATAAATTTGTAGTCGAACCATGTAAAAGTAGCCGAACATAAATTTGTAGTACCATTAGCTTTCATTCATAAAAATGACACATTACAAAATATAATGAACATTAAAGGTTGTTAAATAATAAAAAAAATCCCACGCATGGGTTATTAGAATATCATACGTAATTCGAGGAACTCCTTAAGGATTCAGTATTGAGTGTCATATTTGAAATTGTATCCCTTCCATCTTCGCCATTCCGCTCGAGATCGCTCTTCAATATCAGCATTTTTTTCGTACTTAAGTCGATATCGGCTTATAATCCGAATTAAAGCAATAAAATCTTCAACTTGTCTTCTTATTTCACACAATCAACAAAACGATGCGGCACGATCTTGGTTGTGAGGGTTTCTGGTGTCAGAGATGAAGGTTTCATGAATATTACCCCAATAACTCTGACTCATTATACCATTCATGCGACGTTCTTCACCCCTTTTTGGATAATAGACTACATCGTTTGTGCATAATGATATATCTTCCTCTATAGTAAAGTTAGTAGCCATTTTCCAAGAAATATGAATGAAAAATGTGTATGTGGAGTGGGTATATATAGAATAGAGGTTAGTAAAGGCTATATTTTTGAAACTTTTTGAAAAAAAGAGTCGTTTGAATTCTATGAAGTAGAATGTCAGATTCGGCTACTAATTTTATTTATCAAAACACCCGAACCTCAATGTAATTCATTTTTTAGGCCTACAGAGAAAGGTTCAGCTACTATATTTGGAATATAATTTGTAGCCGAATCTTACATATGTGAACTTAATTTACAAACTTGTCAGGTTCGGCTACTATATTTGGCAAATAATTTGTAGCCGAACCTGACATAGATCCGTTATTTTGAAAAATAAATCCACTGGGGCCTCTCTCTATATAAATGTTGTACTCCCTAACTCATTTTGCACCAACTTTCTTGTCTTAACTTCATTTTTTGACACCAATACTCTCTCTTCTTCCAATTTTTTGTATTTGTAGTAGCAAATAGAACCATTCACATTGAGGAAGATGTAATGCTTGTTAAAGCTTCCATTCCGGCTTACCGTGAAAGGCCTGATGAACGTTATTCGATATTTTGGGAGAGAGTCAAAGAATTTCATTTCGAATTATATGGGAATCCTAAAAACCGTAAATGGTTAGAATTAGCCGAAATATTTGAAATGCTTCAATATACGTTGCGAGGATATATTAGCATACTCCGTTGGGTAAAGCGATATCATCGCAGAGCTACTCCTAAAGAGAAAGTGAGTATTTGAACACGTTCTTTTATCTTGTGAATGGATTATTATTGGTTTTGAATACTAACGTGTCAATTCTTTCATTTTTAGAGTGATAGAGTTTAATATCTTTGGGGAATACATCATGGTGGAACAACATTCGAGCACGAGCTATGTTATACATATTTGAAGACATATGCCCCGAGATTTCTTAGACGACTAGAAGCCGAATGGAGGTAAAGAGATATCTCTGGAGATTGATGTATTTATCTACTAAATACTTAAGGGGATGTAATGATATAAAATGTGGGTTATTTATGTAAACACTCTTATGTGAACTTATTTTACAAAGTAGTAAAGTTCAAAATATCATTTTGCAATATTCTTCGATGTTTTCCTTTTCAACCTTAAATATTAAAGCCTCAGAGAGAAGTTCGACTACTAGTTTTGTATATAATTTGTAGCCGAATCTGACATGTGTCAACCTAATTTACAAAGTTGTCAGGTTCGACTACTATATTTGGCATATAAATATTAGCCGAACCTGACTTTGTAGACCCAAAAAAAGGAATATTAAAACACTTATGGAGTTCTATTAAATACCATCTAACATCGAAACCACCATAAAAGCGATAACATTATATTTGAGCGTTATCTAGAAAATACAAAGCAAAGTCTATTAAAGACCTATAATAAACTAACATCCACTTAGTCAAAGTATGTTAACGACCATATTCATTCATGACCTCTTTTACCACCTCCACTTGGACCTCCGGGTTCTCTTTGTCACCCTTTGCTTGGAGCTCACGCCTTGATCTGTTTTAATGATATAATCCAATGCGTTGCAGAAACTTCGCTGCTCCACAATTGATATGGGTTTTTTGCAACTAACTTTGGTTTTTAATTTTCTTCAACAAACTCTTAGCCGCCGACACCTAATTACGGTTAAAACAAAAAATTAAGAAAAAAAATACACTTTAATATTTTATAACACTTTAAAATAAATAAATAAACACATCACTTACCATGATCGTCATTGCCTCGGATACACTTTGGATTATGTTATCAGACTTCTTCTTCGCCCCAGCTTCCTTTGTTTTTCCCCTTGTAATTTGAGCTACGACACGATCTTGACTTTCTTTGTTAATAATAAAGGGATCAGAAATTTGATTAAACCAATCAGTGTACCCTTATACAACTTCACGAGGATTTTCACGCATATTTTCTAACCCTACCCAACTCAACATGTTGGCTTCCAACTCATTCCAATATGAAAGTAGGCTCGGAGTCATATTTGGGATTTCATTCTCTAGTGGTGCTCTTTGTTCCTTTACTACCCTTTGGCAACAACTTGAACTTCTTGTTATCATCCAACGGTATTGATTGGTATATCCAAATTGACGAAGTACTCAACGAGGATCGAAAATTACAAACCCGTCTGGATAAAAAGACGGTCCGTAGTACATCCCCAAAGGCATATCTTTATCTTCAACAACTTCATCTACTTCTTCTTCCGTGATATATGGTTCAAATTCAACCTCTTGCACATCTAAAGCGTCTAACTTTTCTTTTAAACTGATCAATAAAGGAGCCTTATACCTCTTCTTATGTTCCACCAATTCATATTTGTCTGAAGTAGGAGTTGTATACCACCCAGTTGGCAATAAATTTGCTATGACCCAACTTCGGGAAGTGATCATATACCCACACCTATATAAAAAATATAGGAAATCACAAACTAGAATGAAGAGTACAGAAAAAAGTTCGGCCACTAATAATAAAATAATTAGTGGCCGAACATGATAATTGGAAACAAGTACTCAACTCATGTCAGGTTCGGCTATTAATTGTGTTATTAAATAGTGGTTGAACCTGGTATTTTCCAGGTAAAAAAAAAAGTTGGGTAGTTTGGCTGATACCCTAGATTCAATTACTAGCCGAACACTCCTCTGTTTGTGCACTAATAGTTTGAAAACCTATACAGAGCTAGGTTCAAATGAAATAAATCAATAACAAAGGGCTAGGTTTGTCGAGAATCACCTGCAAGAGACTGAAATTTCCTCCGATGTTTCTAGGGTCTTGCCTAAAGGATTACGCAAGATGATTGAGAAGAAATGCAACACACGCGATTCCCCATGCATAGTCACGAAAGGTTGAGAGATCATTTAAGATTTATAGATACTGAGCAGTCACCTTGTTGCCAGTACGGTCTGGAAAAATGATTCGTCCGAGAGTATACAACAAATAAGCAGCAGTTGTCTGCTTTATTTTGTTCTCGTCCATCACCAATCTCCCATCATCTACTTTCTCCTTAATTTTCTCGAACATAACTTTCAAACATGTCATCTTGAACGATTTCAACATCTTTGGTATAACATGAACTGGTACATCACTATGCACGCTTTCCACCTCTTTAGCGGCACAACAAAACTCCAACTCGGCAGTTTTGAAATCCAAACCAAGAATGTCTTTGGCCAACTTATAAACCTCATCCCAACTCAAATCATGATATTCAACATCTACACTTTTCCCACGCGCCTTAAAACCTAAAATCTTTTGAGCGTCATGAGGTGTGATTGTCATCTCACCGAATGGGAGATGAAATGTGTACGTCTAGGGGAAGAATCTCTCACAAACGGCAAATGAAGTCACTGAATCACATTCTTTCTGTTCGTATGTAATTACATAAAATGGATTGTTGGACTATCAACTGAACCTCATCAACCTCTTCCAAAAAATCCCAAGTTGCAACTTTTTGGTATCTCAATTGTCGGGTCGCATCCTATGATATGGAGTCTCAAAAATCCTCTTTGCCCACGACCCTTGTAACCGATCAACACTTTTCTTCCATATAGCGGAAGACCATAAACTAGGTTGTCATGTTGGGGAGGTAATATGTTATCCTTAGCCGGAAGATAAATCTTTGTCTTCTGTGAATCAACAAGTTTCCTTTCTTTACATTTTTTGTGGTTATGCTTGTATTTCTTCTTCATCATCTTCATCTTCATCCTCCAATGATTCATTGTCATATCCTTGAACGACTTCTTTTCTATGGCGTCGTGATCGTCTTTGGTCATCTTTGTCTCTATTTACTTATTCCTTTTCAAACATAATAATAGAGAAATTATTTCCCTCGTCACCTTCACTTGCTTGTACTTCTCTTTCTCTTTGTATCTCTATCTCTGTGTTCACTGTGTTGGAGGTCGTACTTCCCATATTACTTGCCCCTAATTTCTTACGGCCTGCTTGAGGTTGGCCAGTTTTAGCATTAGAAGGAGTTACTTCCATAGGCCTCTTCTTCTTACTCCTTGAAGTTTCAGTTTTATCTCCATCTTTGGTTTGGTTCCTAACACAAAGTAGAAAATGTAATTAGTATAAGTTTTGATTCGTCTAAACAATGACTGAAAAATTGTAAAATCGAAACAACGGAACTCCATTTTTGAGTTTACAAAGCATTGCTCGGCCACTAATTGGGCAATGTTCTCCGAGGCTTAAATTTTTGAGTCTACAGAGCATTTTTTGGCCACTAATTGGACATATCAATTAGTGTCTGAACTTCAATGTTCTTCAAGGATTAAATTTTTGAGTCTATGGAGCATTGTTCGACCACTAATTGGACATCTCAATTAGTGGCCGAACTTCAATGTTCTCCAAGGATAAAATTTTGAGTATACAGAGCATTGTTCGGCCACTAATTGGACATCTCAATTGATGTCCGAACTTCAATGTTCTCCAAGGCTCAAATTTTTGAGTCTACAGAGTATTGTTCGGCCACTAATTGGACATCTCAATTAGTGGCCGAACTAACAAGTAACAAATTTATGAAAATAAGTCAAAAGTTCGGCTGAAACTCTTGCTAAATCGAAATAGCCGAACTTAATGTTTCATGAACTAAACCCTAGGTTCGGCTACAAATTATGACTTAAATAGATATCGAACTGTTCTTCTGAAACTAAGAACACTATAAACTATGGTAGGTTCGGCTATTAATATCTAGGGTTTTCACGACATTTGTAGCCGAACCTACATCTGAAAACCCTAAAATCATCTATTTAATCCTAATCAATCTATCAAACAAAAGAATAACAATGAAAAACAAGATATGTTTTTAGCAAATACCTTCTAATGTAAATTTTCGAGCAATTGGGGTTTGGATTTCGCTCTCCAGTGTTACTCAATTAGGTACTTGCTTGATTGAAGTGGGTTCCAATTTTTGGATCCAGAAGTAAATCTCTAGCGCAACGCTTCATTCTACTTGGTGGATACATTTAAAATTATGGTTTTAATCGATGATCAAAGTTTTATGATTGAACGATTAATCGGCAACGAAAAAAAAAATCAATGAAGAAGATGAAGAAGTTCGGCTGCTACTATAAGCCCCGTGAGAAAATGGGTTGATTAGATTTTGAAATTGTTTTGTTTAGGTTTATGTTTTTAATGTTAAGGGTATTTATATAATTTTAATTATATAAGGGTAACATAGTAATTTAATCTCACAGGTAGGGACACCAATTAAGGATATGACATCCTTATAAACATACAATAGATAGTCTAATCATTTTTTATGCCTCAAAAGATTTAGGGGGATTTTGTGTTTTCCCTCTCCAAAATAAATAGTTATTTTGCATTACTCATTTTTTAATTGATAATAGGTGAAACCCCCCTTACCTTGGATACGCCGTGACAGACCAGTTGAATTATCACGTGCAATGCGCGTGTGTGTCATAATAAAATAATTTTATTTAAATATCCCAAAATACCCTTTAGTCTATAATGATATCTAAACACGTGATGTGTTCTAAACGAGATATTCATTTCTTCTTCTTCTTCTTTGTCTCCTTCATCATCCAATTTCTCTGCAACTTGTCTCTAATTTGTTCACCGATCCAAGATTTTTAAATCAATAAGATTATATTCAATATAACAAGAACAAACTGTTTGAAGATTTTTCAGTGCAACTATAATCCTCAATTAAGAGAATTCTTCTCTCGGAGAACATCAACTTTAATATCCCAACTTGAACGATAAAATCAATTATTAGTTTTTATTATTATTTATTTTAATGATGAGAATCAGATGCTGGAAATGGAATATGTAACTCCAAAACTTGAATGATTTTGGAGTCTTTCTTGGAGCTCCAAAACTCCATATCTGAGCTCAATTAGTAGAGTTTAAGAATGGGTCTGTGAAAAATCTGGTATCTTTGGGATCACAACCAAAAGTGTATAAACTCCAACAAAATACATTTTCTTATCCTGAATCGTCTCACCATAACATTTTGAAAGTAAAAACATAGCTATCAAAGTAAAATGAAATGACACTAGACTTTATGTGATTCAATCAACAAAACTATTTACATCCAAAAAAAAATAATTTGGATCCATTGGTATGATCAAATTTACATTTATACAGAAGAAAGGAAAAGAGAAATAATTTATACTAATGAGATGACTTCATATAAATCATAATTATGTTAATCATGAATCAAATGAACTAAAACAATTACATAAATTTCATACCTAAGCCCTTTGATATTACTTCGATGACTTCAGTCTAATTTCCCTTTTGATTTTCCAACCCCTTTCCCTGTTAATAAGGTTGGTATTTATAGCTTAGTTGATGGAGCCCACCAATCTACCTTTCCACATATTTATTCTTATCCATTCTTGGTGCAATGTGTAGTTCCGCAAAGCCTTTTTGCAATTCCCGCACGGTTTGATCATTCTTTCCGCAAGTCTTTGCCTGCGTATTGTCTGTTTCCCGTAGTTTCTTACGGATTATCCCACACTTGTCCTGCGGTCTTTATAGTTAAGTTATTATTTTGGATTGGAATGACTGTTGCAACTTTTACTTGAATCATGGCATGTTAGACACGTAGCTATTTAAAGTGATTCGTCATGCTTTAATTCTTTGTGTTCCGCTGCTTAGAGAGTCGAGACGTGTCAATCATGCATCGATACTCATTATTACTCTTTATTGTGTCAGGCTTTCCCGCAACCTGTTGTCAGTCGAGCAATTAAAGCTGTCTGTTTTGATAAGTGCACTTTACTTTCCCGCTACTTACGTGTAAGTCAGGCAGCAAGGCTATCTGTTTTGTGCAGTGTGCCTTACTTTCCCGCAACCCACGCGTCGGTCATGCTTTAATACTGTCAGGATCACTTTATAGATTTTGCAATTGTCAATTCAACGCTTTCAAAAGACTTTGTTCCAGTGTTTCTCGTCTCATCATAGCTCGTTACTTCTCCAATAGTTTTCAAACACGTGTGCCTCAGATTTTATTCTCTCACAATTTGCCCTCTTTTTTTTTTTCAAATTTTGACAGTTGTTAAAAAAATTTGAAAAAAGGGAAAATAATGATTACCTTTCTATTTCCCACGCCTGCAATAACTCCTTGTTACACTTTCCCCTATTTTTTTGCTAGCATTAACTCACTTTTGCACGTTTTCTTTAGTTGGCGCTTTTCGAGGAAATCAAATCTATGAACTTTATTTCTTTTCAGTTTTCGATGGTTCGTCAGTTTCAGCTTTCTCCTATTAATACCAATTATTTTCTTCATTCCATTCTTTACACCTGTTGTCTTCTTCTTCTTAAAGTTGCAGCACTTTTTATTCCTTCAAGCTTTTCAAAGATTCTTCAATATCTTTTCATTCTTCTCAACTTCTACAATTTGAAATTCTTTCATCGGGATCCAGTCTTTGCTATTATCAAAGTATTCTTCTTAGACTCTTTTACTCCTCTATAAGTTATTCCTTTGCTTTTATTCTTTTCCGTGTTTGCTTGATTATTCTTCACTGTTATGTAGATTCTTTTGAGTTTAATAGTGAAGATGATGTTGATATCCCTACCTGTTTATTACTTATTGGAACGAACAATGATTGTGAAGTGGTTGAATTTTCTTTTGATGATTGGTTATTCTGACATGGTTCCTGATTTCTCTTGATTATAGAATAATTGTTATCTTATTGTTCTTTTGTTTTGTTACCTTCTATTCTGCTCTTGCCTTTTGATCTTTAGTAATCTTATTTTTTTCCTTCTTCCCTGTGTAGATAGAAATCTATCATGGCTGGAAAAGGTAAATCTCGAGTTCCTGATGATGCTTCTCGCCAAGATGATCAACCTTTACACAGGATGCCATCCCGTTATCCTGTATCGAGGAGTCATCCTTCGGAACCTGCAAGGCCCGCAAGTGTTCAAGCAGTAAAGAATCATCTTCCTAAGACAAGCGGGCTCATAAAAGTTGTAGCTTCAGGTATATGGATCTCAAAGAGTTTAAAAGGATCCATGGTCTCGAAGGATTCAAAGTCTCCTTTTTCGATTGCGCTTCCGACGAAATTTCCCTGGCAATGATAGAGGGTTTTCAATACACCAATGATAGATTATTAATTCCGCAGGAGCTATAGATGCGGGATTACAACTTCCCTTGTACCAAAAAGAGAATCCTTATCAATTTGAAGTCCTTGCGAGTCGTAATCAATCTCACCAAGGCTTAGTGCGATCAGTTACGCAATACAATGGAAATTGGTGGAGAATACTTGATGAATGCAGCTGACGTAGCCAAGGACGGACCAGGTTTACATGCTACGTTCCGGACATTAGGTTAAGCAAATATTATACAGTAACAAATTTCCATGCCACGTATGCGGACAATGTTTTCGCCAAGAACTACAAGAATTGGAGTGTTGGCCCAAACCGCAGAGGTGGGAAGGGGTTTCGTTTACTATCGGAGATTGACAACGTGAAACTGAAGTATGTTCAGGGAACAATGATTTCTCTTAGGGAAAGAGTTCAGGAAGATCACGACTATAAATGGTATCGCACCCCTCTCCTTATTGAAGGTCCCTGGATCTTTGGGTCTGCTTCCAATTGTGTAGTGTACGACCTTCTCACTCGTTTCAATGGTTATTGCCCTTACAGATTAAATTTTTATGATTTCAAGTTCGCTCTTTTCAGCGAGGTACGTAGTTTTGCTTGAGTATAAATGCATTGCTTAGAGTATAGTTTTCGTTTGATAGTAAAAAAAATTATTCTTTTTCTTTTTATAGTCGCAAATTGAGTCGGAGACTGAGCCGCTGGATGATGAAGGCACTCAGGATGAAACGAGGTTAAAACGCAAGGCCGCACCTTTTCCAGAAAATGTATTATTTTATCCGTTGACTTCTTATATATTGCTTTTAGAACTTCCTTTGATGAAGTATTGCGGTATATTTACAGGGTCGGAAGAAAGCGAAAGGCGCGCCCCGTGCTTCTACAGATAGGAAAGAGGGTGAGATTCATGATTCTCCTCTCCATCATCCACGCTCTAGGGGTGAAGGAAGTTCTGCTGTAAAAAAGTTAAGAAGGAGGTCAACGTATTCCCCTTCTACTAACGAACTTCGAATCTGCGGGACAACATGATGCCGTGGAAAAAACCTCGCAGATCCCGAAGGATTCCTCGGATCAAGTTATTGTCCCTGATCCTTCTTTCTATATTCAATTCTCTCCTCTACTTGGGGATGAGCCACTTGAAACTGCTTCTAATGAAGATGAGACGACTGGTAAAGAGGATCGCAACCCTCAAGCATCTGTTACTGAGGCAGTAGTGGCCCCGTAAGCATATGTTGCGGAAACAGAAGTGGCCCCGCAAGCACATGTTGTGGAAATAGAAGTGGCCCCGCAATCACATGTCGCGGAAACAGAGGTGGCCCCGCAAGCACAAGTTGCGGAAACAGAGAAGCTGACAAGCACCAGTACATCGAATAATGTGCCCTCAAGCATCATCATAAAATCTATTCCGTTAGGCCTGTTGGTGCGAGCGGGGCTGATGCTGATGAAACTCAACAAAACCCAGAGTTTCCTCAATCGAGTAGAAGAAAGGAAGTCGTGGAGGCTTCTATTCTTTTAAATAAAGAAGAAGAAGCTTTCAGATGGTTCATATCAAAGAATCTTCTCTCCGTTCCATTAAATTCTCTTCCGGTCAAATCCGATAGTTCTTCGGTTTCTCGATTGCGTAAATCTATGGAAGTTGTTCCATACGATGTGGTTATAGATGCTTGGTTAAAAGATCAATGAGAAGATGTTGATCCTTCGTTCCGCATCATCGAGCCCTCTTCACTTGCGGATACACTTGCACTTGCGGATGGACAAGTGTATTCCTTCCCTCAATAAATTCTTGTACATGTATTTTAACTGTCAACTTATTTATTAATTTCTTCTTATTCCATATTCTAATTATAGTTTTAATTTTGTAGCTTGGTCGGGGTCAAAGCGCCTTATACACTGCGTATCAATTCTACAAGGCGCGGTCCTCCATGATTGAGTCCCAATTCAGAGCTGTGGAAAATGACGCCTTGGACCTGCAGCGGGAGAATGATGAACTCCGCCAACAAGTGCTGAATCTTCAGAACCAAGGTTTTGTTCTTTCTTTTAGTTACTTTTTCCTTTGTTTTATTTCTCGTCTTCTGAACTACTTTATGGGATCAGCGGGGGATTCAGAACTTGTATCTAGGATGCAGCATAGGATTACGCAGTTAAGAGATCATGTTGTAAAAGTTAATAATGAGAATGCGGAAGTCAAGACAAAATTCAATGGTCTTGTGGATAGTCATGATTCGGTTATTCAGAAATATAATAAATTAGAGTCACAATATCGGCTTTTATATGTGAAAAAAGTTCGCAAGAAAGTAGAGTTTGACGCCACTTTGTTGTGGACTAAAGGTTGCGTTTCTGAAGCACGGGCAATGTCCGAAAAATTATAAGAAGAGAACCGCAAGCTTTGCATAGAGCGACAGAATATCCTTTCGGTATTTTCCCAATCTGATTCATATCATCATTCAAAACTCTCTTCATATATCGCTCAGCTTATTGAAGATAGAGACAACTCTACTGCAGAGGCTTATGCCATGGGAAAAGCCCTTTCAGATGATCAAACTACAATTCTAAACTTATCTGATTTTGTTCTTTATCGCAAGAGCGATATTTTCCGGTTACACAAAGAAATGGCCAAATGCACATCTAAGTTAAACCATTTGCGGGATAATGAAACAGAGTTATCTCGTGTCAACAACATCTTGAACAACTCAAAGCCAATTACAGCAAGCTTTCAGAAGAATATGATTTCCTTGATATTACAAAAGATGCCATGGGTCGTGAGCTAGAAGAGTTTGAATTTCTCGTAAGAGGTATCTTATTTGATCGCAAACTCCAAATTTAATATTATTCCGTTATTAATTAATTCGTTACTTTTATTTCAGGTTTTGAAGAAAAGTTTAAGGATGCAACGACAAGAGTTGTTATGGCTGAGGGAGAGCTTGGTGCCGCAACTTCTAGGATTGAAGAACTCAATAAAAAACTTGCTATCTTCTGTTAAGGTTAAGGAAGCACAAGCTCAGCTTGAGCTTGCCTCCAAAAAAGTCGATAAAGCGCAAGCTCAACTTGAACTTTCTTCTTCCAAAGCTAAGAGTATTGAAGAGACTCTAAAGCATGAGGTTTTGAAGAACGAAAGTCTTGTTCGGGATTTAGCTACCGAAAGAGGGAAAATAAAATTTTTGAAAAATAGAATCCAGATATGTGAAACTGCAATAACTCAATTCAAGGTGGAAATTGTAAATAGAAAAGCTTATATTGAATGGTTAATAGTCGAAGCTAAAGCTAAAATTGCAAAAGCAGTTAATAACACTCTTGATAGAGTAGAAGATGATGGATTTACAACAGTTTATAAGCGCCGAGATGTTCCAAACAATCCTCCCTTCAAAGGCACTACTCCTTCTTCTTAGCTTTCTTTTTGTTGTTTTATTCTTCTTCATTCCTTTATTACAGTTTCATTTTTCCTTGTAACTTTGTTCATACAAAACATATTTTGAATATATATTAATTATCAATTTATTGTATGAGTGTAATTTACTTTAGTCGCAAGGATGTTTTTATACCTTGTGTTATATTATGGGTGTAGCACATGTCTAACTCCACTCGGGCCAGGAGGAAGTTAGGATGCGGTCCCGAAAGTCTCCTAAAATGGAGAAAGATACAACAATTAAAATGACATTAGGCACCCCTGTTGGCGAAAGACCCAATAGTCATACACTCATAGACATTCATATGGATTTTCTTAGAGAGGTTACGTTTGTAGATTTTCCTAATATGAACTCGGATTGTCGTATAATCGTATTGCTACCTGTGAGCAATTCCCGAAGTGGAGAGTACCTGATATAAAAACCAATACGATGTTAAACATCTATGTTGTGATAAATCTCATAGTCATAAATACTTATCTGGATCTTTTAGGAAGATTGCATTTAATATGCATTACCTATTTCGAATATAATTTTTTTTTCCTTTTTGCACAATTGCATTATGGATCAAGGATAGTAGGGTTTGAGATATTGGGCGTTCCAAGGATGTTGCAAATTCCTCCATCCATATTTCGCAAGTGGTACGATCCTTGTCCTGCAATGCCTTGTATAATATAAGGTCCTCCCCACGTAGGTGCAAATTTTCCCGTTGCTTTATCTCTTTGGTATTCCGGGATTTCCCGCAGAACATATTGTCCCTCTACGAAATTCCGCATCTTTACTTTTTTACTGTATTCTCTTGCCAGTCTCCTTTGATAATTCTCCATTTTTTGAAGTGTAACTTCTCTTCTTTCTTCTAGATCATCCAACTTTTCCAACATTAAACTGAATTTAAATTTTTCTCCCATGCCTTTGTTCTTGTAGTGGTAGAATGACTTCCGTTGGAATAACTGCTTATGTTCCGTAAGTAAGAAGAAATTGTGATTCTCCAGTGGATTCTCTTCTAGTTGTACGGTATGCCCATAATGTATTATGAAGCTGTTTACACCACCGTTTATGGTGACCATCAAGAGTTTTCTCTAGATTTATGGCAATTGTCTTATTTGTTGCTTCAGCTTGCCCATTGCTTTGCGGATAAAGCGGAGTAGACTTATTCTTTTGAATATTAAATGCTTCAAAAAGCATATCAATATTTTTTCCTTGTAATTGATGTCCATTATCCGAGACTATGGCCACCGGAATTCCAAATCTACAGATTATATTCTCGAATATGAATTTAAAAACATCGGTATCTCTAATATGTGCAAGAGCATTGGCCTCAACCCATTTAGTGAAATAATCTGTGGCTACAATCAAATATTTTCTCTTTTTAGTTCCTTCTACCAATGGTCCAACAATGTCTATCCCCCATTTTACAAATGGCCAAGGGATGAGCACCGAATTAAGTTCTGTTGCGGGAGCTTTTATCTTTTTTGCATAACGCTGGCATTCTTCACACCTTCTTACCATGTTTCCGCATCTTTATGCATAAATGGCCAATAATAACCTTGCGTCTTTGAAAGCTTGAGATCGTCTTCCGCTATGATTTCCCGCATTACCATAATGTATATCTTTGAGGATTCGCAGCCCTTCCTTTCGTGATAAACATCGAAGTAACGGTCCCAAAAAATACTTTCGGTAAAGAATTCTATCCCGCAACTGATAATTTACAGATCTTGATTGCACCTTCCAAGCTTCTTTAGAATTTACGGGCAATATTCCATTTTACAAATATTGATGGACCGAAACTCTCCAGTCTTCTTCGGTTTTGTGATTCTATTTTATGCGGGAAATTTCCTTTATTTTGGATAACTACATCTTCAATATCTTTCTCCATTTGTTCTTGCATATTTTCAACTGCCCATAACTTGATTGATGATTCATAAATACGCCCAATTTTTACCGATGTTGTATTTGATCCTTTATCATTGAAGAAATATATTCTAATGCATCAGCATGTCAATCTTTATCTCTGGATAGATGTCGAAAGGTTATATTTGGAATCTGAAGCGCCAGTCTTTGCACAAGATTTTTATATTCTATCAAGTCTTCATCATACGCTTGATATCTTAATTCAACCTGTCGAATTACTAATTGTGAATCACTTGTGAGTCGGACATCGCTTATCCCTAACTCAATGATAAGTCTGAGGGCGTGAACCACAACTTCATATTCCACTATATTATTTGTATGTTCATCGAACTCGAGGCGGAATAAATGTACCATTCTATCCCCTGTAGGAGTTGTAACTACGATTCCAATTCCAGCACCTTCTTTATTCCTGGCTCCGTCAATAAATACTTCCCACCCTTTGGGATTTACAGAATTCAAGATATCTTGAGGGTTACCATCTTCAATTCCGGGTAGACCTTGAAATTTTGTATCATAAAATAATAAATAACCAATGTCAATAAAAATTAGGAAATGAAAGATGAAACATGTTCATTTTTAAATCCGGGCAAACCTTGATTTTTGAAGTTATCGTCCAGCGGAAATTCCGCAAGGAAATCAGCCAAAATTTACGACTTTTGTGCAGTTTGTAATTCGAATAATATGTTGAATTGCTCGAGTTGTGCATTCCATTTTGTTATTCTTCTGACTTTTCCTACATTCTTTAGTACTGACTCCAATGGTGCTTTGCTTGGTACCCGCACATAATATGTCAGAAAATATGTACGTAGTTTTTGGATAGTAAACACCAATGCTAAGATTAACTGTTCAGTTTTCGTATAATTTCTTTCTGCAGGGTTCAAAGTCTTACTAATGTAATACACTGGCTTTTCAATCTTTTCATTGGTCCGGACTAACACCGCACTTACTGCGTCTTCGGTTGTCGCAATATATAAGGCTGGAATTTCTTCAGGCTTTGGCTTTTGCAGTGCAGGTAATGTTGCGAGGTAAACCTTGATATTTTGAAAAGCTTGCTCACATTTCTCATTCCGTTCAAATTTATTTTTCTTTTTTAAAACATCAAAAAAGGTTTTGCATCTCTCCGATAATCTTGCAATAAATCTGCTTAATGCGGCTAAACATCCATTTAGCTTCTGAACTTCTTTAACATTCCTTGGAGATGGCATGTCTACTATTGCTTGAACTTTTGCAGGATCAACTTCGATTCCTTTTTAGTAACTAAATATCCCAGAAACTTCCCTGAAGTGACCCCAAAAATGCACTTGTCAGGATTGACCTTCATTCTATATTTCCGAAAGGCTTGAAATATGTCTTTCAAATCTTGTAAATGATTTATTGCAAGTTTGCTTTTTACTAACATGTCATCCACATAAACTTCCAGGGTATATCCTATCCATGGTTTAAAAATTGCGTCAACCAGCCGTTGATATGTTGCTCCGACATTTCTTAATCCGAATGGCATCCTGGTGTAACAATACAAATCATGTGGAGTAAAGAATGCAGTGTGCTCTTGATTTTCTTCATCTAGTGCGATCTGGTTATACCCTGATTGTCCATCCATAAAGGATAAGGTTTCATGACCTTCAACAACGTCTACCAACTGATCTATGCTGGGGAGTGGATAACTGTCTTTCGGGCATACTTTATTCAAACTGGTGAAGTATATGCGAATTCTAACACCTCCATTCTTCTTTGGTACAATCACCATGTTAGAGATCCAAGTCGGGTATTGCACCTCTCGGATAAATCCCGCATCCATGAGCTTTTTTAATTCATTCTCCACTGAATCATGGTATTCGGGCGCAACTTTACGTATACGTTGCCGAAAAGTTGTGGCATCGGGGTGTATATGCAGTTCGTGTTGTACAATATTTGGGTCAATACCTGGCATGTACTCCATTTTTCATGAAAATATATCTTCAAAATCTCGAAGTAATAAGATCAAATTTCGCTCCCTTTTCGTCTCCATCAACATCCCAATCCTTATTAGCTTGGGAAACTCTTTTGTTGCTATATTAACAATTTTGGTTTCCTCTATCGGGGTAAATGTGGGTTTGGGAGATCCTAAAAATATGGGAGCCCCCTTTGGTTGCTATGCTGGATGATTCCCTTGATATGATTTTGATGTGCTTCCTTTTTCTTCAACATTTTCACTTGTTTCATTTATCGCTTTTTTCCCATCAATCTGACTCATATACTGGTCTAGCGCATATTCTTTTGCTTTCATTTTGCGTTCCTTTTTCTTGTTTTGTTGTTGCTGTTGTCGTTCTTCATTCATACGAACTTCATCTAGGATGCAAGATTTTGCTTCACTTTGATCTTCTCTTATCTCTATTTCTCCTTGTGGTGTTGGAAACCGCAAGTATTGGTGGTACATTGAGGTTACTCCTTTTAACTGATGAACCCAGTGCCTACCGACGATGGCATTGTACGGAGATGGAGCTTCCACTACACTGAATTTCGTCAAAATACTTATCGGACCTGCTGCAACATCAAGCAAGATCTCCCCTTTTGGTTTTGAAGCTAATCCATTAAACCCATAAATTGTATAGCAAGAAGGAGTTAATTGACCATCTTCTAATCCTATTTTTCGAAAGGTATCATAAAACAACACATTAAGGGAACTGCCCCCATTTATAAGAATTTTCCTTACGTTTCATCCCGATACAGGCAGTGTAAGTACCAATGGATCGTTGTGGATTTCAACCTCTTGATCAACCTCATTTGCAGAAAAAGTTAATGGGGACGCCATCCATCCTTCCCATGATTCAGTAACTCTTCCCACAACCTTGAAGACTTCATGATTGCAGACTTTTTTATGTAATTTCATATTGATCGCTGCACTCATGGATGATTGGCCTGACTCAAAATATATGATCATGTTTATAGTTTGATTATTTTGAGGAATATTTACTTTTTTTCCCTTATTAAGCCTTGATAGTGGATCAGTTGTTTGAATGAATTCTTTTAATTCCCCCGCGTCAATTAACCTTTGCACCTGCATTATTAAATTTCCGCATCGGTTTGTGGAATGGCCCCGATAACAATGGTATTCACAGTATTCTTTTGAATTTTGTTTATGTTCAGGTTGTTGTTCTTTTGTTCGTAGCCAATGAAAATCTGGTCTATTTATTGCATTTAAAATTTCAGAATAAGGAATATTGAGTTTAGTAAAGATTTGTTCCTCAAATTGTTGGATAAACTTTCTTCTTTCGTCCATCTTTGTTTGCTTCAATTCATTATTTGGATATTTTCCCGCAAACTTCTTTCCGGTTCCGGACGATTGTTCTATTGAATTGGCCCTTTTTGCATTCCCTTGTGGTGGTGTTATTATTCTCGGACGTTGCCTCTGAATGTCTTGCAATCTTGCGCATTTTTTAATGATATCTCTGAGATCTCCTTTGGTTTTTGGATTTGTATTATGGATATCTACAAAGAGTTGGCTTTTCAGATTGGCGATTCCCCACTTATAACTGTTGATCGCAACCTCTGGAGTTATATCCCCAATTGCTTGGCAGATCGTTTGCCAACGATATGTATAATCTCGAATGGTTTCTTCTGCTGATGAGGCAAGTGTGTACAGCTTATCCATCCCTGCATTTGCGGGCCGATTGTACATGTACGCTTCCAAGAACTTGCGGGTTAACTGCGTATAAGAATTTACAGACCCTTCTGCTAAATTTTCATACCACGCCAAAGTTATTCCTTTCAAACTCGAAGGAAAATACCGGCACATAACAACGTCATCTTGTTCCCAACGTGTCATACAACGATTGTAATATTTCAAATGAGTCGTTGGGTCTTTCGTTCCGTCGTAACATTCGAAAAGAGGAACACTACATTCGTGCGGTATTGATGTATATGCCAGGTGTGGTGCCAATGGTGTTCTTCGGGCTTCTTTTAACACTTCCTCTAATCTTCCACCTTCTTTATTCTTTAAGTTTTTAATTTCTTCCTGCATTTGTTCCATATCCTCATAGTATTTTTTCCACCTGTCGTTATGCAACCTTGATCCATCAAAATTTAATCTGTCTGGTTCATTTTGTTGACTCAAGGGTTGCATCACCATTATTCTTTGATCTCTATTAACCTTCGTTCTTCTTCGTGCAGGTCTGCTGGAGCTTGCTTGTTGTCCCTGTGTTTTAGTTATTGAGGGTTCCGCACCGTGTTGGACTCTTTATTTTAAGTGCTTAATTTTCTCTGGTCAACAATGCAATTTGTTCCGCACAAACTCGATGTTCCTTTCGTATTGTATTCATTTCTTCCATCAACTGTTGAACATGATCAATACTGTTTTGAGAACTTTCTTGAGATGAACGATTAGTTGTCTGGGCTTCAGAATCACTTATGTGGTCATTACTGGGTACTTGGTCTTGTGATCTTCTCGGTATTTCTTTTGTTAGCATTACTATCTTGTGTGCCTGAATTGGCATCTTGATCCTGCACGCCTCTTTATGACATTGTCCTCATTTGTATGTACTTTTGTGGTGATGAAATTTCTTTTGAACTCAAACTCGTGTTGGTGTAGGAATTTCTTGTCAAGTATTCTAAAAGAGCTCCAGTAATGAATTATGTGTTTCAAAAGATTTTATCCTTCTCAATAAATTTGCAACACAATTTGGTTGAAACCAAATGGTACATATTATCACGGTATCAAAAATTTAGTTGGAAACAAAAATCAAGGACCTAATAATTATGACATGTTGCTAAGTGAACATTTTTTGAATTTGAGAAATATGGTACAAAATGGTGAAAAATAAAGAAATTTAATCATAACAACCAAATTTATATATTCATCAACTGTCTAGTTTTAGAAAAAATCATATTTTTCAACCTTTTCATATGAACCTAAATTATTGCTCTTTAAATAGAATTTTTTTTTAATAGAATATGACTCAATATTTTAACAACAATTTTTTTTCTGGTAGAATAAATTCTTTACTCGTCCATGTTTCTAGCGCCAAATTGTGATTACCAAAAATCTGGCATCTTTGGGATCACAACCAAAAGTGTATAAACTCCAACAAAATACATTTTCTAATTAATCGTCTCACCATAACATTTTGAAAGTAAAAACATAGCTATCAAAGTAAAATGAAATGACACTAGACTTTATGTGATTCAATCAACAAAACTATTTACATCCAAAAATAAATAGTTTGGATCCATTGGTATGATCAAATTTACATTTATACAGAAGAAAGAAAAAGAGCAATAATCTATACAATGAGATGACTTCATATAAATCATAATCATGTTAATCATGAATCAAATGAACTAAAACAATTACATAAATTTCATACCTAATCCCTTTGCTATTACTTCAATGACTTCAGTTTAATTTCCCTTTTGATTTTCCAACCCATTTCCCTGTTAATGAGGTTGGTATTTATAGCTTAGTTGATGGAGCCCACCAATCTACGTTTCCACATATTTATTGTTATCCATTCTTGGTGCAATGTGTAGTTCCGCAAAGCCTTTTTGCAATTCCTGCACGGTTTGATCATTCTTTCCGCAAGTCTTTGCCTGCGTACTGCCTGTTTCCCGTAGTTTCTTACCGATTATCCCGCACTTCTCCTGCAGTCTTTATAGTTAAGTTATTATTTTGGATTGGAATGATTGTTGCAACTTTTACTTGAATCATGGCATGTTAGACACGTATCTATTTAAAGTGATTCGTCATGCTTTAATTCTTTGCGTTCTGCTGCTTCGAGAGTCGATACGTGTCAGTCATGCATCGATACTCATTATTACTCTTTATTGTGTCAGGCTTTCCCGCAACCTGTTGTCAGTCGAGCAATTAAAGCTGTCTGTTCTGATCAGTGCACTTTACTTTCCCGCTACTTACGTGTAAGTCAGGCAGCAAGGCTATCTGTTTTGTGCAGTGTGCCTTACTTTTCCCCAACCCACGTGTCGGTCATGCAGTAATACTGTCAGGATTACTGTAAAGATTTTGCAGCTGTCAATTCAACGCTTTCAAAAGACTTTGTTCCAGTGTTTCTCGTCTCATCATAGCTCATTACTTCTCCAATAGTTTTCAAACACGTGTGCCTCAGATTTTATTCTCTCACAGGGTCGTTGCCGAATTTGTAACTCGACGAGAATTCAGTGGTTTGATTGGAGTGTTGAACCTAAACTCAGCCAAGAACTATTCTAGATGATTAGGAATCTTGGGTTTACATCATACTCGAATTTACACCAAATAAATTGCAGAGAAGGAGTATAAGAGACACACACCACACATATTAAATTCATCTCCTCGATCAAAATTTCACGCCCACAAACTATTTGAGAAATGTTTACAAGAAACTTTCCTTTACATCTACAGTTCGTGGACTGCTTTCAATTTATGCTAATGGTGATTTTAATTACTCTAATCCTCCTTATATTTATCACCATCATCTGATCAAACCACCTTCCATTTTAGAAGTCCATTAGTTGAGTTTCAGGTGTATGGTTGGATGCTTGAAGAACATCCACCACTAATTCATTAATAAATAGAACTCCAAATTCTTGATTGTAAATTAATTGATGATATGTATGGATGGATGTAGGGCTGTCAATGGGTCCGGGTCCTTTCGGGTATCACTGGATCCGAACCGTATTTTATTTATAAAATTCGGGTCCGGTTCCTAACGGTTTTGGTTTCTAATTTAGTGGACCCGGAACCGGACCCTATTAAAAACTTAAATATCCGTCGGGTCCGGATATTTAATGCGTCTTCTAAAATTTACTATAATTTTTTTAAAAATTCTTTCTATTGGCTTAAAACGAATAATTTTTCCTATAAAATTATTGTTATATTATGTAAATGTTCTAATTAAAGATTAAATCTAAGAAAAAAATGAAAAATTAAAAAAAAAATCCAAGCAAAACTGGATAAAATCTTTGAATTTTAGGTGAAATTGATAAACAAATGACAAATATTCGGGTACCCACCGGATAATATCCGTTAGGACCCGTTAAGATTTCGGGTCCAATCGGGTAATACCCGTTGGGTCCTAAGTTGCTAATGGGTCCAATTTTAGGACCCAAACCCAATTCCGGTTCCGGTTCCAGGTAATGGGTAGCCATTGACAACCCTAAATAGATGTGATTGTAGGTTCCTAGGAGCGTCCACAGTGGGGCGATCAAAAAACGGACCAAACCCAAATTTAGTCTTTGATCGTCCCAAAACCAACCACAGTGGGGTGAGTATATTTGGTTATAGTCCAGTTTTTTAACTGTTTGGACCAAATCTGATCCAAAATCTGGACCAAACCCAAATTTGGTGGAGCGTTAACTTAGCAGTACGTTTCTCATCAAGCATGAAGTTAGCAGTACGTCTCGTGACAAGCGTTGTCGTGGAGTACGTCTCATGATCCGGCGCAACTCAAGATCACGGTTGTAGTAGGCGTTTACGTAAGAGCACGCCCCATTGGACGTTTACTTACACGTACGCTTGTCTTGAGGCGTTGATGGATCGTCTGCCTGTCGTGGGCGTTAGACAAAATTCCGCTCGTGTGGGCGTCAACCAAAAGTCCGCTTGTTTGTGGGCGTTAGCGAAAAGTATGCCTATGTGGGGTGGTGGTGTATACGAGCGCCTCTGTAATATTTACCGTTGAGATTTCTTACCGTTTGAATTTGTTGTAACGTCTATCTTTTGGTATACCTATATATATATGAATTGGTTGAACATTTCATTTGTGTGCGAGAACAGTTTCACTAGATTCATATATTTATCATTCAAATCAGTTAAAATTATGGCACCAAAACCACGAGGTCCAAATTTTTCTACATTTGAAGATGTAACGATATGTAGAATTCATTTATCAATATCTCAAGATTCTACTGTTGGATCCGATCATTCAGAAGAAAAATTATGGTTTCGGATCTTAGTTGGGATAAAAGAAGCCATACCTGCAATGCCGGAGCGCAGTTGGACCTCCATTCAGAAACGATTTCAGAGAATAAGTAAAGATGTGGCGCTTTACTCTGCAAAAGAGGCGGAAGTGGAATGTGAACACCATACTAGATAGGGCCAGAAACAAAGGTAAGTACTCGTTTAAATTTAGTCCCATAAATAATTATTTTGAATCGTACATCGTCCACTAAACTGTTTTTAAAACAATAACAACATAAGAAGTAAGGAGGATTTTCAAAGAATCTAATGGTGGGAAAAAAAATTAAGCATGAAGAGTGCTATGCAATTATGTTAGAAAATATCAAATATTTACGACGATTGACAATTGTTTCCGATTCATCGCAAGTTGAGGAAGATTATGAGAGTGGCGAGGAAGACCGGGAAAGACAGGAACCAAGTCAAGCCAATTCCAATGGCGATGAAGATATAGGAGATATACCTAACACATATAACCGTCAAATGGGGAAAAAAGAGGCGAACCGTTTGAAGAAAACAAGGAGAGCAAAATCCAATGCCCAATAGGAAATTATGGAAATAATTATTACAGAGCAAAACTTCAATACCAGTTACAGAGAACAATCAAAAATGAAGCGCAGAGAGAATCCAAGTTTCCAGCAAAACTAGCTGAGTCTTCGGCAAAGTTTGCGGCAAAACAAGCTAGGAAAGACAAACTTGACGCAAAAAAAGAAGCAGATGACGAGTTTCGCATAATGATGATGGATGTCTCCGGATTGGATGTCGTAACAAAAGAGTACATCGAACTTAGAAAGGCAGACATATTGCAGAGAAGAAGAAGTCAAGCTTAAAGCGTTCTCGGATTATATCAAACCTTAATTATTATGATTATTAATGGATTGGTAGTTTTAGTTTCTACTTTTAGGATTTTAATTTTAATTTCTCTAAATTGTATTAAGAGGTTTAAATTTCCAGTTTAGTTTTGAATTAATAGGGTTGTTTTAAATTTTAGTGAACTTCCATTGTAGTTGTTGTTTGAATTAATAAAAACTTCAAATTTTGAGTAATTAAGTTAGTCAGATGAAAACTTTAACCAACGACTCTATTTTTCGAAGGTCGTCTGAGATCCTTTCGATGACCTATGTTGTGTTGAAGGTATATCTATATGATCGATCGGATCGATTGCGTAAGGCCCGCGGGATTTTTTCATTGTTTATTCCTTATCCCGAAAATCATATTTCTGAATTCAAATTCTTTTTTGATCCGACTGAAATAGGATTTGATTTGTTTCTATATATTATATGTAATTTATTCTTGTTACTTCGAAGGGTAGCACACACACACTCTACCTCTGGTTCGGTCTATTTCTTTATCTCCCCATGAATTGTATGTTTGCAACAATAGGGACAGAATTTTCTCAATTCCAATCGACTAGAACGGAAAGCATGGGACTTTCCTGACTTCTTTCTCACGAAAGAAGATACTTATTCTACGATATTAGTTGTGATATCTACTTATTATATGCAATTAGGAGATACGCGATTTAAATAACGGAAAATCTAATATTTTAAAAGTGTATCTAGAATTATTGGGAAAGTGGAAACAAGACCAGATATAATTTGATCATTATGACAAGCCACTCCCTTTGGCAGCATCCACTAATTCGGAACTTAATTTAAAAGCCATATTTCGACCCGGACGTTTTCGGGATGCTCCTAATAACCAACGAATGGCAAGTGTTTTTCCTTGTGTAGATCATATTTCAATGGGAACTTGATGAGTCGTTCCGCCTATACGTCTTGAATTAACAACACCAACATATATTTAAGTGAGATATCATTGAATGATTGATGTTGGTTTGAATATCAGGAATATGATGTAATGTTGTTTTGAATAATTGATGTTGGTTTTTATTAACTGATGTATTGCATACGCCAGAATGACAACACGATAAAAGACTAGACACTATAAATATTAGCCTATCTACCCGTCTCCTATATGAGTTGATAAGATAGCTTGTTTAGATTTTTAAGATTGACAAAGTAAATAATAGAAACATTGGATTTCATTGAATAGACTGTTATTATGGTCCCCCCAGTCTCGAAAAAAGAGACTCGTCACTTCTTTCTATAACATACTTTAGTCTTTGCATGCGGACCAAACACCTTTCATAATTAGACGTCAATGTTTCCAGGCATCCATTGAATAGACTGTTATTATGGACCCACCAGGCTGGAAAAGAACATCGTCGTTACTTCTTTCAATATCATGCTTTAATATTTTATTGAAATTTTAAAAATTATTTCCTTTCAAAAATGGCCCTATATATACCCACTCCTTCCCATTTCAAAACCACACCTTCCACACTCCAAATATCCTAATTGAAAGATTATTTTTATCTCTGCGTTTTAGAATTATGGCTTACCAAAAATTTATATTAATGTTGATAATTTTACCATAGAGGAAGATTTATCACTTTGTCGAAACTTAGTATTATCTTATGACGTCGGATGAATGGTTCAATGAGCATGGAATGGTTAGGACATATCCATGCTAACTTATGTAATAAAACCGGTAACCCCAATAACCGGAACAGAGCAGACCTTTTTTGTCGGTTTCAGGAAATAATAAGGGTAGTACTAGAATTTTCTACTTTAACCGCTAAGGTGAATAAAAGGAGGATTAAGAATGAAACTGATGACGAAATTGTTGCGAGATATCTGGAGGAATGGAGAAGATGGAAAGGTTCAAATTTCAGGTACCAACCTCATTTCGAGATCATAAGGGTGATGGAAAAATACAACCCTTTTGTGTTGATTTTTTTTCGACGATGTCAAGATCGTCATCCAGGGCGTCGTACTACTTGTTGAAGGTTTGATTATAGGTTTTGTGGGTATATCTCTTCGTAAACCCTCACAAGACATAACTTTTCCATTGGGGCCACCTAATATTTCAAGGCTCGTTGCACGTGTTAAGTGCAACCGCGACTCCTGCGAAAATGAGATATCTCAACATCTAGTGATGTATTGTTGTTCTGAATAAGTGATATTGGTTTTTTGTGATATTTTCGTTAATTTACTGATTACAAAATAGATTACGCCGGTGCAAGTACAAATAACGAAAGTATATTATAATACTTAATTAAAACCCTAATTCACTTTTGTAAGAAACACGATTACACTTAGCATGTGTAACAAGCTTTTAAATCACCAAGCGACCCTGGTGAACGAGTTATGTCTCGTGAGGGTATACAAAGAGATGTACCCACAAATCCTATTATTATTATCAAACTTAGTCTTCATCGGAATCAACTGCAAATTATGGTTTTTCATCAATATAAATAGGTCAGTAAACTTTGTCTATAGAAACTGATAATACTCATCAAATTCAAATTATTTGCCTTTTTGTTCATTGTACTTTACTTTTGCTAGTCTCTCCTGCAACATACTAACTTTAAAATTAGTATTATGATTAAAGGAACATAGAATAAAAGTAATACAAGTTAAGAGAAAAAAAAGATATACCAGTCGATCATGGTTCATTTCTTCAGGACAGCTGTAGTTGTTATAAGTAGTTAATTGAAGGACGATGAATTGCGTGACTTCTTCCTGTATTAAAACATGTCTATCCCTTATGTTATCCATTGTTCTATGACGAGAATTGCCAAAATCTATTTTGTAGTAGTGTCATACTAGGTTCCAGAGGGCTTAATCTGGAAAAGCTCCTTGCCTAGGGGCTGGACGAGATTGTTGGGTGATCCAAGTTTTGCGGATAACTAAATCTTCTACGGGATCAAATCTAGCTATATAAATTTTTAATATTTTGTTTTTAACTAACAATGTAGTGAATTTGAAGAAGAAATGGATGTTTTGTTTAAAACGTAAAAAAAAAGTGAAGAGTGAAGTGAAGAAGATGTGAATTTATAGGGACATCTAACAAAGAGCCGTTGTAAAAATAAATTTTTATAAAAACATATCCGTTGAGTTCCAATGAGTTATCTATCCGTTATAACATAGTAAGCATATTGATAATACAAGAGCTAAAATATAAACCTAACTCACTTTCGCAGGCATCGCCCGACTGCACTTAGCATGTGCAGCAAGACTTTAAACCCCTAGGTGCCCCTAGCGGCCGAGTGGTGTCTCGAGAGGGTTTACAAGAGATATACCCATAAAAACTATCTGCATGGTTTCCAAAACGTTAATCGTCTCCAAAATCTGACCATAAGTGTTCAATCAAGTCATTTCGCAAACGAATATGCGTATCTTTGTTGTGTATTGCATATCGGTGTTGCTCAACTCTCATTCCCGAAAGTTCAGCACTATGTTGTCTCGATATATTTACCGGTGCATGGTTGCGGCGTTGATCATATTCATGTGGCCAATCACCGGGTAGACGCTCATCCTCCACTATCATATTATGTAAAATATTAACAGTTTTCATGATATATGCAAGCACATCTGGATTCCACATTCTTGTAGGTTGCTTGACGATGGAAAATTGATTTTGCAGTACACCAAAGCCTCGCTCTACATTTTTTCGACAACCTCTTGCATTGTTGTTGTTGTTTTTTATTGGAATATGGATATTTAATAGACATCACAATAGTAATAATCTCTGGGTATATGCCATCACCAAGATAATATCCCATATCATATGAATGTCCGTTTACTACAAAGTTCAGTAGTGGTGCTTTCCCTTTGATAAGCTTTTTAAAAATATAAGAACAATTCATCACATTAATAGCATTGTTTGAATCGGGCATGCCAAAAAATGCATGCCAAAACAAGAGATCATATGACACCACTGCCTTCAACATAATACTTTCATTCCATTCGTACGCAGTGTAAGCCTCTGATTCCGCCGATGGACATGTATTCCATTTTCAATGCATGCAATCTACACTACCCAGCATCCCTGGAAATCCCCTATCTTTGTTTTCCTTAAGCAACAGTTCAACATCACCCTCAATTGGTGTGCGCAAATATTCTTTCCCATACAAATGCAAAATCGTCTTACAGAACCTACGAGTTGCTTCCAAAATAGTGGTTTCTCTAATGCATAAGTACTCATCTATTGCATCGACCGCACATCCATAAGCTAATATTCGTATTGTTGTTGTAACTTTCTGATGAGGGGTTAATCCAGGAACGCCACAAACAACTTTTTTCGAAAAAAATAATTATTTATAGCCACGACATATCCCAATATACGGTTGAACAATTCTCGCCGCATTCTAAATCTTCTACGAAATACATTAGATGGAAACGTAGGGTTCCTACAAAAGTAATCTTTCCAGAGAAGTATATGTCCGGCCTCACGTTCTCTTTGTATTCGGATATGAGTATGAGGCCAGTTCAGACTTGAAATAACCATTCCCAAAGTGACTGCTTGGTTATTTTGGCTCAATGTAACTAAATCTTCGTCTGATGAGTACACACTATGATTATTATTATCATCAGAAGAAGAAGAAGAAGAAAAAAAAAAGAGGAGGAGGAAGAGAAGAACAATAATAGTGAGTGTTATTCTCATAGTATGCCATTGGTTGTTGATGTTTACAGTTTTGGTTTGTATAATTGGAGAATTGAGTGTTCAATTTGTAGGCATATCAAAGAACATTAAAGATAAATCTTTTAGTCTTGATATGACTACACACTCTTGGTATTTTAAAAATTAACTGAATAAAGGCAAGTTAAAATAGTAGACGCATCAAACATAAGAAGTGTATGTTGAGATGACAATACCAAGCAGATAAAAGACAAAGCAAAAATTAAAAATATTTTTGAGATCACAATACAAAGCAGATAAAAGACAAAACAAAAAATAAAAATGTCTTTTGAGATGACAATACAAAGCATATAAAAAAGAAATAAGATAAGAAAAGTCTTATGAAATGACAATACCAAGCAGATAAAAAGAACATCAAAGATAATAAATGTCTGTTCAAATGACAATACCATGCAAATGAAATACTAGTCATCCATATCTTGATTCTCTGGCGCCGATCGCGGTGGCATAAAAGGAGGCTAATATGTTCTCGATGTGTAATTAACTGATGACAAAGTTGATGATGATCCTTGAGGCATTGTATTCCACATTTGTTGTGGCATAACTTGAGAAAAAGTACCAAATCCAAGGGGTGGTTGTTCCGTAAAATAGGCCAGTTGTAACTCCAAATTTTTTTTGTGATTTTGTAGCCTCGTATTTCTTCATCTTTTTCCATGATAAACTCCATCATCTCTTTCGTTTCATTTAATGTAAACTTACGAAACTCTTGCGTAAAATCAACATATTGTTGAAACAGGCCATAAGCTTCGAGCTGTTATGCAAAAAAATAAATCACATTATCACGTCTTTTTGTGTACTTAAAAAAATAAGGTTTGCGGTGTGCTTACGTATGATAATTGTTGTTGAGTCGGGATGGATACATGTTCATCGGGTTCTTCAATATTGTGTTTAATACGGTCACCAGCATACCTTATGTTTCGACCTCCCAATCGACTTTGATCGCATATTAATGAAAGTTAGTTGCATCTCCCTAATCACCTTCTCTCAACTGATTTGCTTCATGATTATTGAGGTTGGCAATACGAGTAGTTGGGTTTCTGGGAATGCCAAAATTATAATGATTTTGCCTCCAACACCGTTATCCTAAGTACACATTATGTTGTACAAAGAAAATAATTATCCAAAAATCCAAAAAAATAAAGAACAATGCTATCAAAATAAGTTATCAACTCACAGTGCCAAGCCAAGAAAATATAACCCTTTTGTCTAAGAGCTCCGATACTTTCCTCTAACATCAGTGTCAAGGACAAAGCTGGTGGAATCCCACAGTCGCTAGGTCACATCGTCTACGGTCAGCTGATTAAGGCAAGTCCTAGACGAACAATATCAATACTCTTCTTCCGTGTACCCTTCCACCGAGAACTTCTAGGCCACATTGCTTCACTATCACTCGTTGGGTTCTTTGGTCTACATATGCCAGATATTCGTACCCCCAAAACTACTCTGTCATAACAACCAACCAAATAAATCAATTACCAACAAATAAACATTTAAAGGAAGTATGAATAGGAGAAAAATTTACCTCTAATATTTGGAAGGGCCCGGCTAATGACTTTTGCCCCCTGCCAGTTGCGCCGAGTCCCGAATATAATTTCGCAAAAGCACCACCACTCCATTCATACATGCCAACTACATTAAGATCATCAAAAGTAGCTAACCATCCAACATCAATACAGTTCTTGGCATTCGAAAAGAAAAATTGTCCCAAAACATACATACAAAATGCTCTGGCCACTCTCTCAGCAAGTTTTCTATCATCGTTAGTCGCAACCAACGTTCCTGGTTCAAAATAAGTGCTCAAAAAATGCAACTCTAATTGCATCTGAAACCCACTGCGCGGGGATACGTTCTCTTTTACAAACTTCACTATCTTTTATTTCTGGAAAAATATGCTCACGGACATAATCACATTGGTACTTGAATGGGTCATATGGAATATCATTCTCAACACCAATACTCAATCCTGTCAACATGACCCAATCAAGCGGTGTGAACCCCATCTCACCAAAGGAGAAGTGATAAGTGTTCGTCTATCCCAAAAACGCTTAACAAAATAGTCAATCAATGCAAGAAATCTACTACATCCATGGTCAATAAACGGTCCCATCCTGCCTTTTCAATAATGTATTTAACCCTAGGGATGTGTTTGATAATAATTGTATAGGTCTGAACGACCGATTTGAGGGAACCACGATGTAAATACTTGAATTGTGAATCAGTTGAATATGTAATATTTTTCAAAGCGTGACTTTGAGAATCTTACACGACATTGTAGTTCGCTAACCCGGGAACATAGACCACCATATCTGCAGCACTAGCCATAGTTTCAATAGTAGGGTCTACTTCTGGATCATCAACAATTTTAGCTTTCATGTTCCTCTTTTTTCGACCAACGAATCTCGCCGTAACATCGTTCAATATCTGTGCAAACAGTACATACAAGTTTTAAAATTAAAAGTAATCCTCACAATGCACAAATAATCAACTCTACATTCATCCATAAATCTACAAAAATACAAATTTCATCATTAAAAAAGTAATCCTCTAAACAAATGATCAACTCTACAAACATTCATATGGTAAAAATAAATACAAATTGCATCATGAAAAGAGTAATCCTCTAATTAGATAATCAAATGTACAAACATTCATAAATCATCCAAAATACAAATTTCATGATTCACAAAATAGTCCACTAATCAAATTATTAACTCTACAAAAATTCATCATAGTTCATTAATTCTATAATTCCATAAACAATCATTAGAAAGGAACATAAACATTCATAATTCCAAAATTCCATAAACATTCATATCAAATCATTTAATCAAGAACTTAAAATTAACCACAACCAAACTCAAATTAATTAAGAACTTAATCAATTATTAATTCAAATCAATTAATTCTCATCAATTTTTTAAATCCAACTTACAACTTCCAAAACCCTAGAATTAAACCCAATTCAAAAATTACAATTTGCAAAACCTAATTTGAAAGTTTCATAATCATATCTTTAATCTTTAAACATATATCTACATATTTAATTAACAACATATTATAATAAATCATAATTTAAACCTATGAAATCTATTAAAATTCATGTAAAGTAATTTGAGTTTCATACCTTGTCTTGAGATAAACCTAATTTTGATAAGCTTTGTTTCTTTGCTGATAGGGTTTTTCAAGTTAAAAATATGTTGAGAAGAGGAGAAGGTTCAGTTGAAGTCGTCGTTGAGAAGATGAGAAGAGAAGAACCCTGAACCCATAGAACCCTCCGCCTGATGGCACGTGTAAGGATAGATAAGTGTTTCTTCTGTCAGGCGTAAGGGTGGACAAACACTTCTTATCACGAGCTTTTGGTTAAGGTAACGCCCGCCCGCTAAGTGCACACGCACCACCTGCACGAGTGAATTCTATCAACAGGCGTTTGGTTAAGGTAACGTTTGATGATAGGCATATGCATGAGAGTATGCTCCACCATGCGTTTCTCTACACGCACGCCTATCACTTGCGGTGTACTCTTACGCGTACGTCTATCATCAAACGTTGTTCAGGCATGCGTCTCCCATTTAGCGTTTATCAAGCGTCCGTCCAAACTAAGCGTTTCACTACGCATACGCCCATCCAACACCCATCCAACAGACATCTTTTTATACGTGTGCCCAACGTCAAACGTAAATTCTGCTTACACCTGATTAAATTTTAGTCTTCCACCGTTGCGTTTCACCTGAACTATAACCTAAAAAATTTAGTCTTTACTCTTTGGGTTTGGTATATACTCCTGATTATGAACGCTCTAACGCTCTTCAAATTAAAATGATCATATTTATTTAATGGCTTCGTTGTTACTAATAGATGAACAACACAGATTCATACATATAAAATACAGAGATCAACCATTGTGTAGAATTGAGTTAAATCAATCGAAATGAGAACCCATGTGAAATTAATGGGGTTGAAATCATCATAATCCTTCTTAGTTTCATGAATTTTATATGAAATTTAAGGTTTAATTATTTTTTATGCAGGTTATTAATGGCGCATATGGCGGATCGAGGAAGAAAACAGAAATATTTGAGAGAGATAGAGTAAAATCTAGGCACGTGTAAGATTTGTCACCGTCCATTGATTATCTATTATTCGGACCGTAAGATAGGATCTCAAATTTTACAGCAGAAGTCGATTTTGATTTTGTAACAAAGGACATTTTTGGGCTTTAAATATTTATTCTAATGTAACACACGCATTGCACATGATAACTTAACTGCTCTATTACGGTGCACCTAAATTAAAGGAGATTTTCACCTATTATTAGTTTAAAAAAGGGATAATACAAATTTTTTTTTTTAGGGAAACACAAAATCTCTCTATATATATATGCTTTAAAATAGGATTCCTGGGTAATAACTCTTCAGTGGATAGACCTACCACTAATCAGGCCTATAAAAATAGCAATTATAGGTAATTTCCTACTTAACAACCCTGGTCATATCAGATATACGTAATAGTTAATCGTGAAAACAAACAAACAAACAAAAAGGAAATCCAAAATTTATGATCAAACTAAATCATTTCTCCAAATAACTCTTATAGTAGCAGTTCGATCTTTAATCAATAACTTCATTATTACCATCTCTAGCGGGGGGTTCTTCAATTTAAGGGCTGTGTTTTTCCTTATGCGTTTCGTATAAGGGATAAAAAAGAATGAGATTACTCGAAGAGATTGCAGAGACGATCTCACCAGTTTCATCTAATTTTTCTTCTTCTTCTTCAGTTGAGGATTTTGGGGATATAAATAAGAAGCTATTATCTGGTTGGCTTTTTAATTGTCATGGTTTATGGTATAATCTTGCTGTGATTATTCCATCGGTTATATTCGTTGTCCACTTAGGTTATCAAGCCAAAACGAGCTTCATTAAACTTTCTCATGGCCGATCTTATATTATGATTTCATATTATGGACTTCTATGGCTTGTTAGTTTGCTCAATCTTGCTTGGTGTTTTCTTCAGGTATGTTATTCTTGTCTACCAGTTTTGCAGCTTTTGAAAATTAGGGTTTCATTTTCGTGATGTTGATTACTCTTGATATTGTACTATTGAGGTGAAAAATGGATTTGTATAGGGATTTTGGGTATACCTTATCAATGGTGTACTTGTTCTGGTTAGGTTTATAAGAATTATTAGTAGGTGTATCAGAGCAGTAATCACTATTGGTTCATTCTTGATATATGTTATAGACAAAGGTTGATATTAGGGCTCTGATTTGCTTTAAAGAAATGTTATTGGTTTTGTGAATCCTGAAACTAGTTTATCTTTTCCACTTTATTTGAATTGTCTGATTGAGTTGCTGTGTTTGATTTTGACTTACCAAATGTAAGCACTTATCTACATTATCTACATTGTTTAGGTAACGTTTCTTAACAAATGTGTTGCTTTTGGAGTTGCGATGGACGTCATGATTATATTAGTGAGGTTGTAGAGTTATTTGAAACCACTAACAAAAGGCATGTTATGCTGCGCCATGGTATTACAGAGTTGAAGATACTGTATGATAAAGTTTTAAAAATTTGACCTATGGTTGCATTATGTTGTATAGAGATTTAAAGTTTGGATGCTACAGATGATAACAAAGGAGCATGCAGGATTGCACGTTTAATTGATGACAAATGGAATTTTAATTTCTTATGTTAAGAATCACAATGTGATTACTGTCTTGTTTTGAAGCTAAATATAGACAAACGACTCTTTGTATGGCATATCATAGTAGAAATTGCAACTGAGAATTGCTGCTTCCCTCTCTTACTTGCCACTTCAAAGAAAAGCAAGCAACAATTCTCACTTGCTACTTTATCGATGATATGTCTTACGTATTGTCCTTTGACAATATTTAGCTCCAAATTTTAATTTTTCTACATAATAGAACATTTGCAGCCATCATAAAAATATTTTAAAAGTAGAAATTTGTCTTAAATTATTCTCGGCTTTGTAATACCCCTTTGAAGTAAAATAGGTTTCTTTATTAGTGGTTTCAAATAACTCAGCAATCATACAAATATAATCAGGTCATCAGGATATCCATCGCGACTCTGAGATCAAAATTTTTGATAAGAAACTATTAGCTAATTTTGAACATCTACGCTGTATAAATTCTACAACAACCCTATCAACTTCTAGGTCAAAATGTTACACGAGTATGTTACTGTATATTTTCATAGATTTTAGTGTTTGCGATTGTTACTGAAATGTCGAGTAATGGTGCCACAGGCATGGGAATGTACTCCTGGAAAAGAATCTGGATGGAACCTTTTATCGTTGTTTACATCATCTGGGATGCTGTTGTTGGAAATTAGTTTGGTCGCTTTTCTACTTCAAGGAAGCTATACTAGTAGCTTGGAAGCTTTAACTCGCACTTTTGTGATCTCTGGCATTATTGTTGGCGGTGATATACTCCTCAAGGTATTTCTTTCAGTCAATATATACATCTCCAGCTATTCTTTGGTTTGTCTTCCCCTCGAGCAAATTTACGAAAATTTATGACGAGCTTGTGCATCAAACTGTAGTTTGTAGTTTGTTTAGCTGATTGTATAGACTTGCTCTTGATCCAATGACTTTTGATGTAGGCCAACTGTCATATATAACTAAGCGGAGAAGCAAGTTTTGGTCACTCTATTTGAGGTCTTGTTATCACTCACGTGTCAGCTAGTCCTGCTTATCCGTTTTGTGCTAAGACTTTTTTTTTGTACGTCAAAACCTGCTAGAATCATTCCCTTTACGCATCCCTGAAACTGGACTATATTTACTGTATATGTGGTTAATGTGTATGGTTTCTAGGTTTCACTAGTATCACTAGATTAATATTCTAGTGCCGGAAGCATATTTTGTACTAATCAAAGATGCAACAGGCTCTTCCAGGCTCATAATTATATATATATTTTTAAATTAAGAAATAAATTTTACCATTGTATTACGGTTCTGCCTTAACTCTATCTGGAATGTATGATTTTATGTACTTGCTAAACATTTGCATTTGAAAATATCAAGACATTTCGTTTGCTCCTCATTTTTTGGGGGTGAGATGTGTGCAAATAAAACACAAAGTGGGGTTAGATTATGTGACGATCTAGTCAGATCAGTTATTTACGTGGTAAATGAGTTTCTGATCTACGGAAATGCAATTGGAAGTTACTTTTACTCCCTTAAAATCTTTGCATCACTTTGTATTTGCATGAAATGCTGTTTCGTTACCGCTTGTGATGTTTCTGTACTGAACATGTACAAAATGACAGTATGTGGACACTGCTAATATAAAAAATATATATATTTTGCACTGTTTCCTCTGCAGGCAATATACGTATATGGCTTTGGAGTCCCTCTGTTTAGGGACACTGACCAAACAACTAATAGGGCGAAATGGGGTTTACTGCTAATTCACAAACTATTGTTGACCACGGCTTACTGCTTTATATTGTACATGCACCATTCCAAATGGAGAGAGAGATTGCCTGGTGTGTTATTCGCCCATTTCCATCATTCATGCTTCCATCATTTTTCTTTGTCTGTTCGAGTTTTATGTTAGCTTTACTTTTTTTTTTCTAAACTGCAGCAAGACCAGCATTCTACAACTACATCTTGGTGATGTGTGGTTTGAATGCAGTAGCACTTTTTGCTTGTGGGCTTTTGGGAACCGGGGCTCTCTTTGGATTGTGGTACGTCATTGCTTGTTTAGTTATTAAGCACATTGAACATAGGTTAGAGTCTGTTAGATTAAATTTGAGGTAATTCTCATTAGACTTATTTTCCTCTATCAGGATGTACAACCTCACGACTGCCTGCTATCACGCTTTCTATCTTCCTCTTATATATTTGACCTTTCTAGCGGAGTTCTTCCAGGTCTTCTTCCTCTCTTTAGTTTTTTTTCCCTTTTGTGAAACTGATTCTTATCATGGACAAGAAGATTAATGTTGTAGTAGTGTATTTGTGTTTGTTGCAGGAGGATGACTTGCACTTAGAGAATGTATACTACTCAGAAATGAAGGACGCAGGATTCTTCGATGCTGATTGGGAATAACCTCTTGAAGTCCAAGGATGTACTGTCCACCTGTTGTGATATACATTTTTTTTCTCCTTCTGATAAACCCGGTTATACAATGTAAATAAAACTGATGTTACGCCGTTTGGTTGAGTAGGGGGGTTCATGTTCTCTGTACGCAAAAAAAAAAAAAAAAAAAAAAAATCAGCTTTTAAATGTAGAAGAATCAAAATTATATGTCAAGCTAGCTTATAAACGATTGGATCTTCAGTAACGAGGTTGTAGTCTGGATTGTTTACGTTTTAGTAAACGACTTTATTTCACTGAAAAAGGCTGTATTTATGATATGCCTTTCCGGTGGTTATATTCTAATTTCTAACCTACAGTACATATTTCATATTACCCCTTGACATTTCCTGTTTACCTAGCTTAAAGTCTGGCTCCAATCCTAGTTTCTTGGTATTAGCTCACTCTCTCTGAGACATGATTTGCAGAATTGGTAAATGATATTGATGAAATTTGGCAAGTCGAATAAGAAAGCTTGATGAAATATACAAGTTAATTAGTTGTTCAGATGTCGACCATGACAGATAGGATTGTCTAGCGTAACTGGTTTTGGTTTTGAGTTGTTCAGAAGTCGACCATGACACGGTGTGCCTGGCATAATTGGTTTTGGTTTTAAGCGTGTGTTGTAGAGTTATGTTTTTAAGGTTGCGAGTTCAAAACATAAGGCCATGGGATGTTCTTCTTTTGAACGTTGAAGGTCTGGACAAAGCACAACACGGACTTCATTTGTTTTTGTATTCTAAAATACATGATGTGTTCTTTGCAGTCTTTGTTAGTTCATTATTATTCGAAGTTTAAGTTTAAGTTGTTTGACCCATGCAGCAGAAGGCATATTCGTGGACTGGACATACAGGTACAACCTCTTGGTTCTCATCACATTGTTTAATTCTTATTCCAATTTGGACTTTTTTGTATTCATTTATATTAAAAAAAAAAATTGTGTTATGTCTTTATTATAATCTTCTATTTCATATTCATTAATTCATTTGTTGATGTCAACCAACTACTGCTACCATTATAATTTTAGAATGGGCTAATTTATATCAGCAGAAAAATATATAAAGATATTATTATCTCTTGGATCGTCTCAACGGACTATCTAAGTGGGTGGAATGAGCTTCGTCACTTAGGTACGACTAGTATGAAAACGATTATTTATTATTTATTTTTTGGCGGTTGGAACCTGAAAGTTCATTACCCCAAAAAAGTGAAATGACTGTTGTTTTCGTATTTAAACTTCGATACGGAAACATATTGTTCCATGCTAAGAAATATTATAATGTTTTTTGGATATAGAAACTTATTGTTCAAAAAACATTTTAATTAAGAAATATAATTGTTGAAAAATAGGGAATAGGGAGATGATAAACATCCGGGATGGCATTTAGATCCCTGGTATGGATAGTAATTTATTAAACTACTTCGGTTTGAAACAAAACAATTTAACATTTGTGTCGGAGCTAATAAATTCTGACATTATGAAATAAAATCTAGATAAATTTAGAGATAACTTTCACACTGATATTACTGATAGAATTCTAGGATTAGATTATTTAAGAATCAAGATAACAACTTTAAACAGGATAGGCTAAGGTTGTTTGTAACCAACAATGGGTATTTACTGTCACATCTCTTTATGAAAGAATACATAACCATGTAAATCTAAACTCTGAAAACTCAACTACTCTTTTCTGGAAATCTTTTTGGAACTTAAAAATTTCATAGAGAATACAAATTTTTATCTGGAAATGTATACATAATGTGCTACATGTTAGGAAAAATCTTGAATTTATTTTAAAAGACAATGAAAAACACTGTGTATTTTGCAATTACCATACTGAATCTTTACGACACCTGTTTTTTGAATGTTATTATGCTAGATCTGTGTGGATGTTACCTCCTTAGCAAGTTTGCATTTTGATTTTAAATCTGAATCTCCAATGCTGAAAATATACTTTAAGTGGATAACAGGGTTAGATGATGAGACTATGATTGAAATTATGGCTACCAAATGTTGGATGATTTGGAAAGAAAAATGCCTTAGGATTTTTCAAAAGAAATCAAACTCAAGTCTACAGACATCTCTATCCATTCAAAGACAAATAATTTTCTGGTTTCTTCCTTATTCTACTAACCCTGAATTACTGAATCAAGAGCAAACAAATCCAAGGATTGTACCAGTTGCAAAGCTTTGGATGTTTGAACCAGAAAAAAATTAACATGGATGTTTCATGGAAGGATTCTCATCCCTATGCAGGTTATGATTTAATTATTAGGTTTAATGCAAGTACATCTATCAAAGATGAAGCTGGGACCTTTCTTGCAGCCAGTGCAGAAGAAGCAGAAGCACTAGCTTTGGTTCAAGCTTCTACTTGGGCAAAAGACATGAACCTCTCAGATTTTTGAGTAGAGGGGACCTGCAAGCGTGTTATTGACTTTGCAACATCAAAAAGGAATGCATTAAATTGGAGAAATCAAGCCATCATTAGTGAAGGAATCAGAATTTCACAGACTTGCAACAATTTTTTGGGACTACTTTTTTTCAACAGAGATTGGAACATGGTGGCTGACAAGTTAGCCAAAGATGCCAGAAAACAAGGGTATAGTAGGCAGATGTGGAATATTATGCCAGATTTCATTTCAGTTTCTCTAAATGCTAATAGGGTTAACTTAATGCCTTCTTCCTTTAGTTCAGTTTATTTAAAGTCTTCAAATGGACATCAATTACTGTTGGAGGAGTCTCATATTCCGGATTACTCTGTCGGAATAGGAACATCCAACAGTTTATTTATTCTTTGTAATGTGTCTCTTTCTTTTATATATAAGTCGTTCAAATCTTAAAAATAAAATAAAATAAAAATAATTTGTGGCCCGTTTTGTTTATTTTATTTTATATCTAAAATCCACCATTAAGATAGACATAAACTCGTAATTTAGTTATAATATATCTAGTTTACAGAAATAACCTTATATCTAAATTGAGAGAGTAAATCCGATTTTTATTTTTTAAATGAAATACAATTGTAATAAAGTCAATATCGTAATAAAAAAAACATAAATTTAATGCATATGCACGTGTAATTTCAGAATTTTGTTTATGTAGTCTTCATTAGTTATGCAAAAATTTACAGAGCTGATAAAAAAAAAACGTTAACAACCTTTGATCCTGAAAGTTCTACATTCTTTAAAGTTTAATTTATTTAAAACAAACCATTGCTAGTTTCAAGTTATGCCATCAATAAATCCTGCTACTTGTATATCTCTTCAATTAGGTCTATGAAGATTATCACAATCGGTACCCAATAATATTTTTGTTTTTTCAGAAAAGATCTAGGAATAACTAAATTATATGGATAAATTTTTTATGTGGACTTGTGTTACCATTCATAAATTGATCAAGATTAAAATTTATCCCTATCTATAAATCCAATTATGAAATTAGCTTTTGTGATTATTGTTCTTGTTATTTTTTTGGATTAAAATTAAAAAATGAAATAATCACACCATGTATGCTATTTATTTTTTGGTGTGATAAGGTTTATTTTCATGAGTTTTGAATGATTGAAATAATTTAAATCGAACACATACTGATTTTTTAGTTTAATTTTATATAGGTTGTTAATTCTTGTTTGTTGTTCTGTACGTATTAGATAGAATGGTTGAATGAAATTATTTTTCATTAACTAAATTGTGTTGTTTGCACTTATTTCACTTCCTATTTCAATAATTAAATTTTTTATGATTTATTTTTTAGGCAACAAGGAAATAGTTCAAATAGAGAAGGCATCATCGGGTTTAAGACCATGTTCTCAAACTACCAAAGAATATGATCTTACTTTTATATCTTGTTGTTTGGACCTAGTTCCTTAGGTTATATGGATTCACTAGTTTTGATTGTATTTGCAGTTTGGAAACCTTTTTTTTTTGTTTAGTTGTTTATTCTGATAATTTGTTATTACTTAATGATAATCACATTATCCAAAAACATGGTTCTTAATTGATTTGTCCAACTAGTAACTAAATAAAGTTGAAGTTTTTACATCAATTAGATAAGCAGATATAAGTTTTGTTATGCTGCTAAGATACAAAACTAATAAGTGCTTGTTCCCCCC